>CM060185.1:26803017-27295637 GCA_030549335.1 Pontederia crassipes | reverse complement strand
GGGAAGACTCTCGTCGCTCATCATAGCGACACGAAGCAGACAAGGCATGAAGCGCCATATCAAAGAACCTTGTCCTGCCTCAAGACCGTTGAAACATCAAGCGATCATCAAGGATGAAGTGGTCCTGTGCTCTTCATTCGGCAGAGGGATGGAAGACTCTACGTTGCAACTACTTGCAACGTAGAGGCATTGAGTCGAGCCCACAAGGAGACCTGAAGCGTCCCAAAGCATCCGTGGGAAGATTCTTGTCGCTCATTCTAGCGACCCGAAGCAGTCAAGTTGCAAAGGCAATCATGAAAGAGCTTGTACTATTTCAAATTGTCAGAATTACAAAACGATCATCGAGGGTGAGATGGTCCCACACCTCACATCTGATGGAAGGAGGACCTTATGTCACGGCCACCCGCAACATAAGGACATCGAGTCAAGTCATGCAGGTCGAATGACGAGACTCTTCATCGTGTTCTGTATGACCCCGAGACAACTCTTTTCTCAAGCTACTACTGAAGGCATACAAGAGTTATTTCGCCCCAAAGAAGCCAAACCACACAAGTTGACGCTGCACAAGTCGAAGAGAAGTGAAGCCAACAGAAATTTAATGAACGAATAGTTACTTGATGAAGTCAGACCGCACATGGCGGACTCCACTGGCGCTGCACAAGTGATGACCCCGGATTGGACAAAGAATCAGTAAGCGAAGCAGGCCTGAGGGAGGAGTCCTCAGCGAGAGCCCAAGGAGCGAGCATTCCTGGCGCTGGGTGATGCTGGTGAAGTAGAAGTCAAGGCAAAGAAGGCAGAATTGAACGATACAAACAAAGTCAAACGGAAGGCGAAGACCCTGAAGAAGCCCGGACAACGGCGTCGAGGGTGTCGCCGACTTTGGTGGGGGAGAATGTCACGGGGCATTTTTCTGCGACACGAAGCGCAAAGCCTCACGGTCTCAGTGCTGCTCGACTTATAACTCTCAGCCGCTCAGCGCCAAAACCATGGAACACATGCAGCCGCCTCGTACTGCGTAATATTACGGAGTACCAAGTTATCCGCCCCTATGATATTTATCTTGTATGGTCATCCTTATGAATGGCCAAGTAGGTGATGTTCCCATAAGGTACGTCTTTTGCATCTTCAATAAGTAACAAGACTCCTATACCTACGGTACACTAGGAGGAGTTCACTAGTGCCTTTCGAGGCCCAATTGTATGTCATATCATCATAGTTAATACAAGTAAGCTTTCCTTTAATTCTAGTGTCATGATCTTGAGCGTGGGGTGGCAACCCACATCGATGTCCCTTCGTGATGTCTTGTGGTTCCTCGGTTGTCCCTTCGGACTTTAAAGCGCATGCATTAGCGCCGCAACGCGCTAGTGCCACGGTCTAGTCATGTCCGTGATTAAATGCTCATAAGAGTGACTTTCGGCATTGTCGTCTCGAACATAAATCTTCCGATGCTACTCAAAATAGGTTTGGCTAGGTACATATCCATCTAGTCGTCGCACGTGGTCTAGTGTCTGAGAATGACCCCGTGACACTAGTCCCAACGATGGCTTCATTGGCACCCGCATTGGCTTAATCTTGTCGGTGCTGGATAGCGAGTTCTAGCTGGCGTGGTCGCGGAGCTCGTGGACAACGCCAAAGATTTGGTCATGAGGCCATAGAGCCTAAGGGAGGGGGTGGCGTCGAAGGGAAGAGAAGAAAGGGGCGGCGGCCCCCTTCCTCCAACTCCGACGAGGGACGATAGTCATAAGATTAGCATTTTTTATATTATTATTATTAAATTTTATATCTATTTTATATATTTATATTATTTTTTTATTGTGATACATCAGTAACACAAAATCGAAAAACTTACTATCGGCGGTCAAGAGCACAACACGTGCAAGAAAATCAAACTTTAAGAATAATTTAGTTGCATAGTGATGTTAGAGGACCAGTTAGTTATTGCACATAAAATTGAATGACAACTCATGTAATTTATCCTAAATATGCATGAGGAGGGAGGCTAATTGAATTTTTAATTCTAAAATTTGTATATCAATATATAGAACTAATTATACTTATAAAAAAACTGAGAGGGGGAACCTATGGTGATGTTTTGAACATTTGGTGTTTTTTTGTTAATTTATTATCTTTGATTTGATCAGCCTGATCATTTTGATCTATTTAAATTTTTAGGAAAAAAATACTATTATGTGAATAACAAATTTAAAAGGAAGACTTTATCTTCGTGTGTCTGTGATAAAAAGAAACTTTGGATTTTGTAATCCAAAGTCGATAAATTCGTTTATTATTATTATTATTATTATTATTATTATTATTATTATTATTTTACGGCATGTCCAAACGAAATCTTATAATGGAAAAGGTGTTACAATTAAATTTGTATGTCGGCCTCAGAAATGACAATTTGAGGAGTGTTCATGAACGACACGTTTCCGGCGCTATTATTTCGGAACGCCAAATAAGTTACACAAATTCGTCGACACTTCATTAATTTATCTTTCACCTAATCTTATGATTGCTGCTTGTGCATCAAAAACCATATGCGCGTATTCAACAAAATCATGAGAAAAATTGTACATATATATATTTTTTCCATAGCACCGATATATAATATTACTTTTTTTCCATGCGTTAAATTCGGGTCAAGCACGATAACAATACACATTGAAAGCTATATCTACTTACATTTTTTTTTTCGGTCCAGATCGATCTGTCCAACTAATTCGATGTTCAAATGAAAGCTATATATATAAATTTTAATTAAAATAATAATTTTAATAATCAAACTTTGAGACTATTAGTACACAATCTCACTATCGGATTGTGCCAACCATCCTTCGTTATATCTTTGTCGCTATAATAATAATGTTTAAAAGTTATGTTTATAAAACGAAACGCTTACGGGATTTTGAAAACAATTCAAATCACTTGTCGTTTTATCATTCAATTTCGTATGAAATAAATATTTTAATTATGCAAAATAGGACATTTCCATGGAAGGAAAAAACGCAATTAAAATAACAGGTGAAGTCAATGTCCTCACTTGCTCGTTTAATCAAATTAGCAAATATATATATATATATATATATATTCTAAGGCTGCCGAAAAAAAAATGACAGACTGTGGATTCCACCTTAATTTAATTATACTCGCAAAACTAATTAAATATTTGTATCCCATAAATATTTAGCCATCTATGTGCGTAGGTGACCTGTGTTAAGTACACATGATTGAAAAATATAATAAAAGAACACATAAATCTAACATCATAGATGACTAACGTGCAGCCGTGCAGGCTGCAGCATATGATACTACTTAAGGTTGGTGATCAATTTTAATAGTAATACGAGCATATGAAAATTAAGCACTATAAATTCGAATTTTGTTAAGTTTTCAATTCATTATTTTCGTTGAATTTAGTTTCTTTTTATATAAAAAAATTAATCGTAAGTTGAATTAATAAGGAAAAGTAGGGGTGCTCACGAGTTGGGTTATCCGATCCGACCAAGGTCAAGCCCCCCTTAGGAGTCAAATCCGATCGAGTGGTCGAGTTATCCGATAATTTAATTTTTTTTCTTATTATTTTTTTATTTATTTTAAAAAATATTATTTAATATTTATTTTAAAGTACAAAATAAATTTTCTAACTACTTAAATATTATTTCTGGATTTAAAATATTTTATTTCATTTTTAAAGAAAAATTTAAAGCAAATATATGCCTAAATTTAAATAAAAATTAAAATAAATAAAATAAATAATAAATTTAGGTCATCGGGTCGGGTCGACTCAAAAAATCCAACTTATACCCGACCCATAGTCGGGTCGTCGGATTCATCGGGTCGGGGTCGGGGTCGGGGTCGGGGACACCTCCGAGGAAAAGACTTCAATTCCCTTTATCCTAAAATGAAGAATATTGGACAGACTTGTTTGAGGATTTAATTGTCATTTAATTATTCGGACTGCTAAATCTCGACAACTTATAAATTTTTCCATAATTTATTTGCTTGAAGAAAAATATTTAAAAAAAAGGAAGGAAAGACTAAGAACTATGAATAATTGCCACCTAATCCAGGTCATTATCACATCATCAATGGTTTAGTTGCTTAATTACACGCAACATGACAGGAAGATATGCTACTTAATTCTTGCTTTCGGAAGAGGATAAGGTCATTATTCTGATGCTGATAAATAAATCTAAAATTATAGATTCATTAAACTTTATTTTTTTTTTACTTTTTTTCTTTAATTTTTTAAAATTCAATTTGGATCAGTATATGTTGACCAACCAAGTTGCCAATTAATGAAGTGGTCTGAGGTTGGATATTATAGTTTTGCAAATAAGATCCCAGCAGCCAAAAAGCATCTTATATTGCAAGGGCTTTAATTTTGCATTAACAAATGAATAATTTTCCATGTTTTTTTCCCTTTTGGAATCAAGTCCACAGAATGAAACATGAAGCTTAGGAATCTATACAACATTATGATTTTTTTTTTTAATGTATGCGTGCCATCAATACATGTACATACATGGTCTAATATATTAAAGAAAGCCCCCAATTGATCTCAAACAACTAAGATTAAGATTAAGATTAAGATTAAGATCCCCATTAGATAGAACAATCGAGCACAAAGTGGTCACGAATACGACCTCTCAATTGTATAGTACTTGCCAAACGAGAGGAAGTCTACACAACATGCATGCACTCTCTTACATTATTCATTTGATGATTAGTTTCTTCTTTATGGGAAAAAGACAGACTGTTACTAATCCGCCTCTCTCTCTCTCTCTCTCTCTCTCTCTCTCTCTCTCTCTCTCTCTCTGGGTATAAAAGCCAGGATCCACCGTCCAACGCAAATGAAGCCAGCTGCATCATCGTGCTGCCTGTTAATAGATTAGTTTTGTGCCTACAAAACAATAAGAAGTGGCCAACAAACTCCATGCATTACTCCCTCCTGTGTTTGGGATCACTATTGCTTGTCATGTTCCGTCATATATATTAGGCCCTTTATTTTGTTTCACGAGAAATTTTTCCTAATTTCTCAGTCATGACTGCAAATAATTTTGTTTTATATGCTCGTAAAAAATATTATAATGTTTTTGTTGGTAGTTATTATTTGGAATTTCAGAGGAAAAATAGTTAAGTTATGGTTTGGAAGAGAAAAAGGGGAACGAAAAGGAGGAGAACGAAGGAGAATAGTTAATCTGGTTTGGATTATATGAAAAATAAAAAGAGAAGAGAACGAAAATTTAATAATAAATTTATTTAGACTATTTTTTTATGTGCATTTATATGTTAAATTTATAAGACTAAATATGAAAATTCATTTTAATTATACATTTCTCCTCCTTTTCATACCACTTTAGAGGAGGAAAAAAATGAGATATTGAAAAGGAATAGTGTGAAAAATTTTCTCCTTTTTTTCTTCGTATTAAACTCAACCAAACGAGAAAAATATATTCTATATTCTCTTTTCACCCAATCAAATAGATTCTTAGCCCATGTTTTGATTGAGGGAAACTAGAGGTAAAGAAAGGAAAGGGAGGAGAAAAAAAATGTTTACTTAGTTTGGATAAATTTTTAAGAGAAGAAAAATGGAGGGGAATCCAAAAATTTTTTCCCTCCCTTCCTCTTCTTTGACAGTTTTTTTTTTTCAATCTCAAAATAGAGGGTAACTGAGTACAGATGGAGAAAAGTATATTAAATGATTTTAATACTGAAAATGTCATAATTATCCTTAGAAATATAAGTTATTAATATGATTTTTGAAGGGTATAATCGTCTAATAATATTAATACTTAAATTCTTTATCTTCGTTTCCTTTCATCCAAATAGAGTGAAAAATTTTCCACCCATTCTCTTTCCTTCTCTTCCCTCTCATTCTTCTTTATTTTCTTTGTCGTCTTTTGGATGAAGGTTCATTAAGGGAAAGGAAAAAAAATGAGAGAAAATATAAAGAAAGAAAATTTTTACACTCAAATTTAAAATTGAAATAAAATAGCACAAATGGAGGAAAAAATGAAAATTTCTTTCCATTCCCCTCCATTAAGACTTTATTCAAATAAAAGAAATTTTTTTTTATTTCCCCTCCTCCTCTTTACCCTCTTTTCATTTTAATCCAAACATAGTGTTAATGATCTATTACCCAAATTGACACTATAGAATGAAAAAAAAGAAAAGAAATAATCGGAACATTTCACCAAGAAAAGGAACAAAAATTAAGCACATAGAATTTCTGGGGAAAACAAGAGCTTTATTGAATTTTGTGAGAGACAATCATATAATCATCTTTTTGATATTCGAATTAAGTATTGTCCACTAAATTAAGGAAAGGCAAATGATAATGCATATAAATAGTTTAATTTAGCCAACAACTGAGGAGCATGCACAGAAGATATATAATATTTTCTTTTTTTATGGGTAGTGACTAGTGAGAACAATGGGCAGAAAAAAAGAAAACAAAGAATGTGCATTCTATTTTACATATTATAATATATTTATGTGAATTAATAATAATAATAATAATAATAATAATAATAATAATAATAATAATAATAATAATAATAATAATAATAATAATAATAATAATAATAATAATAATAATAATAATAATAATAATAATAATAATAATAATAATAATAATAATAATAATAATAATAATAATAATAATAATAATAATAATAATAATAATAATAATAATAATAATAATAATAATAATAATAATGGAGCTAATGGATTTGAAAAGTACTCGAAGAAGGCATAATATAATAAATGACGGGCGGATCATCAAAGTCGGCAGCAACTAAAACAAGGAAGAATCCAAATAATTAATGGTCAAATTCTACGTTTGTCAATCGCAATTAGGAATAAATGATCACTCTTTTTTATTACGTCATTATTTAATTAACATCTACTTTTGAAGCTTGAATTAAGCACATGAGTAGCGTGATTAAAAATTTTGTCAATCTTCATATGGAAAAATGAATTTTGTTAAATTTAAATTTATTTTTCATAATTCATGTTCTTATATAATTATTTAAAAGAATTTATGCATTTTCGTTATCCGTAATGAAGATTTTGGGTAGGGGTGTGAAAATGAGGGGTCAATTTTTTTTTTAATCTAACAAAATAATTGGGAACTTTTCCTCCTATGGTTTTGTTAATAAAAAAGGTAATATAAAAAAACTATAGAAAAAAGAGAAGTCACTCTTTAGCATTTTTTTTTCAGATGATGTTTTGAGCTCCCACTTTAGTGGAATATTTTTTCCTTAAAAAATCTTGATATTAATATGTTAATACCATAAGTAAATAAAAGCAACAATAATTTTGAAAACATAGCAAATGTAAGCCTATAACGTATCAGAAGAAACATGAAATCATAAAAAAAATATTATGACTTATAAAGTAGGAAATTATCTTGAGCTCTGAGGCTTTTTTCATTCAAAATTTTTTTTCAGTTACCACCTCAATGTTTAAAAAGTGACACGTTAAATTATACGCATCGTCTTATGTTGCATGCTTAACTTTCTAATAAAAAAAAAGATTTACATCTACAATATATATATAAATTATGCTTAAATGACGTTGAATTGTTCCATTCAATTTTTGTACGGAGGGATACATTTAGGGCATCATTATTTTCACTCAAAAAATATTATTGTCATCATTATTTTCACTCAAAAATATATTATTATCAGTGTTGAAAGTGCTGAACAAATTTTTTTTAGATACAATGACGGTTGAGAACGAATCAAATTAATATTTTTCAATTTTTCTGATTTACTCCTACGAAATCAAAGTCGAAAGGATTGTAGAAGTCAATCATTCACAACTACTGATAAAGAATTTCTCAAAAAATTAAAAATTAGTAATCCTTTTTAAAAATCGAATGATAATTATATATTTTGAAATGATAATAATGATACTTTACATTTAAACAAAAAAATCCTAATTTTGGCCATCTTAATTATTTTAAGCTGATTTTAAATTTAGTTCTGGAAATAGGCAATCATACTTTTTTTTTTAAAGTAGATTAAGATTTATTTTAATATAACGACGACCACCAAAAATAAATCGTCACTAGTTTGATACATATTATTATGTGCGACAGCTCAATCTTAAAATTCTTTTGACAAATCAACCCTAATAATTAGTGATGGTGGGGGGATAATAATTATAATAATGATAAATAGAAGGGGAGAATATCTTATTCTTTTTGTCTCTGTCATGGAGTCAAGACGGACGGATGAACGGATCGGATTTGACATATGGTTCCGTAGACGAGCAGGAAACGTCCGCGTCCCCCACCCCCCCGTAATCGTATCGACATGCCGAATGTGGACACAGCCCCCCCCCCTCTCAGGTTAGGAGAGAGAAAGCAAGTGCACCACCCCTTTCTTTTTTTTTATCAACATATAATAAAAAGAAGGAGAGAGAGAGAGTTGTCGATTATCATTATTATTATTATAATAATAATAACGTAACAAAAGAAGAAGCCTTTCACGGCTTCACCGACATGAACAGCGGCGTAGGGAGGCGTGGAAGAACTACTCCTCCTCCCTCCTCCTCAGTCCTCACATAACAACGTGTACACCTTTCTCTCTCCTATTTGTTCGCTTTCTCTTTCTCTCTCTCTCCTGCTTTGAGTGATCTTATCTTTTTGTTGTTGTTGTTGCGGTGTGCGTGGCAGCAGGTGGAGTCGGCCATTGTCGGAGGAGCCCCTCTCTCTCTCTCTCTCTCTCTCTCTCTCGTCCTCGTTTGCGTGTCCGTTACTATAAATTTTGAGTTTTGGGTTTTTGGTCCTTATCCTTTTAAATTTCTCTCCAATTGTACAAAAAAATATAATAATAGAATCTAAATACTATTATTATCATTTTTTTACTTCGTAAATTTAGCATGCACAAGTTTAATTATAGGAGTTTTCAGAACATTATTATTAGTCGTATCAATTTGGAAAAATCTGTGTGTGGTGTGAAACAAATTTATATATTTGAGATTTTGTCACATCATTCTGATACCCTTAATTCATTAATGTTTTTTTTCAGGCTACTCTGTGTTTTTTTATTAATTAGGATTATTTCTAATAGTAGCATTTAAAAATGATTACGAAATATTGTTTTAATGACGTCTAAATATTGTAAATTCACGATTTATGTTATTGAGATCATAGTTATTAAATTATAAAGTCAAGCCTTTTAGAACTTAAAAAATAAAAAGATATAAATTAGCGTAAATTCTTATATAATTTTTGAGGAGTTTGTATGATTGTGTACGTGTATGTAAAACTTTCTATTCGTATATTAGAAAAGTTTAGAAATACTAATATTTTATTTAACTAACTTATTAGTGTGTCAGGGTTCATTTTTTTGTTATTTTCGAATAATATGTTAGTTTTTTTAATATTTATGGTTCTTAAAGAGACACAATTCAGTATAGTGAAAATATTATTAATTGACTTATTTAAATTTATTTAGTACGTAAACTTTATACATTTACAATATGACTTTACAATATAAACTGTTGGCTATAGTTTTTAATTTTATTGTAAAACACTTTTACCATTTAAAGAAACAATGGTTTGCTAATAATTATTGATTGTTTAATATCACAAGGGAACAACGATACAACCCAATGGCGCACATCATTTCGAAGATCGAGAGGTCATGAGTTCCTAAGTCCTTTATCTTTAATTTTTAATTTTCTTGTATTAGGTCTATAAATATCTTACCGAAAAAAAATTGTCTAATACCAGACATACATTTTAAGATAATTAATTCTCAAGTAAAAAACATTTCTGATGACTATATTTCAAATGGTTCAATTATGTGACGATCAAAATCATTATTGCAACCATGAAGTGACGTCAAATAGTAATTTCATAATTAAATTATAAGGAATTATTAAATTCTGAATAAAAAAATAGGTGCCACCAAAGAGTGTGCCTATGAATAACTTCGTCTAAATATTATCTTATAGGTGCAAAAATGTATAATCGAAACACGCATAATCATATTTTAAAGATTTTATTTTAGTTTGTGCCTCCCTTTAAATTATGAGCAATTCTTTAAACTACAAAATATACTCACTTGCAGTTTGTAAAGTATTCAGATATTTTCACTCCATCCAGCATAACTTTGACATTTTTTTCAATTATAAATTTATAATGTTAATATTCATATAATTTGGAAAATAAATAATTACAAGTAAAATAAGATAAATTATTATATAGACTATGTAATTTTTTACATAAGTTTATCTTAAGTCGAACGTTTTTTTATATCTTAATAGCGAATTCAAATATTATGCAGACTAAATAAATATAAGAAACTAAAAATGAAACAAAAAACGATGGTTGCGCAAAATTAAAAAAAAATTCAGAATAATTTTGAAGAGGTAGGTAGATATTAGTAAAATAAAAATACGATTTATTTAATTATTTGTAATAGATATGTGTGCACGCTTCTAAAATTTATTGTTTCATAAATAAAGATCCATGAAATGGAGTTAAAGCAGTAGAATAGTTCACAAACTGTGTGAGAGAGAGAGAGAATAAAGATCCAAGAAATGGAGTTAAAGCAGTAGAATAGTTCACAAACTGTGGGGGGGGGGGGGGGGGGGGGGGGGGGGGGGGGAGATGAAACACAAAAAAAAAATCTTATTTATTTCTTAAAAAAACCAAACAGACCTAACCATCCAACTGCAGATATAAATACTACAATTCCATGCTCTTGAGCGGCATAACTCTCCTCCTCCTCCTCCTCCTCATAGATAGAGAGAGGGAAGGGGAGGAAGGCAAAAGGCGAAGCTTTTGGGAAATGATCATGGAAGAGGAATCACAGCATCGGTACTGCACCACCAGCGACTCTTCCTCCTCTATGCCCCACCCGGCGCCGCCCCCGCCGCCGCCGCCAACCGCGACGAGGAGGTCGGCCGCGGGCAGCGGCGGCGGAAAGGAGAGGCCGTACAGGGGCGTGCGGATGCGGAAGTGGGGCAAGTGGGTGGCGGAGATAAGGGAGCCGAACAAGCGGACCAGGATCTGGCTGGGCTCCTACTCCACGGCGGTCGCCGCCGCCAGGGCCTACGACACCGCCGTCTACTGCCTCCGCGGCCGCTCCGCGCGGCTCAACTTCCCCGAGGAGGTCTCGCAGGAGGACCTCGAAGGAGACGCCATGACGGCCGCGTCCATCAGGAAGAAGGCCGCCGAGGTCGGCGCCCGGGTCGACGCTCTGCAGGCCGGGCTCTCCGCGTCCCAACGGCTGCAGCAGCAGCAGCCGCCGCCGCCCCGCCGGTCGCCTCCGCGGAAGCTGACGAGCGACCGGCCGGTGAAGAATCCCGATCTCAATCAAACGCCGAGCCCCGAGAGCTCCGACATCGATTGAGAATATATGTAACCAAGGCATGCGAGGAACATACCCAATCTTTGCTTTCTATCAAGTCTTATAGTCTGCAAATTGTTTTCTTTTCTTTTATTTTTAAAGTTTTCATTTTTCGAGGATAACAATAGAGAGAAAAAATAGGTTTTTTTAATGATTTGTCTTCTTGGGTCTTTTTTTTTTCTGAATTATGTTGTGTGTTCTTTGGGTGGTGTTTCTTTCCTGTAGAAGACAAGGAAGAACAGTGAGGTTGCAGTCCTAATTGCTATTACTTATTGGATGATGTGAAATATAAATAATATGAAGGACGAAAATAATAGTTTTACTCGGAAGTTTGACATCTATTTGCTGCTGTGTTGGAAGTTATAGGTTACAGGGCCAATGATCAAAACATTGGATCAGCTATGATGTCTGCTCTAATAGCAATGGGCAAGTGAATCTAGTGATCAAATTAAGGATGAACAGGATATGAATGATTAATAAAATGCAAATTGAAAGGCACTCGAAGGCTGGAAACCTGGAAAGAGAGGTGTGATGGCGAGATGAGAAGTACCCAAAGTTTGCTGTTTGCTTGGCCCCTTCACGTGTTGTTGCTGTTATAATTTTGCAGCAAGCTGAGAAAAAGAAATATGAAATCTTTCCATGGTAGCATTGTGGATAAGTAATGGAGGATGTTTTGCCTTGTGCTTTGCTTTGCTTTGCATGGATGCCTTGTGGGTCTCATGTTTGCTGATGTGCTGCATTGTTGTCTAGTCTCCCCTCCATTTATATATACTGACTTTGTCAGAGTGTCCATGGCAAAGGACATTGATGTGTAACCAGGATGCAACTTGCATGCAGGGGGGGGGTCGCCATGCCAAGTTGCCCACCCATGGCCATTGGTGGGAAACAGCAAACTTTGCTGGTGAACAGTTGTTGACAAGTAGTGCTGCTGCTGCTGCTGCAGCTGCTGTTGTTATCATCGTCTTCTTCTTCTTTCATTCATTGTGTCAAACAAAAGAAAAAGGGGGGCAGCTAGTGAGTGTGGAACTGGAAAGCTGTTTCTCTGGGCTATGTGATTCTGATGCTGTGATGAACTAATACCTAATTAATAGTACTATGCCATATTGATTCCATGGACACTGAAGCTGTTGCTGTTGCATCACTGCTGCAGTGTGCTGGTTTAGTTTTAATGCTAGAGAAGGCACACATCATCATCTTCCTCAAGTTCAAACTGTAATTTGTGCTGTCCAAAGAATATTCCGACATTTTTTTTTCATTTTTTTAAATTTTTTAAAATTACGCAATTTTAAATTCTAGGGGGTGGGGGTGGGGTCCAGTGGAGATGTACATAATTGAATTCAACTAAATATGCACTATTATCATAATTTAATTAATTATAATGTATATTTAATTATTCAAAGAATATAAGATTTATCCGATTATATATGTGAAAAAAATTATATAAGCTAGGAATAATTGACGTCAATTTATAAAGTAGAAGGTTAAGTGTTAGCTATCCCTTTTATAACAAAATATATAGAGAAAAGTAGTCTATAAAAAGTTGTCCAAAAAACCAGAAGACATTTTTCAGTTTAAAAAAAAATATGCAAAAAAGATACTGGCGGATGATCTTTGTAAATGAAAAAAAAAAACTCACTCGATCCGTGTGAAAGGATTTTAAATTAAAGCATTAATAATTTTCTCTTAAGATAATAATTATAATTTTATTTAATATATATTTTTTGAATTAATCTATTGATCATTTTGATTTTAGAAAAACGGGCCCCATTTCCATTAAATCCATTCGGGGGAGAAGTTTGGGCCTACGGGTCAGATCGACCCGTGAATCCGATGATTAGATCCGACTCGAATAGGGTCATGTCGGTGGTCAGGTCGGATCAGAACCGATCCGAACTCGACTCGAGTACGGGTTAAATTTTTTCAATTCGAGTCGACTCGACCTAATCAACTCGATTTGTTTTTTTATTCAAACTTAAGCTTATATTTGATTTAAAAATTTTTAAAATCAAAATATAATAATTAGAAAACTTATTTTATGATTTTAAAATAATATTAAATAAAATATAAAAATAGTAAGAAAAATTAAATAAAAGAAAATTTGGTGATGGAGTAACTCGACCCGAACCAAGTTGGCCCCCCAACCCCCTTGAACCGACCGGATCGGGTCGGGTCTAACCCGACCCGTGAACACCTCAGCAAATGGAAAAATCTAGATCCTAGTTGAGTTGACAAAGGTCAAATATTAGGTGAATATAACATAAAATCTCATGGCGTATTCCAATTATCATATACTTTACTACTATGGAAAAAAAAAAATATAATCGGGCATTGGGGCTCCTACTCAGTTAAGGGGACTGTTTGGAACTTTGGATGCAGAAGATGCCAGTCTTGGTATATTCCTATCGAATTGCATTAATTTGTGTTTGGACAGCAACTAGGAATATATAAGAAGTTGTTCTAAGCTAGTGCTTAGTGGACAAATGGATTAGCTGGAGAGTAACTCATATTTTTCAACAAATTATTTTGATAATTTTGTCCATAATTTAATATTTTTAATTTGAATTTACGTGGCATACATCTTCTTTCTTATCTCCCTTGTGCTCAACACCTCAAGTATTCTCTCCACCTACATTTTCCCCATATTTTTCTATTTCTTTTGCAACTACATCTTTTTTCTTATCTTCCTCTATTCAGCACTTCATCGAAATCAAATATTCTGTTCAGATTTTAGTTTACTCAAAGTAAGTTGAACAAAATGATTATGCATAAAACAAAGACAAATGGGACCAATAA
Source organism: Pontederia crassipes (assembly GCA_030549335.1). Lineage (NCBI taxonomy): Eukaryota > Viridiplantae > Streptophyta > Magnoliopsida > Commelinales > Pontederiaceae > Pontederia > Pontederia crassipes. The sequence continues at coordinate 27,281,469 of CM060185.1, read as the reverse complement.
CAATATTTCTTTATAAATGAAATGCAGGTCAAAGACCATATAAAATTAATAGAACATTTGCACAACTATTCATTTACCAAAATATTGCACTAACATTCATTTACAATACCATAGTTGAAAAGTAGCAACTCGTCAAAATATTGTATTAACATGCATTCACAATTTCAGAATTGGAAAATACTAACTGAAAGTAAAAATGGAGGAGATTCAAATTTCATTACATAATATTTGGCAAAAGTGCAACATAGGCAAATAATATAAATGCAAGTGAAAGAACATATAGAATTAATAAAACATTTATACTATTTTTTTGCCATCAAAATATTGCACTAACATCCATTCACAATATCAGAATTGAAATGTCAAATATCACTTAAATTACACTATAAGAAAAAGCCTGATTTCCGACGACTGGCAGAAATCCTTCTGAAATACCGACGGATTTTTCGGCGGATCAAACAAACCATCGAAAATATCGACGGAAAGTTTTTGACAGTTCTAGTCGTCTAAACTTTCGACGGTTCTGAATTCGTCAAAACATTCCGCCGAAACTTTCGATGATCGTAACCGTCGATGATGTTAAAATCGACTGATCTGTTTCCAAGCTGTTTTTTCGACGGTTCACCTATCCGTCGAAACTTCCAGCGCCGTCGATATTTCGGCGGTCAGACCCGTCAGAATGTTAACTGATTTTAATTAATTAAAATATTCTACTTTAATTGTTTTCGACGATGTTGACCGTTGAAAATGAAAATTTATAATTTATATAATTATCTTTCAGGTGACATATATTATTATATATTTCAACGGCTAAAATCGTCGAAAGTTTCGACGGTTTATCCAGCGGGTTTGAGCGTCTTAATTCGAATTAATATTATATTATATTTACCTACGTTCCGACGGTTACGATCGTCGAAAACTGGCGATGTAAATATCTGACCCTACTGTCACTTTCTCCGTTTCCCTCTCTTCTACACCCGATCGCCCGCGCACATATCGTCCGGCGGCGACCTCCAGCAAACTTCCCGGCATCCGCGCTCCGCCAAACGTGTGCCACCGTGACGGTCGGCCGTCGGCGCTTGTGTCCGCCACCTGCATTGCATTCCCTCGCCGCCTGAAGCTCACGTCTGCCGCCAACCGTTGATAGTTCGTCGTGTCAGCAGTCTCCGGCGAAGGTAGGCTCTGATCCCGCCCTTTGTACTCTCTTTGCCCTCCCAGATCCGGCCGCCCTCCGCACGCGGCGGCCATATCCGGCCGCCCTCCGCGCGCGGCGGCCAGACACGGCCGCCCTCCGGGCCTATTCCCTAACCAAACGGGCCTAATAGTTTATTATCACTGGCAAGTAGCAACGCCCATTTCTTACATCCATTGGAATATTTGTCATATATATATATTGCTTAATTATCGTGTGTTGATTGAAACAAAAAGTTCTGGTTATAATTAGTATCCTCGTGATTACTTTCCTTAACATCAATTTGAGTAACTTATGCAGCTGCAACTGATGGTATTTTCGTTGTTCATGATCCAATGCTTTCCCAATGTTGTCTTAAGAAGATTAAAGCGGAATGTTTGATTAATGGGTTTGACAGATTTATTTTCTTTTTATGCAAATCCCTCATTATGAAGATTTCTCTGTTTGTGTCACGAAGCAAGTCATTTGGAGATGGTATCCCATTAAACTTAATAACAACAAATTTGCTACATTAATTGTACTAACAAACTAGTTGTTAAATTATGTGTTTTCTAACATTTGTTGATAGAAATCTTAATTATCTTTAATGTAAAAAGTGGAGTTACTGTGGGGTTATATGGGTTGCTGCTGTTATGTTGTATTTTCTGGCAATGAAATATTGATCAAGTTGAGACTCGAGACTAGAGAGAAAGCCCTATGATCTCTTATTTGTATAACTGTTGCAAATAGATGTCATTGGCACGTGGCACTGAACAAAGTGCACATAGTTGGTTAAATAACATATGTTTGTTTCTTCTTCGTGTTGTGCTAATCAACATGTTTATGGCCTCCAATTGTAATGGCCTCCAATTGTAATGGTCTTATTATATTAATAATTCGTTGCATTATTTTCTTCTTAATGTGATTTCTCTAAGCTTCATTCCTTTATTTTGTTTTCTTTCAATTTTCCTGAGTTCAATTGGATTCTATTGAGCAGCGGCCTTACGGATATCAACTACACGCAACTGGCGCAACTCTACAGCAAATACAAGAACAAAGGTCATTCTTTGCTCCTTTTCTCTCTCTCTCCCCTCTGTTTTGGTGATTATCTTCTTTTTCAATTGTTCTTGAGAGCATAATTTGGAGTTTGCATCATCATTTCTGTTGCAATCAAACAAACTTTTTAAATCCGGTGGATTGCATTGTGTACTAATACTAAACCATACAGGATTGCATTCAGACTACATGTGTTATTTAACCTTCAACAAGTGTTCTATGTTTAGTGTATCATCTACGGTTACTGACTTCGACCTGTTTCTGAATGCCAAAGTTGCAACTTTGAGACAAAGCTCTTTTTGTTAGTACAGATATATATTAAGGATATAAAACATGAAATGTAATACTTTGTTGAAGTATACTAGTAATACATGAAATTTAGATGTAATTCCTTTTTATAATTGATTTTAGAATAATTAAAAAAAGAAACCAAATTTTAGAATAATTGATTTCTAAAATTAAAGAATCCAATTTTGACCGATTTTATTACAAAATATTTAATTACTATAACTTGCAAATAATGCAGATATTATGTCGTACTTGAATGATCATCGATGGATGTATAACAGAAATAATCTTGATCGTAGAGGTTTGATACAAGAATTCATAGATAGCGTTGACTATTATGTTAGTGTGGCTTGTCAGTCTTTCCAATATCAGCGGTAGAGAACAATTAAGTGTCCTTGCTTAGAATGTGTTGGCACAAAGTTACAGACACTAGAGACAGTTAAGGTTCACTTATATAGAAAGGAGTTCAAACCCAATTATTGGCAATGGGATGATTTAGATGAAGGAGCACCTTCGACAAACATACCAAATCCGGGTCTCTATTTTGTCGAACCTCAAGAAGTATTTACTTCGCAATATGAACAGTTAGTTTATGATACAACTGCAACTGAATATGAGAATATTAGATTTGAGCAGGATGAAGAGACATCAAATCCAGAAGCAAGAGATTTTTATGACTTGCTAAACGCATCGAGCCAACCCTTATGGTCCGGGTGTGAAAGTCATTCGGAACTATCACTTGCTTTTAGATTGTTGAATCTGAAAGCCGATCACAATATTTCACAAGCATGTTTTGATGCATTTTTAGATATTTTAAAAGATGTCACACCAATTGGGACTTGCTTCGAAAAATTTTTATAGGACAAAAAAATTGGTTAGTAAACTTGATCTTGGGTCAACTAAAATAGATTATTGTCATGATGCTTGTATGTTATATTACGACGATGACATCAATCTAAATGAATGCAAATTTTATGGGGTCGAATGATATAGAGTGACTAACAAGACTCAAGTGGCTGTGAAAAGAATGCATTATTTGTCTCTTATTCCAAGACTTAAAAGACTATACTCGTCTATAGGGTCTGCGTCGCAAATGAAGTGGCATGCACAACATAATACTTCTGAAGGTGTCATGTTTCACCCATCGGATGGTGAAACGTGGAAACATTTTGATCGTAAGCATCCTGATTTTGCTAGGGACGAAAGGAGCATAATGCTCGGATTATGCGCGGATGGTTTTACACCATATGGTCAGACTTCAGTTCCTTATTCTTATTAGCCGGTCATAGTAACACCATATAATTTGCCACTTGGAATTTGTATGTCCGCACCTTATATATTTTTGAAATGCATTATTCCTGGCCCTCACAGTCCTAAACAGAGGATAGATGTGTATTTATAGCCTCTAATAGACGAGTTAAGAGAACTGTGGGATGGTGTCATCGTTTATGATGTGTCGACCAAACAAAACTTCACCTTGAAAGCTATCTTATTGTGGACCATTAATGATTTCCTGCCTATGAGATGTTATTTGGTTGGATGACCGTAGGGAAACTAGCTTGTCCATGTTGCATGGAACACGTGTTCACTTTGAGAAATGAGGATAAAAATAGTTGATTCGATTGCCATAGACGATTTCTTACATTTGATCATCCGTACAGAAATAACCGAAATGTATTTCGATGGAATAGGACTATAAAAGACATGGCTCCGGTCAGACGCTCAGGAGCTCAATTACATCGCATTGTCAATGCTTTATGTAGAATTATCGACGACCCAAATGTCACATACAATGAGTATGTTGTTTGTCATAACTGGACCAAACGAAGTATATTATGGGATTTATCTTATTGGTCTGATTGCTTGATACGTCACAATTTAGACGTCATGCACATTAAAAAAATGTGTTTAAAAATGTATTCAACACTGTAATAGACATTAAGGGTAAAACAAAGGACAACCTAAAGGCGAGATTAGATTTGAAGGAGTACTATCGAAGACCAGAGTTGCACTTAGCTACTTTACCTAACGGTAGATTATCTAAGCCAAAGGCAAGTTATGTTCTGACTAAAGAGCAGAAGACTCAAGTGTGTCGATAGATCCAAGAGCTGAGAATGCCGGAAGGTTATGCATCAAATCTGACCCGATGTATGGACATGAATAACTTGCGTTTGTTTGGCATGAAAAGTCACGACAGTCACATATTCATGGAAACTTTGCTTCCTACTACATTTTCTTCGTTGCCGGACAAGATTTGGAAGCCGATAACGTAATCGAGTCAATTTTTCGAGGAATTGTGTGCGACAACATTAACGGTGGAAAATATGACCCAATTGAAACGTAATATTCCGATAATATTATGTAAGTTGGAATGAATATTTCCACAAGGATTCTTTGATTCCATAGATCACTTACCTATTCATCTGCCATATGAGGTAAGGGTAGGTGGACGAGTACAATATAGGTGGATGTATCCTTTTGAAAGATATCTTAATCGAATTAAAAGGATGACTAAGAATAAAACACGTGTCGAAGGATCCATATGTGAAGCGTATATAATTCAAGAGATTTCGTACTTCTGTTCCTAGTACTTTGAGTCCCATGTTAAGTGTGCGAGGATCAGAGTTCATTGAAATGATGAAGTTCCAGAAGAACAGTCTGCTGTGGCATCTTTGTCGATCTTCAATCTATTTAGGACGATATTTTAGGAAGTCAAGAAGTAGATGGTTGAGTGATGCAGAATTCAAGTCTGCCATGAATCATGTCCTTCTAAACACGCAGGAGGTGCAAGGGTACATTAAGTAAGTTTATTCTCCATGCGTTCTTTTCTTTTTTTGTTTTCCCAAACAACATTTTGATTTAGCCATCACTTTGTATGTAGTGCTTTCCTGCAGTACTACAATGTCCCTGAAGAACATGTTCAAGATAGAATTGAGAATGACTTCGCACCGTGGTTTAAGGATAAAGTAACTCTTATGATCATCATCAATTTGAAGTCTTCACGATCTATTCTTGACATTCATTTTCTTTTTAGGTTCTCAGTACCGGCACGATGTCTGGTCTCTGAAATTTGGCATGGGGATCGGCTCGAGTGGTGAAAAATTGGCCGGTGTATTTTGTGAACGGTTATAAGTTTCACATGGAAACTTGGTCGATCGAAAAGAAAATCGTGAACAGTGGAGTATATGTCAAAGGATCCACGGACAGAGAAAATGATCGTGACTACTACGGTATTCTCAAAGACATAATTCAGCTGCAATACACTAGAGGTAATAGAGTCACATTGTTTGAGTGTAATTGACTTGATCCAAAGGAAATGAGAGGGATGCGAGTTCAAAAAGATTTCAAAATAGTTGAAATACGTCACAATAGGTGTTATGATCATTTTGATCCTTTCATTATTCCGTCTTCTATGTGCCATATCCGGAGAAGACCAGGGACAAAGCACAATGGTGAGTTGTAATAAAGATGAAGACAAGAAGTATGATAGAAATTGATGGTGCGTTGCAATGTGCATATCAAGATGACTCACATACTTCTGTGATCCCTATTGTAGACACCAAATTAGTCGACGATCTATAAGATTCAGAACAAGTATTTGAAAACTTTGATAATGCCGACATACAAAATGATGAGAATGATTCGGACGAAGATGAATTTAAAACTACGTCATCTTCAGATGATGATGATGATGATGAGTACCAGTCATGTGGTAACTCAGATGATGACTAATGTTATTATTACCTAATGCCACGCTCATGTTGTATTTTTATTACCTAATGCCACACTCATGTTGTATTTTTATTACCTAATCGGGATATTGTATTACGACTGTTGTTATTCTATGAAAATGTTCGCTTACGATTAATATTGATGTTGTATCTTAATGGTTTATTGAAAATATCATCTCTCGCCATATTGTTTGATGCGTTAGCGATGCATGTTGACGATCAATCGGATCAACGGATGCCTGACGTGAACGGTGCATTTTCATATTTGCTTCCATCTCGTGAGTGTTTGAAATAGTGATCACAATTTTATGCATAAACTTGCTCGAATTAATTTGTTTATTTTTTATAAGCGCCTCCGGATATTAGGAATTGGTTCTCGAGTTATATGTACAATTCTATTCCTGAAGATGCGACACAAAACGTAGCCGAACATAGTCAGGTCGAGACGTTGTCATATTAAGTTTTGTATCAATTGTAAATTTGACTTGCATTAAATTTTATATCATGCAAATGTTATGTTTTGGTAAAAGAAAAAATAAGGGAAAGGAGCTGGTCGTCCCTAGAGATAATTCTACTCCACCGACTCCTAGATCAGTCACGAGCATTCGCATAATAGTACGACAGTCTCCTCCGTCGGCTCCTTCCTCTCACACTGATATTGCGGACCAGGAGGCATAATTGCCGGAAGAACCCATTAGAGCTCATGGTTCCGTGGAAGGCTCAGACCATGCTTCGTCAAATCGTGTGCACAAAGCATACTTAGAGCCTGATGGAAATTTAGGGTAAGTGTTATTTTATGTATTTCGAATCCTTATTCATTTTGTGATTCACCCATCGCATTTTATAATCTTGTATTGTTCCAGGTTTGTACCATCGAAACCCGCGGCTGCGACAGTTACTAAAGTGTTACGACATAGGTATACAGATGCATGGCTTACATGAAGGGAAGTTCCTTATTCCACGAGACAGATGCTATTTAATGAATTTCAGGTATCCTTAGAAGCCAACTTGGTCATTATAATTTATCTTCGTACTACTTTAATTATTTTTATATACATGCAGACTGATGTGTGGTGGGAGACCGAGAATATGGAACAAATGTGGAAGGCTTTTGATTCTCGATGCTCGAAAAGATTGTCCGCGATGCTTTCCGAAGCTCGAGCTGCTGGAGAACGGCCAAATTGGATCCCCGAGGCCGTTTGGATCGAATTACTATGAAAGTGGTCCACCGATGAGTACAAATCAAAGTGCGAAAAAGCAAAAACAAGTCGAGAGTCCGACCAGGGAGCGTGCTTGCATTCGGGCGGATGTGTATCCACGAGCATGATTGTCAAGAGAATAGTAAAGTCTTTCAATATTGTGTCAACAAAATATTATACTTTATTTGATATTTTTAACTGCAGAAGAAAGAGACGGGTAGACCACCTACTCAAGACGAAGTATTTCTCCGAACTCATCAAAAGAACAACAAAGAATGGGTTTCATCATTTGCTCGGGACACATATGTATGTAAATTTATGTGCCACTTTTTTTTAAAAAAAATTCAAGTAAATCTATAAGATAGTAAAATCATCGTTGATTTATAATATTTTTTAGTATCGTTGATTTTTTTCTAATTTTAGGAGTCTTACAAAACAAAGGAAGTCGAGCACATTACACAAGCCACGCAGGAGGGAACCACACCGCTGACCCCATGACAACTTTGGATGGACCATGTCGGGGTGAAGAAGGGTCATATTTATGACCTCGGATCTTCTGTCAGTACATCATATATTGGATATGGTCGTAAATCTACTTTGGGTTCGAGTTCATCTGGTCAAGGTATGTAATAAATTATGGATGAGATGTTGCATTCGATTAAGCAAGAGCTCAGGAAAGAGATCAGAGATGAGGTTACACAGGAGCTCAGAAAGGAGTTCGAATAACGTGAACGTGAACGTTGTACCAAGAAAGAAATAAGGAAAATGGTGCGTGACATCATGCGTGAGGAAATCGACAACGAGGACGACGAGGTAGATTTAGTTTTATAGTTTTTTGTGTGTTGTGTTGCGCTCGTTTTAGATGCTTGTTTTATCATATTTCATATGAGACTACTCATCCTGCTATATGTTCCTTTAACTTAATGCCAATTATATCATCTTAGCTAGATAATGCAGTGAGCGAGGAGCTAGAAACTTCATTGCTGAATAAGTAGGTCATACTTCCTCCCAAACAGATAAGATAATTAAAATCGGGTGTCTAGAAGAAGCTGCTGTAGTTGAATTCAAATTCTTCCCTTAGTTTTTGTACACATCCCCCTAGTTTTTTTGAAGAAAGGTTCTAACTTTCTCCCGACTCTTTGTGCTGTGCAGTGATGTTCGAATTGCCTTGCGAAAAGCTCTTGAGATCCAACGAGAAAGGCGAGACATCTCTTTGCTCGGCCCATGTGTCCATCTTCATCGTGACAAAGACTTCTCTTTGCTAGTCTTATCATTTTTATGTTTCTTAAACATTAAAATGTTTGTAATGGTGTTCGGATATTATGTTTGGACAATTATGTTATGGTTACATGTGTTGTGTTGTGCTATATGTTCTCTTTGCTTTGTTACATATTATGATCCAAATGGATCCAAATATTGTGTTGTATTATCTGTTCGGACAGCCAATTTCAACAATTTTTTTTATTTTTTTCCTGGTTTCCGACGGTTAGAACCGTCAGAAACAGCTGAAAAATAATTATCGACCACTAATTTTTTCGATACTTACCGACGGTTCTAACCGTCCGTACAAGCATATAGACGGTCTCAACCGTCGCTAAGAATCGACAACTTTAACCATATGAAGTTAACGACGGTTTGAGCCATCGAAAATCAGCTGTGGAGTCGACGGGTCAAACCGTCGATTATCGACACTTCAAACTATCGATACATATCGACGGCTCAAACCGTCGATACATATCGACGGCTCAAACCATCTTAAATCTTCAACGTTCGACGGAAGCGCCCGCCAGCTGGGCCGTCGAAAATATTGACGGTTCAGTGAAAACCGTCGCAAATAGTTTGCGACGCCCCATTTTCGCACGGATGCTATCCGTCGAAAAAATCGTCGGAAAACATCATTTCTGACGGTTCTGGCCAAATTACAGATAGGTTCTAACCGTCTGTAATAGCCTATTTTCTTGTAGTGTTACATATTAAGTCCACCAAACTTTAACATTCCAGCAATGTCATGCCAAGATCATAAAAAATTATAACATGTGAAATATTATGATTAATCTTAAAATATTATTATCCACCTTACGTCGCATTATTTCCTACACACAGTTTAGAAAGTTAATAAAACATGAAATGAATGAAAATGGTCATAGAGAAGCATGCAAGTAAAAAAAAATTAATAGCATATTTAAACGATTTCAATTTGCATCCCAAAGTGTGGGAGCAATGCAAGAACGAAGTTGATCGCCTCTACTACATTCGTTTGCTCCAACAAGAATCATTGTGATTAAATCACCGGCATTAGTATTCCTGGGGTCGGGGGTCTAAGATTATGGTGAAGTAATAGTCATTTCCATCATAACACCTTATGAAATTATGTATCATGCAACATGCGACTACTATACAATGTTGCGTTGTGAAAGAAAATCGAATTTGCAACTTAAGGATTTGATCTTGCGCCTTCAAAGTATCAAAAGCCTTCTCAACACAATTTCATAATCGTGCATGTTTATGATTATAAAAATCCTTAAAATTTATGTGCTTTTGTGCTTAAGGGTTATTGTACGCACTCAAGTGGTACATTCCACCTCGCTAAGGAGCTAAAAATTTATCAAAATTTGCATACCCTAAATCAACGAGAAAATATTTACCTTCGAGAAAGACAAATCCCCCTTCTTCAATACACCAACGGAGAACCGACATATCTGCCGTTAATCCTTTCCAACTAGTACAAACAAAAAGAAAAGAATAATCAAATGAGATTGCAATCATAATATTTTGTGATATGAAACTTTTGCGATTTCAAAACCAGGCTTGCTTTGATTTTTTGACGACAATGAAAATATGTGTCACATCTACCGCTCTGATAGCATTATGTGATGAAATATAACATATGGTTAGAGTGTTGGAAATATGTTTAAGAAAAAATGAAAAAAATATGGTGTATAATGTATCATAAAATATGGGTAAAAATGATGAATGTCACTTACTTGAAGATGGACATCAATAGCTCAATTGGGCACTGAAATAAAGGCATGTCTCAGAGCACAAATTTCATTCAAGACATTGTTGAAATATTTTGAAATGGTCTCACTAGAATATTGATATACTTTGCACATATTTCTATTTGACATTGCTTGTCCTATGCAATATAAGAAATACGATAATTACTTGTGTGCTATAATATTTTGTGTATAAGCTATGAGACCTCTTAAGATTAGTAATTCCTCAAGCTTTAAGAATATTGCGTTGGTCATCCTATGTTGATCATAACCTCTTTGTGGATGTCTATTCAATATGTTAGTAATTACTTGGTGTCCAAAAAATGGATGAGTTCTACAAGATGTCTTTGCATTTGAAATAGGTCACATAATATTAAATATGTCACTACTTTCAAGTGTTCTCATTCCTCCTTATCTTTTAATAGTTTTATAGTATGATTTTTGTACATCTATAAGGTGTCAATTTTTTTTCAAAATAAAATTATCAAACTAAACCATATTATATTATCATTTGATTAAGCACAATGTGCTAAAACACATAAGAAGAAATAATAAGCAATACCATTTGCGAGAGTAAGATTTTAGCTAAACATGAAAAAGTTTTCATGGCAACATGTCATGAAAGATAATTATATAAAATGTAAAATAATAAAAGTAGTACAATATGTAAAACAAACTGAACAAAAAATCAAACTAACATGATATGTCATTCATATACCAAGATCATATTACACATCATAATGTCCAAAATAAACAAAGTAGCCTACATTGTAAAGTCAAAATGAGTAGTTTGTTGATATTGCACAACAAAAAGGAAATTAGTAAGTTGTCTAACATTACACATCCAAAATATGGCATAGTTATGTCTTAAAAGCATACTCAAATCTAATCAATCTTATGAGTCAAATAAATTTGCTTCCTTAATTCCAAATGTGTGCCAAACACAAACGATTGCCAATAGCATTATTTGACCTTGCACTGAACCGACAAATATATACCAGAATCAGTAGTTGGAACTGATGAGATGCTATTGCCTTGGCCGAAGTTGCTACTTATTCGAAATGTAGGAACACACTGTCCAAAAAATGTCACACCAATACTAGTTGTAGAGGTAGATCCAAATGCAAAAAGATTCATCGAAACCCAGATTAGGAGTAGGCACGTTATTAGTGAATGAGTGAGAGTGGCATGCATGTGATTTCTTCATATAGTATTCAACTATTTGTTGTGTTAACCATGGAAACAACATGTCATGAAATCCCAACGATTTGATGCATCTTTGAAACATTCCACAAGTGCAACATTTTTTTTACATTCAAATTATGAGCTTTTTCACATAGTCTAGTCCAATATATTTTTTTAGCTTGTTCATTTTGATATTTCATGTCACATTTTTAACCTTTTCTTTTTTTTTTGCTCAGCAAGATCAATCATGGCTTGATAAGTACGGTACTTTAGTTTTACTCATTGTTGTGACATAACTGGGTCTACGTCTCTCCTCGATAGATGATGATGGGTGATAATAAGATGAAATACAAGAGATTTTCCACTTGGACTATCAATTGGGACTAACATGGTTTGATCAAACAACTCATTGTTCAAAAGACAAGTAGGTGAAATGAAGTGTTTGAACTATGAATTTGTTGTTCTTGAATTTTCTTTTTACCTTTCGAGTCAACATCATCTACATTATCATTGGAAGATTCATTTGAGTGTACAACTGAGGACATAAAAATGGTGTTTCCTTGTTTTTCAATAGCAACATTTTTTTGCAAATAAGAATATCAAGTCCTCGTAGAATAATTCTTGATCATCTATTAAATAACATCCTTGTTTCTAATCCTAGAATAATTCTTTCTTATATGTTAAATAACAATTGAAGTTAGTCCCTAAAAGTATGTTTGACTTATTGTTCCTGTTTATAACTCACCCCGATAATCTCATCCCACATGGTGTTATCTCTTATTAGCATATGTTTTTAGAGTCCCAACCCAACCACTTTTATTGTGAAGATTTTAGTACATGTTCATCAATTTCTTCAACCCTTTGAACCTTTTTTAAGATGATCGACATAAATTTTTTTTAATCTTCTCGTTATATGTTTTAGTCATTCTTCTCCACATTTCAAGGGAGAAAACACAGTCTAATGAAATTTCCATCTAGGTGTTCTTGTTATCATTATCCTGAGTAGTAATATATCACAATATGGATCCCCATTTGACAATATCTTTTGTTGTGATGAAGTGACACAACTACAAGAAAACAAGCCTTTTGTGTCAGAATTATTTGTCACAGGAGTGAAGTTCGTTACAAATAACTATTTATGATAGACTTGTGTCGATATATTTTTGTCACATTTGATCAAGTCACAAATAATATTGTGATGGAAATTTGTTTCGTCACAAATTTATGTGATGGATTGGTACTCACAAAAGGGAAAAAAATCCCATCGCAATTAAAATAGAAAATCAATTTAGAAAGGTGTTTCCGTCACAAGTTGTGAGAGATTTATGATAAAACAGTGATAGAAATATTTGTGACATGATTAAAATATGACAGTAACTGTGATAGAATTATGACAATTATATCATAATTATGATGAAACTATTTGAGACATATTAGTGACAACAATTTGTGACAACATTTATTAATGTCGAACTTACTTATTAGTGACAGAATTGTAATGAAATATTTGTGACCAATGTTGTGAGAGAAAATTTGTGACATTATATGTCATTAATTGTGATCAAAGTTGTAACATGTATGTGACGACTTTGTGAGAAAAAAAATTATAATTTAAAATTAATATCATTTTGTATAATTTGTGAATTGTTGATTTTTTAATTTCAATATAATTTGGAAGCTCAATAAGTTCAATAATATAAATTTTCAAATAAAATTGACAAACACAAAGTATTTACTAAAACAATTCTATAATTTTTCCAAACAACACTAAAATGATAGTGCATTATCACAACATTATTCTAGAGCAAATTTAAGAAAAAAAACCAAATGCTAGCTTCTTGGAAAAATAACAAATCAACATGACTTCATTCTTCTCGATTAATCCATGCTAATTGCCTCCAAGATAACCTACAAAATAGATCAAATAATAAAGGTAATATAACATAATTTTAAAATAAAAATAACATAAATATGAAATTTACACTAACAAATAACATTCATATAACAAATTATAAAAGATATTGCATTGAATATGTGTACCAAAACAAGATTCACACACAACAAAAGTTTTTCATATAAAAAAGCAAAATAGTCCTATGAACAATACAAATACTTTTTAGTAATAAAGGAAGCAATTAAGACTTTATATATAATTATAAATGTTTAGGCTCCACACAATGAAATAAAAAAATAGAATAAGAAAATCATAATTTAATATATGATATTGACATAATTGAATGTTATATTTTTCAATCAATTTAAAATACTTTAAGTAATATTTTATGACTTATATGTATAATATTTTTTACATTACCTTACTCGGGAGGAGATGAAGTTTTTGAATGGTGTAAATTATTTTCATGTCGAGTAAACCGTAACATCATGACACGAACTTGCTCTTGCATTTCTGATCTCATGATTCACATTTGTTCATCCATTGTTGCATTTTTTGTTGTGTTTCTTCTCTTTCTTGTTATAATTCTTGACAGAGTTCTTCATGCACTTCTTTTTTTAAGCGTTGTAAGTCATTTTGAGATGTCGATTTGTTGCAGAATTATTTGGATATTGTGAAGTAGTTGAACTTGAATTTTTCATAACAGACAACATATTTTCCTTTTCCAAATCCATAAACTCTTCCTTTTGTTGGAGCTCCAATTGCATCAATCCATGAATCGAGATTAAAATTTGGCTGAGATGAAAGATTTGATCCATACTTGTTATTAAGAGAAAAGAAATAATCCACCTAAATCAAGCAATTCATTGTACAATAATTAGTAAAAAACTTACAAATATGCATGACAACTACACTATTTAATTTAAAGTTCATCTTAACTTACACAAACTCTTTTAGATTTTTTTTCGACGTACTCATTATTACCATCCTTTCCTCGACGCTTGTGAACGTATTCAAATACCTCATATTCACTTGGGTCTCTACTCATCTTCTCTTTTTGCCAAAAGTAAACATAATAATACAAAAGAAAAATTAATAATTTTGGAAGCCTCATATTTAACTAAAAGATTAAGTACATTCACCATACAAGTCTAAATCGATGTTCGACAATGGGTATTGAACCAGAAGTATGCTTTATGATCCCACCATCCTTTTCAGTTAGTCTAAAGCATCCATCACCATACTTCTATATGAATTGTCTAAAACTTCATTGATTGGGCTAGAAAATGTGATGTGAGGTTGTTCTCCATGAGCGTCCCACTTGAGATAATCTTTTTTAAACCCTTTCATACAAAGGTGGACAGAAATAGTATCATAATCATGAAAAATCATATTTCTGCATTTTAAACATGGACATCTAACCTTCCTATGTTAAAATCATACAAAGGTGGACATCTAAACACGAACATCTAAACACGGATAAGCAATTTCTGATTGAGAAAATGAAAGAGAAAACTTTGTATGCCCGCTTTAAATTCATCAGAAATATATACATGTTCATCTAAACGATTATACATCCAACTACGATCACTTGACATGATTGAGTGTAGTATCTATCAACAAAAAAATAAAGAAGAAAAAAATGCATTTTACAAAACAAGATGTCAAATAATGAAACTTGACAATGCATAATTATTTGAACAATCTATTTTTAAAAAATGACTAGTCCCATTAAAATTCATAGTACATAAGAAATATTTAATTCACATAGTAAGTGTCATAATACAATCATTAAATTTCACCATGAAAAAAATGTTATTATATAATAAGGGTTTCATTATACATGGAAAACATATAAATGCATATGCAACTTTTATAAAATTCCAGGCCAAAATGATAAGCTTGTCTTTAGTTATATTTTAAAAAACTTAAATGATATTTTATAGATTTTAAAAGAAATATCATCTCATTCAATAAAGTTCATGGTTTGTTGTAGATAATGTGATCAACATAGGCGGTAATAGGAAAATCAGAAATAACATTTTGAAACAAAAAAGATTATGCCAAATGGAAATAAACTTAATGTGTCCTAGACATACCAAAGAAAACTTCAACTTCTTGCTAGATCCTTTGTGCAGAACTATTCTCAATAACAAGCTGCAATGAGAAAGAAATATTATGCTCCTACTTGAATACAAGTTGTATACAAACAAATGCACTAAAGCAAAAAAATGCTAAGGGTCGCACGACGGAGACCTGCGGCGGCCGACGCTGCTTTAGAGGCGACTTCTGAGGCATGTCTTGCACGTAGGCGACCCACGGTGGCCGCCTCTCACGTAGGGGCAGCCGCTGCGGGTCGTCCCTGTGAGAAGCGGCCACCTTTGCTCCAGAGGCGGCCGCTGACTGCCTGCCGGACGGTGGAGACCCTCGGTGACCGACCCTGATCTATGGGCAACTGCTGAGGCACCTCTTGAGAAGGGGCGCCGCCTTTTGTGTAGGAGAGGCCGCTTCTCGAGCGGAGGCGACCCGCAGCGGCCCCCCTCGTGAGAGGCGGCCGCCGAGCCGCTTCTTGTGCAGAGGCGACCCACAGCGGCCACCTCTCGCACAGGGGCGGCCGATGGGGTCGCCTCCACGCGAGAAGCGCCCCGGCGGCCGCCTCTGGCGCAGAGGCAGCCGCTTCAGATCGCCTCCGCGCTGAGGCGACCCGCAGTGGCCGCCCCTGTGCGAGAGGCGGTCGCCGGGCCGCTTCTCGCGCTGAGGCGACCCGCAGCAGCCTCGTGAAGGGGCGGCCGTTGCGGCGCGGAGGCAACCCGCAGCAGCCGCCCCTGAGCGAGAGGCGGCCGCCGGGCTGCTTCAAGCGCAGAGGTGACCCACAGCGGCCGCCTCTGGGTCACCTCTGCGCGAGAAGCGGCCCGGCGACCGCCTCTCGCTCAGGGGCGGCCGCTGCGGGTTGCCTCCGCGCCGCAGCGGCCGCCCCTTCACGAGGTTGTTGCGGGTCGCCTCGGCACGAGAGGTGGCCGCCGGGCTGCTTCTCATGCGGAGGCGTGCCGCAGCGGCCGCCCATGCGTAAGAGGCAGCCGCCGGGCCGCTACTCGCATGGAGGCGACTCGTAGCGGTCACCCCTGCTCGAGAGGCGTCCGCGTGTCGCGCGGCGGAGACCACCGACGGTTGTCAGCAACAGTCGCTTTGGCTCAGGGACAAGGCGCGGGTAGCCCTCGCGCAGAGACGTGGCGAAGGAACATACATAGAGATAAGAAAAGGAAAAAACATACAAGGAATGTGTGGAGAAAAGGATAAAAAGACCAACCTTGCAAAGCAACCTCTTCCGAGAAGATTTCTTCCCTGGCGTTTCGCGCGATAGAAATAATATATTAGGTAAAAATGAAAGTACTTATATGTTAGATTAATTTTTATCTTAGATTAGTTTTTATTATGGTAGTTTTCATCTTAAATTAGTTCTTACGGCGGCAAAGGATGGAGGGAAATTGGTTAAAGTAGATATATTTTATATTCTTATTATAAAAATATAAAATAAAAAAAACTTCTTAAAATATTAATTAAATTTAATAATGATCATAATGTTAGAAATTAATTTTTTTTCAAAAATATTGGTGGAGGTAAACAAAAAAATTATGATAAATAATTTTTTATTGTTTTCAATAAATTTTTTATTATTGTCTTAACAAAGCTCTTTTTATATATAAAATTATGGAAGAATTAAGAGATACTTTATTTTTTTACATAGTTTTGCAAAAAATTTGATGGCATGTTATTGTCCATTATCAAGAAATACAAAAAAAGTTCAACTTCACTTTTATACAGTTTTATAAGATGATTAACTACATATTTGTTTCCATAGTGAAAACATAAATTGAATGATGGATTAGTGAGAGAAATATATATGACAAAATAAAATTCATCACTAATCTCTCAATAATTAAATTAGTTATATCTTCCTTCACACATTCGTCACAATCGTTGTGATGGAAATGTGATGGACCTTTTTGTGCCAAGTAATATCACCACAAAATCGTCACTAGTACATTAAATAATTTTTTATTTCTTTTCCTCATTAATTCGACACAAATACGTCACAACTTGTTACGAGTTATTTCCGTAAAAAAAATCTATCACAGAAGACTTTTTTCTTGTAGTGAATTTCTTTGACAAATTGTGAAGTTTTGTGCATTTGTAATTCACATATGAAAATAAATTGAATGCAAATTATAATCCAAAAACATAAATGAGACTTCATATATGTTAATAGATTGACAAACAATAAGACATGCACATTACACAAAAGTTAAACTAAAAGTTTATATAAAATTTATAACCATATGTTATGAGCCATGTCTAAAGATACACAATAAATGCTTGATAAAAACATTAAGAAGATTTTCTTGTTTGGTATAAAATCGTAAGATTCGTTGGAAAATTCATCTTCATGTTATCTACACAGAGCCTGTTGTGTGTATGTGTTTGTGAGAGAGAGATAGAGGGAGTCATGACATATTCAACCTCATAAAAAATCATGTAACAGTTTTGAACCATATCTAAAAGATTATTATGGTTACTTCATCTTAACAAAATAAAAATTGAAATCCTTCATTTGAACATGAATAGAAGAATAAATAGATCTAGAAGCAAAAGAAGAAAAAAAAATCTAAATACAATCAAGAAAAAAATTTATTTTTTTTTTCATGTCTGCACAAATCATTATTTTTTTGTTCAAGCGAACTAAATTTTCCCTTTCATTCAAGTTGGCCTACCTCATCATTATCCTTTTGAATCCCTGGTAGATCATTAGTTGCTCTCTAGTAGGGCATTGCCCTACCATGGATCTTTATTTTCTTAAGTTCTTTCATTAGTAGTAGTCTCCCTTTCTTAGGTTTCTTATTGCATTAGTTGTCTCCTTAGTAGAGTAGTAGTAGTCTCCCTAGTAGAGTAGTAGTAGTCTCCCTAGTAGAGCAATAGTTGCATTAGGTTTCTTATTGCATTAGTCGGCAGTAGATCATTAGTTGCCTCCCTAGTAGAGAAGTAGTTGTTGCCGCTGAGTGTTTTGACACATTTAAACTTACTTTTTTTGTTGTTATTGAAAAGTCCTATGTTGTTGTAATATCTATATTATTTTTGTGATTAAATTAAAAATATTGTCTTTGTTGCTCTTATGTACACAGTTGTGTTGATACACAATGATTATTGGTAAATGTTGTATCAAAAGCATTTTGGACTGAGCTAAACTTGGTCGAATATTTTATGATTGTCCATCTTTTGGAGTGAGTTTTTAAATTTATTTTACATTAAATCATATGTAGTGCTTTGTGTTGATTTTTCTAATGTTGCAGTAACATGGAACATGTCTATACTTCAAATGGATGTATCCAACTTTTGAATCAAAATCTATGCAAGTTATAAATGGTTTATTACAAAAAAAATGATAGAATGGATGCTACAATTTATTTGTAGATTAATATGAATTTAGGGTTAATAGCAAAAAAATGAAATTGTTTTGTCAATTTCTTCTTGTAATTATAATTCTTGTAGCTATATGTGTCATGTTTATATGACAATGTTCTCAAATATTGTAGCCTCTTGGTTTCATTGTTTATTCTTGTAACTTAACGGTCAAGATATTGCTATGTCTTTTTTGGTAGTTATGTTGTCTCGGTTAGAGTCATGTTTATATCTTCTATTCAAAATCTTGTCTATTTGTGGCACACACCCATAATTCTATCAATCACATAATTTTGTATCAATGATCACATCTTGTTTGACAAAAAAAAACATAGAGAATGTAAAGAAAATCTCAATGACCAAGCTGATGCCATTTCTTATTGAATGATTTACCTACACATTGTCTTTTAGCGTAGACGAATGTAAAGAAAAGCTACTATGCTGACCACTAAAAATGATTCTAATTATTTCAAGCACTTCAAAATAATCTCAAGGCAAAATCTCTCTTTTGCATCATGAGGCTATTCTCGGATGCTCAAACACTTGAAATCAATTGGCAATCTGCCATGCTTGCTTTTGTTGCATGCATGGCGATTGCAAAATTATAAGAGCTCGCTTGGAGGGCAAATGATGCAAAGTGATTGAGAAATTGACCTTGATGGATGCTGCATGGATTGTGCTCTAGAAGCTCTTGATCAACCTCCAACAAGCATACTTTATTCATGTATTTATATATGACTATTTATTAATGATACGAGAATTGTGAACGTAATTATACTAGCAAGAATATTAGGTCGAATCAAGTAATAAAGAGTAAGTAAGAGTTGTTGATCCCGTGAGGACTAATGACTTAATTATCCTCTAACATTGGTTAATTAATTGGAATAAATAGCTTTGTAATTTAAATTAAAATAGAATTAAAGATGATGCCAATCTCAAATATTCGAACCCTTAAGTAATGAGAGAGAAAATTTTAAAAATAGACCTTTAACCCCGTTATCTATTAATTAATAATAAAGTATTCTTTAGAATTCAAGTGATGGAAAGATTGACAAAAGTATAAGTTTCGGTTAAGACAAACTAACTACCCTAAATTAAGAATTGATAAAAGCAGCTAAACAAGTTAACTTCGATCTACTTTAATTAGGATACTTTCATATGCAAATCTATGTTATTAATTACTAAATAAGTTAATTAATACCCACAATTAACTATCTCAAATATATGATCGAAAATCGACTAGAACACAACCAAACTCGGCCCAGGTTCAGGGTGACCGAGCCCGGGTTTTGCCTTGTTTTATTTGCACAAATGAACTCGGTAGTTTATCCAGCTATGATAAAGGCATTAAGTAAATGCTATACTTCGGTTCACAGAATTTTAATTTATAAAATAAACTAAGAGAAAAGTCGAGTACAAGATCGGTCTTCTCGAAAAGTGAAACTACTTCACAAACAATTGATTTGACACTAATTCCAAAGACAAAAATAAAATAAAATAAAATGATTGAAAATATTAAATAAAACTCCTAGGTAGTAGGCGATGCCTTTGGAACGAGCCTTGGCCAAGACTACATTGAATAATAACCATTGAAAATATTGAATTATTCAATTCTTGGTTGATTTGCAGTGGCGCACAGTGGAAATTATTCTCTCATTTTCTGTGCAGCGAGGGATTCAAACTTTGAGATTGCATGGTCCTTAAGTCCATGATACATCCATATTTATAGGGGTGATGACCTTGTAGGGTTCCGAGTTGAAATCACAGCTCTAATCTGAGTGAAAGTTGACTGAAAAATAATGTGTTCCGTCAGTTTGGTTGATTGTATTGAACTCCGGCAGGGTTTGGTTCAACTCAGACTGGATTCAGTTCAAATTTTATTTTTCGTGTGGAAACTGAATCAAGATTGATTTTTAACGCAACTCGACCCAAGTATGATTTTTAATGCAACTCGAGTTTCTTATGTAACTTGCCCATATGACTTAATCTCACTTCGTTCTCTATACTTTTTTGTCCGATTGCTTCACATCTCCAGCATAATGATCTTGAGAAAAAAAAATAAAATACAAGTGGGTAGTTTTGGATTAAAAAAATTTAAGAAAATAGATGCATGCAATTGTCAAAATTACAAAAAATAGTCTAAATGATGCATGTAAAATAAGTATAAAAATGCATGCATCAATTAACAATGGTACATATGCTTGTGTACTATAAAGATTTCTTAATTCAAGCATGTCTGGTCCTCTATTTTGCTGAGCTTAATCCATATGCATATGACATATATAATTATATTCTATGCACTCTACAGTTATAAGGAAAAAGTTTGGTCTTTCCATGATAGCTAGGTGTACTCAATCACAAAGATTAAACTATATGTGAACAAAGTTGAAGGATGCCGGTGATGCTATGCACATGTTCATTATCACAGAAAGTAGGATCCGTATCTAATTTTCAACATCGTAGATTCATTATCACAGGCATAAACTATTGAACAATGTGAGGACATAAAACACACCGAACAAGCCATCCATCCATATTATAAGGATGTTCCATAGAGAATACAAACTTGATCAAAATGAAAGATTTTCCATAAACCCTAGTGGTTACTCTTGTCTTCTTCATCTTGCAACATAATGGATTTGATGTTAAACATAATCAATGATGACCAACAAAAATGTAATAGATAACATAAAAAGGACAACAGAAGTAAAGAATAAGCACAAAATACCACTGGATATAATAGATAACGATGCCCATTGTTAGAGGGTGACAATGCCCTTTATGAAAATTCTAACCTCCCATAGTCCATCCTTGCTTAGCCAACATATAATTGGATAAAATAATTATATCTAACTTCCCTTCTTTGATTAAACCTCTTTTCACTACCTTGCTTCACTTTCTTGTGTCCTTCTTTAGTAATATTGGACTTATGCGAAGTTCATATTTCTGTATTGTTTTCTTCCTTGACATTTTCAACACCAGCAACCTCCATCTCCATCTTAATGAAATAACCTTTAGCTAACTTGCAATTTACTCAAACTCAAACTTTGAGCAAGCCAGGTGGTAAGGGGATGATGCAAGTGATAATTCTACATATCTGCTTACTATTAAGGTGATAAAATAAGTCAGTTAAAGTAAATAGATTTCTTCAACTATCTCAAGCAAAAAACATCCTATATATACGTCATGGTAGAAGAAATTTCAAAAGTACAAATTGACAAGGTCATTAAACAACTTTATTCTAAGTTAAATAACCATATACAAAATGGATATCACTAAAGCAACTGACATGAATTCATTAGTTTACTCCATTGCTTCATCAACAACTCAAACAACCTAACAAACCAACACTAATATATCACCATGACAATGAGTCAATCCACTATGGTTCTCCTTCCACATATTGAAGAAATTAAATTTATCAACAACAAGGAGAGGGGGGGGGGGGGGGGGGGGGGAGGGGAGAGATCGGGCTTTACCACTTGTCATGGGTCTACTTTTCGCTTCACCAAACACCCGTTCGGCCACCAAGAACTCTACTGATGAGACCCTTTCTATAACATCTCTTAGCAAGCCATACTCCGATGCCCAACGTGGAACACACACATAAGAACATGCATAGAAGATAAGGGAAGAGCTCTCAGATTTATTAGTCAAGCTTCATTACAAATCTGACTCCTCAAGGGTGATCCATGGGGGGTGGGAGGAAGATCGGGCTTTTTTGCATCACGCAAGCAGCTTATGTACTGCAAAACCTTGGCACCCCTCTCTAAGGACAAGTAGGGGCAAGATCTTTGATAAATGTCGAACAAGACGAGATCATTAGGGAATGTCGAGTAGTTGCAAGATCGGCTAGGTTAGGTCACACATCGTCCAAAGTAGGTGGCAAACCCGAATGCTGTCCACTTCAAGCAGCAACCTTGGCGAGGTCGAACAATAACAAGGGACGAGCATTGGGCAGCACTAACTATTGGGGAATATAGACGATTGTGGAGAGTTGAGCAGATCAAGACCTACGGCTGTGAATGGTTGGCAACCACGACGAGTTCGAGCAATGATGAGATCGAGTGGCAAGCGTTGGGTAGACTAGAATGTTGGCGAGTTTCGATGAGGGTCGGCGACGAATGAGGATGCTGCATCTACTAGTTCGGTGATGGATGTGGAGAGTGCATTTGTGAACGGTTGAGTATAGCTATTCTGGTTTAAGTTTGCTATCCAATTCTACTATTTCGTATTCAACCAGTCTGAGTCAATGCCTGAAGCACTGGAAATTGATGTTTTGAATGCTATAAATCAAGCATGATTACATCTCTCGTTCAACGCTCATCGAACGGTCGCATGCCTAGGTAGGAGCCTCCTACTCACTTCACATAATGAGTAGGAGGTCCATATATATATATACATATATATACATATATACATATATACATATATATATATATATATATATATATATATATATATATATATATATATTATAACCCCTCCCGTAGGTTTGAAGGGTGGCTTCATCTCTAGGGTGGCAAAAAGAAGAGCCCTGCACATATGAGCGAGCGAAAGAGCCAAGAAGAAAATATTAGTGTGGAATTTTTTTCTTAGACGATTGACATTGATTTCTCTAAACAACATCTAAAACTATTGAATTTCTCTAAATAACATTTAAAACTATTGAACCACAATAAACTAACCAGTTTTAATTGATGAGATCATAGCCATGTCACCAAAATCAAGTGTATGCATTCTAGGGGCGGCTTGAGGTATTCAGATTAAACACAAGACCTTTTTAAAAATATCTTATTTTTTCAATTTATATGCAAAATTATTAATCAAATTTTTATAATTTATTTCTCCTAGTGTTTCTTTTCTATTGATAATTGTTGATCTTAAATAAGAATTTTCTTGAGACATTTAGACATTTTTGAATCATTTTCTAACAAAAAAGATTTCTCAAGAGTTCCCTTTCAAAATTCAATAAAGAATCAATTCTCCTTTTAAAATTTTGAATAACAGATTCATATTTTCTAGATTAAGATAGGATATTATATATTCATGAAAATATGTGATATGTATATATTAACTCAAAATAAAAAATAAATATAGATGAGAGTTGGAATGATATAACCATGATGTGCTCAAATGAGTGAGGAAAGTTTGAAAAAGAATATGATTATGCAGGATAGCTTCACCCTTATCTCGTCTATAAAAATATTTGAAAGTAAAAATATTTGTGTAGATGGACCTATAAAAGAGAATCAATAAGAACCTCACAAGTTAAGAAATTAATTAATGAGAAAAGAGTGATATGCATTGATTGGGGCAACTATAAGCCTAAAAAATGTACCAAATTTGTTGGTTGTTATAATTTATTAATGAAAACTTTATATATTTATAATTATACTAGTGTGGCGCCTGCGCGGTGTGTAGATGATGCAAAATTTTAAAAATATTGAGCATAAATAATGTATAATACCTTCATGAAATAGCGACACATGAAAACTTTTACCTGATATATATATATATATATATATATATATATATATATATAGGAAATTATTCTTGAAAGAAAACACATATTTACTCTTTTCTCTTAAATAGAGCATAAAATGTATTGCAAAAATCGGCCAGATGATCGAACCGGTCAGTCAACTGAATCATTGTTCGATTGATTCAATCGTACTTGACTTAATTGAACCAAATTTTATTAAAATAATATTATTTATATACTTCAAGAAAATATGTTATAAATTAAAGTATAAAAGGTAATAAATAATAAAATAAAAATTATATTAATAATCATTTAAATTAATCAAGTAGCAATAAATTATTTTTATATGTTTTAAAAAATATATTATTATAATTTTATTTTATTATTTAATAATTTCATGAATAACTTTAATTTAAATCTTTATTTATTACAATCTTCCCACGTTTTATTATATAAGTTCAAAATTTTCTTCATATTATTTATTTGCTTTTTCATGTTTACCCTATAAAATTTATTATATTACTTATGCTTTAATTTTTAATATAAAATTTTTGTAATGATTTAAATTTTATCATGCTATTTAATTTCATGATAATTTTCTCTTTTATTTGAATTTGACTTTACTATTACCTTCTTACCTTTTATTTTAGAATTAAAATTTAATTTCCTTATTACTAATATCCTTTTGTTATATTCATTCTACAAAAATATAATCTCTTATTTTTCTCCTCTTCCTATTCTTCCACCGTTATTACTATAAATTTAATTTCTTTTTTTCTATTACTTCATTTTTTTTGGAAAAACTGAATTGAACCAATTTTTCGATTCAACTAGGTTCTGACCAGGTTTACCCGATTCGAACCAATTTTTTTGCAATTCAATTTTTAGTGCCAAATCGGACCAGACCCATGGCCCATGGCTCATTCTCAATTGAACGGTTTTAAACACATTGATTGCTACCATTGAAACTTATATGGTAGATTACTAACAATATTTTTTTTAAAAAAATAATTATTTTGAAAGTGCCCCTAGCATCTTTTACCTTTCCTTATATGTAATAAAAATTTTAGTATAATTAAATGTATACTTGACTTTATAAATAACACATAAAGTCAATTTTTATTCTAATACAATTGAGATATGAATATTATGTTCACTTTTTATACAAATAAGTATCAAAACTTATTTATATTTTTATTTTAGTATCAAACACGTATTTTTATCAGAATTAAAAACCTTATTAATAAAAAAATCAACATCATGTTAAGGCAACTATAAAGATAATAAATTCTTCATCTTTTATAGTAAAAATCTTCTCTTTTAATCTGCAAACTCAAATGTGGGACTAAAATAAATGATACAAATATTATTATTGACCTTGTAATCAAATTTAAAATTTTTTATCATTTATTTTTATAATATACATTATCATATCTAAACTATAAAATTATTTAGACATTATACAAAATATTTTGCCTAACAATAATTATCTCAAAAACTCTAAAATTGTGTTGAGATATTATAAAGAATTAAATGCAGTTAAAAAATTAATTTAACACAACTTTGCCCCAAGACTTCTTTTTTTTAAAATATATATAAGATATAGATATGCTATATTATTTTAATTATTATTTGAACATAATTTAATTTTAATGTTTTGGACCATATCATATCTTTATTATTACTAAAATATTCATGTTAAATTTTTTTTTCATTTGCATATAAATGAATTTAATATTAAATAATTAAGCTAAAACATAAATATGTTGAGATATGATAAAAAAAAGTTAGTATATAACCATATCTATTATAATAGTGAAATTATATAGTTAATGATATCTTGTAGTTATCTCTTATAATTATTTATCCAAAAAAGTTTAGCTTCTAATTAACCATTTAATTAACATGTATAAACTAATATTATAATTATTTATAACATTTTATATGACAAATGACTATTTGACATTGCCAAATATCTTATTCTCCTTGCACATATATTTTTATTACTTAAAAAACCTTTGAATATTATGAGCATGCCATGCAACATAGGTCTAAATTTATTTTAAATATAAATAGATATTATACTTTTAGTAAACTTATTATATAGCTTAAAGAAGATATCCTCATCATCGTCATCATCATCATCATCATCATCATAGTGCAAATATGGGACTAATTTATAATACAAATTACTTTTCTTCTTTTAAAATTACTTTACAACCAAGTTATTTTTTCACTGATCATTTTAGTAGTATGCATAAAAACTTACATATCATATATAAATTAGTTTTAAAAATAATTATTATGAAAGTTCCACCTAACATATTTTACCTTTCCTTATATGTAATATAACTTTTTAATATAATTAAATATATACTTGGTTTCATAATTAACACATAAAAAGTTAATTTTTCTTCTAATATAATATAGAAATGAGATGAATATTATATTTTATTTCTATATAAATAAGTTGTAAATTTATTTTTTTATTTTTAGTATTAGCACATATTTTTTTATCAAAGTTTTGAATTGATAAAAAATTGACTTCATCCAATGAGACAACTATCAAAATTATAAATTCTTCTTTTATAGTGTAACTCTTATCTCTTGATTTTGCAAACTTCAAAAGTGGGACTAAAATAATAGTTTTAAATTCATAGTCAAATTCAAAATTTTTATCATTTATTTTAATAATATATATTATCATATCTAAACTATAAAATTATTTAAACATTATGTAAAATATTTTACCTAACAATAATTATCTCAAACCTAGGGGGGTTATTGATATTTTTTCAAAAAATATCCTTATTGATTGCCCCGGATCACCTGGTTCCGTCCCTTGCCGTCGGGAAGTGAGGGCCACATTAGAGTCTGCCTGCCTCAATATGTTGCTCCTGTCTTAATTTGCCATCCCATCACCCTGTTTCCATGCTGGATTCCTTCTCTCTCCACCCCCACTCAGAAAGCAAGGTTTCTTTTGCATATTGGGTTTTTTTTTGTCATTTCCTTCTCTCTCATGGTCTAGCCATGCATATTGTAAAATCTTTGCAACACTAAAATCATTGGTTGGAATTTTGTGATTGGAGGTTGCATGCCCCCTAATATACTTTTGCGTGTGTGTGTTTTGAGGTATAATGCCATTAGACATTTGGAAAGAAGCTTTATACTATTTTTTTTACCTTTCCTTTAATCATAGTAATTAATTATAAATAAATTAAATTATTATAAATGCGTAAATGTATTAAATTATTCTTCACAATGACTGATACCATATTCTTCTACAAAAAATTAAAAAAAATGACATTGGACTCATATGTGGCGTTTGTTTGCGGAAACGGGGCGGAACCGCGCCTTTATTTCGTCCGATTTGTCAAACAATCTCTCGAAATCGAGTTTCGAAGCATGAACCAATCGGATGGAATCGGTGTCACGTGACTCCAGTTCCATCTCTCCCGGTTTCACCCTTTTGGTGGATCTTTTTTTTTGAGTTTGATGTGACAATTTCATATTTTTAAATTCATTTTTTTCTTTTTCTTTTCTCTCACACCTTATCTTTCATAAAATTACTTAATAAACGTAAAATAGTTTTAATAAGAGATTAATATAATATTATTTATTATTTCATTAAATATAATTAATTTTAAAATATTTTTTATATCTAAATAATATTTTTTAACAAAATTATTTCCATAAAATTTTTATTTTATAATTTTATTTTAATTAATAATAAAATTATACTTTAAAATTATATAGAAATTGTGCCTCAGTTCCCTCACGCTCCATTAAAATAATAAATAATAATATCAAATTCATAATATACTAAATCAAGCATAATCAATAGGTAGGTCAATAATCGAATATCAAAGGCAATGATGTTTAATGATCAATGTGATCATCAATAAGAACAATGATGAATGATCAATATAATATTTTACAGTATTTTGAGTCACCCAAAATGTCGGCAATATCATACTTTACTTTAATAATGTAACTTTTATTTCAATTCGACGCATTATATATGGGTTATTTTAAATATAGTGTTTGCTCAAAAGACGCTTAACTAAAAGTTAATCCACTTAGCGAATTTACTTATTTTATCATTCTATTAATTTAACTTTTACATTTCATGATTAAATTAATCATAGAATTTATGGATGAAGTAACATATACATATTTATTTATCGAGCTTATTTGATAAGTAAAAAAATATCATCTAAAGTTAAATAAATTATAACAATTAAACTAATCTTATATGTTTAATTATGATCATATGCATTCTCTAACTAATAAAATAAGTAAGAAAAAAATATTCTTCTACACTTATTCTACAGTTATATATATAAAAGTTAAATAGTGGAAATCTCATGTGGACGACGGTTGGAATGTTCCTAGATATTGACCGAGTAAAGAAAATATTTTTTTACCAAGAAAAAATGTGACAAATGTATAAAGGGGCTTCGAGTGACCGGCATTTGTAAATAAATGTCAATGGCTCCTCAATCCACATATACGCTCTCAGCTTCATATTTAACATAGTTATAAAATTTTGGATTAATTTTTTAAATCTCTCTTGAAATATAACGATTTTTATATTTATCCTTAATATATGATCATAGCGTTCCCTAAATTATGCCATAATTTTTATTTTATTCATTCATTATATTATGTTAAATTTTTTTATTTTTAATTCTTATTTATTAAATGACTAAATCATCCTCTGCAATTTGAAATAAATGTTTACATATTTTTTTATTGAGAATAATTTAATCATTTAATAATAATAATAATAATAATAATAATAATAATAATAATAATAATAATAATAATAATAATAATAAATATGATGAATGACGTATTATAAATTCATATATTAGGAAGAAGATGTTGAAGAAATTAACCCTAAGCCCCGTTTGGATCACTACTTTTCCACAGGAATTAGCTCAATCCATTGTTTAAAAATCTGAGAGTGGAAACTTTTCGTTTTTGTCATTTGGATAACAAAATAATGGATGAGATTCCTCAGGAACAGAGCATTATCCGTTGGGAAAAAAATTAACTCCGATCTCTGTTTTATTTCCTTTCATCTCTTGCGTGACTTTTTTCCCTCTCTCTCACGCGACGTCTTCTTCCTGTGGACAAATCCTCCATCTGCGCTTCTTCTTTTTTTTTTCTCTTCCCCATCGCTACCCGGTTTGATCTTCACTTCTTTTTTTTTTCTTCCCCATACTGGTTCGATCTGCACTTGTTCCTTTTTTTTTCTCTTCCCAATCGCTACCTAGTTGATCTGCACTTACTTCCTTTTTTTTCCTCTTCCCCATCGCTTGCAAACGAACTCCTCTACAACATTTCTTCTTGTTTTTCTTTAAAAAATCTTTACTTTTTCTTTGCCTTCAATCTTCCCTCTTACCTGCATACGTGTCCCCCTCACTCTCTTCCCTCATCTCTCTGTAGACCCAAAATTGTTATTACAGATTTTTCAATTTTATGAAAAAGTTATTATAATGGAATTGCCAAACATGCAAAAGTTAAAAAAATTAATGTAGAAAGAAAAACTAAGGAAGTCAATTTTGAAAAAGTGGCTTCCTTAGGAAAAAAATTCATAACTCCGAATTTTTTTTATTTGCCAAACAGGTCCTAAAACTTTTTTTTGTTGGAAAAAGGGCATGCGTCACCTGTCACACCTCAATTGCATTGCATAGGTCAGTTCCCTGGTTGTCAGTTAACAATCAGATGGCCCTCATTAATTATAAATCATCTTAAATTATGTTATGAGCTCCGTCTAATTAAAGAGAAATGGAATACAACATATTAAACTTTTCCCAACTCGTTTTGATTACAATTTTCCTCAGCACATTTTGATGGATATTACTTTTATTTAAGCATTTTTTTTAGACTTTTGTATGAAAACATCTTAATGCTTTTCATTTAGGGGCTTAACAGTTCAACATTTATTAAGCTGAAGGAAAGGTAAAGAGTGAGAAGAGAAATAATGAAAGAAAATGAAGATGAATAATTATTTTTATTTGTTTGATATCATTAAGGGTTTGGTTGGTCCAAAATTCATTTAGGAGAATGAAAGATAAAGAGTGGAAAGGGTACTTTTATTTATTTATTATTATTAAAGGAAAGAGAATAAAATGAATATTAAATGATTAATTTATTTAGACAATTTTATCCTTTATATATATAGTTGTATGTTTAATTTATTTGGTCAAAATTAAAAACAATACTAAATATGTCTTTTCCATTCTTTCGATACACGGATAATTTCTCCTTCGTTCTCCTCCAACTTAAACTCAACCAAACGAGGAAAACAAATTCTCCTCCTTTCCCTTCCTCTTCCTTACCGTCATCCTCAATCAAACATACCCTAAAAAGGTATGCAGAACTATATTTGTTAATGTATAAGTTATATCAACAAATTTTTAAGAAAATCCATACATTATCAAAAGGCACTGATTTGAATTAATAACACTGATACTATGGTATGTTTGATTGAAAAGTCATTAAGATTAGGGACAAAGAAAGAAAGAAAAAGACAAAAAAAAATTGAACAAGAATAATTTGTTTTGTTTGAATGACAGGAGAAGAAAAGAAAATAGAGATTTCATAATAATAATTTTATTTAAACCATTGTATTTTTAAATATGTATTTATATATTAAATTTATAAAATTAAATATGAAAATGTATTTTAATTATACGTTTTCCCACTGAAAAAATGTGATAAGAAAAAGTAGAGAAAAAAAATGAGAAGACTTTATCCTCCTTTCATCTTCATTATAAATTTAATAAAATAAAATAAATCCATTCCCTTTACCATTCTCTTTCTTTTAACTTCCTTCTATTTCCTACCAAAGAGTTCTAAAGAGATTCTCCTTCTTTTCTATTTTTTTCAACCGTTTTTTATTTTTCATTATTTAACTATAATTATATTATAATAATATAAACTATTTATAATAAAATATTTCAATTATAAAAATATTAAATTTATTTTTTTAATTAACAAGAGTCTTAGAAAACGATATTTTTTAG
This sequence comes from Pontederia crassipes, assembly GCA_030549335.1. Lineage (NCBI taxonomy): Eukaryota > Viridiplantae > Streptophyta > Magnoliopsida > Commelinales > Pontederiaceae > Pontederia > Pontederia crassipes. The sequence continues at coordinate 27,249,973 of CM060185.1, read as the reverse complement.
AATAACATTTATTATTCCTTTTAAAAAATTCTTTAACCAAACGGCCTATCCACAAAGCACGATTAAAACCTAAATCTCCAAGAAATAAAAACTCTATTTTTTTAATCAATTGACTAATTAGTGAACAAAAGAAACAAGAAAAAAAAGATGGAAAGAGGATTTGAACTCCACGTTGCAACGAACCACCCAAAGACTTCGCGGCGCGTTCCGCGAAGGACGACACCGAAGACTTGGAAGCACCACCCGGTGGTCCCCAGGCGAAATCTAACGGCCGCGTCTACGCCTCCCCGCGAGATCCAACGGCCTCGGCGCCGTCTCAATCACGTGGGGCCCGATCTAAAGGTTCAGTTTTGCTCCGGCCGGCTCCGGTCTTCTTTCCGGTGTCGTTCTTTGCTTGCTTTTTAAACCTCCCCCCTAAAAAAAAGTTTTCATGAAAAGGACCTGAAAAAAAATTTTTTGCTCTCCAAATTTTTGGTTCCTTTTCATACCAATTCTGATCGTTCTGGTCATGATCGTTTGAGGAGAAACCAGTGTTCAAAATCGCAGAAAAAGAAAGACAGTGCGTACTCTGATACCTCGTTTGGTTGTCTTAGTCGCCAGAGGGAGGGATGGCGCAGCAGCATGTTCCGGCACAAGCAGGAAGCGGGGCGTTCGGAGCCGGAGTTGTGGCGGCGCCCGCGGCGGCGGGGGGCAATCAGTTTCCGGGTACGTCCCTGTACGTCGGAGACCTGGAGGCGAGCATCACGGAGTCGCAGCTGGTCGATCTGTTCGGCCAGATCGGGCAAGTGGTGTCGGTCCGCGTCTGCCGGGACGTCAACACCCGACGATCCCTCGGGTACGCGTACGTCAACTTCGCCAACCCCCTCGAAGGTGAGTCGGAGCGCGTGGTCTCCGGTTTTGACGTCGGAGAACTCTTGCCCGCGGCGTCCTCATGCGGATTTTAGTCGCGTTATACTCGTAGTTCAGATGTGGTGATCGATCAGAAGGAAAAATGTCGGGCCTTTATTCATGCAGGGTTATTAGGATTAGGGTTTACGGTAAATTCGTTGTTGATATTGCAGAAAAAAGAAAGTTCATGTTTTTTGTGTCGAAAGGATCGACTTTAAAAGCTTTATTTATGGGAAGAATCACAATTTGTTCTATCCGTTTATATATAGTATATTTTAAACTAGAGTCAGCAATATAGTGGAGAGGTGATTAAGATAAAGAATCAAGGGATACACAATTAAAATGACTCCTTATGAGTGGATACTTCTGTTGTCTGGTCCTTTTCTGATGTAGTTGGAGTAATTGAAGTCCAAATTGGACTCAGAGTGTCATTTGATTGAAGAATTTGGTTGTATGGAAGCTGAATAATAATTAAGTTAAAACAACAAGGATAGTTGAATGCCCTGACTCATATTATATGGTCATAGAGACATCAATTTCTTTTACTAGGATTCTTTTTCGTAATTTTGTCACTGTGAGAACTCTGGATACCCTCAACTTATTAACTTCTTTTTGCGCTCTTTAATTGTGCACTTATTATTTATTGCATTCATTTTGTGGTATACCTTTATATTGTTAGATTATCCATGTTGAGTACGTCAAGAATATGCTTAGAAGTTCCCTTTCTTCATATTTCTGTGTTCACAGCGGCAAGGGCTTTGGAAATGCTGAACTTTACCCCTGTCAATGGTAAACCTATTCGCATTATGTATTCAAACCGTGATCCTAGCATCCGTAAAAGTGGGGCTGCAAATATATTTATTAAGGTATATCTTCAATTTTTCCTGTGTAATTGATGTTCATTCTTGCTAGATTTTTATGGACATTCACATTTATGATGCTAGAAAAATTCTCTTTGTGGATTGACCATTTGTAGCATTTGGCTACTGCATTATTTTCTTCTTTTCCAGAACCTGGATAAGTCAATAGACAACAAAGCACTACATGATACGTTTTCAGCATTTGGAAGTGTTCTTTCATGCAAAGTTGCCATAGATCCATATGGCCAGTCAAAAGGCTATGGTTATGTGCAATTTGAAGAAGAAGATGCAGCACGAAATGCAATTGCAAAGTTGAATGGCATGCTTATCAATGATAGCCCAGTTTATGTTGAACCTTTTCTTCGCAAACAAGAAAGGGAAAGTTATGTTGATAAACTAAAATTTACAAATGTCTTTGTAAAAAATCTTTCAGAATCTACAACCAAAGAGGATCTAGATCAGATCTTTGGCAAGTATGGGAACATTACAAGTTCTGTTGTTATGACAGAGGGGGATGGAAAATCAAAATGCTTTGGGTTTGTCAACTTTGAGGATCCAAATGCAGCTGCTTTGGCAGTTCAGGAACTCAATGGCCAGAAATTTGATGACAAAGAATGGTATGTTGGAAAAGCACAAAAGAAATCTGAAAGGGAGCAAGAACTCAAAGGGAGATTTGTGCAATCTGCGAAGGATTCAGTGGTTAGAAATCAGGGTCTCAACTTATATTTGAAGAATTTAGATGGCAGCATTGGGAATGATTTGTTGAAAGACCTTTTCAGTCCATATGGAAATATCACTTCTTGCAAGGTTATTGATTTTACTTTTTCTAAAAAGAAGGTTATCGGTTTTACTGCTAAAATATTTTTCTTCTCGTTTCTAATTGATTGTTCTTGTAGTGTGCTTTGAATGTTGTAATACCATGTTAAATGCACAGGTTATGCAGGATACAAATGGTATAAGTAGAGGATTTGGGTTTGTTGCTTTTTCTACACCAGAAGAAGCAGCTAGTGCCGTAAGTTCTGTCACTATATTAATGATTAATGGTTATCTATTACGATGGTTTACGGTGATTTTCTATATAGCTTCTGGAGATGAATGGAAAAATGGTTTCTGGGAAGCCACTGTATGTAGCTATTGCTCAACCTAAAGAGGAGAGGAGAGCTAGGTTGCAGGTAATTTTCACGAACTCTCATTTGCTGCAACATTGAGAAGCCATAAAGTTTGTGCTGCTCATGGAGTTTTGAGTGTCTTCTAGAGTCTAGACTCATTTGAATTATTACCACCTTGCAGCCGATTTTTGCTGTGTTAAAACTGTGGTAGAATACACTAGTAGCTAATGAGTACTTAATTAATGATTGAGCTCATTACCATCAATTTGCTTTTGCGCTGTCTGATTGATCTCATCTGGAAACTGTTGTTTGGTTCCACCATTGCTTCATATATGGAGAAGCTTTGGTGCCAGGTTTCCTCATCTGGAAACTGTTTCAGATATAGAGAAGCCCTGGTGCCAGGTTATGTCTAAAATACTTTAACCTTCTTTATTTTCTGTTTCTTAGGTCGTATAGTTTGATGCCTTACATGAAATTGTCTTATGTCAATCAGGAATTCCAGTAAAGATGTCATGCCACAACCTATGTCATATTTTGTTATTTTGGTTAGATCACATTTTTAAATCTCAGTTGAAACCATTATGCATTGTTTTTTTTTTTAAATAACCATTATGCATTGTTAGGGGCCTTAAACATTAGGTTTCCTCAGTATATTAGACTCTTGGCACATATTTATTCCATGAATTGTTATAGTCTGTATTGGGCTGTATCTGTTTTGATAATCGTTCATGCACATTCTTCTTTCCCCAGTTTATTCCTGATTTTCTAATTGTTTGGATCATAATCAACAAGTCATATCCTTCTGTTGTGCCCAGTTGTTGGCAGTCACTTGTCTCGTGCAATGTGAAAATAAAGAAATAAAATAATATAATAATGTAAATATATATTGTTATTTTCCTTTCTGTCATAATAGGCAGCCACTCAAGTTTTTCCTAGCTCCATTATTGGCCTTAGGGGTCTGTTTGGTTAGGGGTGAAAGGAGGGGAGGGGAAAGGAGGAGAATTCATTCCCCTTGATTGGTTGAGTTTAAGTTGGAGGGGAATGAAGGGGAAAGCATGAGACTTTTCCTTCCATTCCCCTCCAATATTTCATTCTTCTTTCCCCTCCAAATCAGGGTGGAAAGGAGTGGAAAGGTACAATCAAAACATATTTCTATATTTAGTCTTATAAACTTACCATATAAATACACATATGAGGAATACATTGTCTAAATAAAATTATTATGAAATCTTCATCCCCTTCCCTTCCCATTGCTCATGTGTTTCAAATAAGATTAATTATCCTTCATTCTCTTCCATTCCCTTCCCCTTAGTGACTTTTCAACCAAATAGGCCCTAGCCCTAAAAGGATCACTCCGATTTTAGTTGAATTGGGTTCACTTGATATTAATAGAACTTTGGAGATTGAGAGAAAATATATAGGGGTTGATTACTTCCTCTTTACTTCCGTCCTTCCAGGGTTATTATCATTTTGATCAATGAAGCTGGATAACTGGCCTCTTGCTAGTCGTCCATTCCTTCTTCAGAGAAAAAGGAAATTTGCCTTAAGTCAACTTGGAGTAGATTGTAGGCATGTGTATATGCATGAACTGATACACATTTTACTGGACTGCATCTATTTGATGATTGCAAATTATTCTTTCCTCCTATTTTTTTTGGTTAATTTTCTAATTGTCTTCCCCATAGATGAGGCACATCAGATTGTTGTGCCATACCATGGCAGTTGTTGGCTGGCATTAGTCATAGATAAAGACAAGATGATTTATAAGCATGCACATTTTACACTGAAATAAAGAGAAAACAAAACGATATATAAAGATTTTATAAGAGGTATGAGCACACATTGGATTGACCATCCATGCTAACTTTCTATAGATCTTCTTTTTAATAAAAACTACTCAATTTTTTCTAGCTCAGCCATTGGCATTAGCCATGAAGGCAACAGTTTATCTGTGGGTTGAATGGATTCACTTGATGTGAGTAGGAATATGCCTTATGGCAACTTGGATTTTCACTACGATGCATTTAGATGTGGTGGTGGTGAGAAATATGCCATTTCACTATTAACTGTTGACCATGGACTGTTAAATAATATAATAGAAATAAAGAATGGTTTACTACACTTTCGGCGAGAACTTATTTTCGACTAAGCAATTGGTCTACCAGAACATTTTTGCTTATTGAATAACTAATTCATTGGCATGATGACATGCTCCAATTAAGTTTTACATATTGTGATTTAATGCCATATATCTGCTTTTATCTTGTCACTTTTTTCAGTCATTTAGGTTTCTTGCATACCTGTTTTATTGTATGAAATAGTTGGAGAAAATGATATTGATTTGGTCATTCTATTGTTTTCATTAGTATTTCTCTGCCAATGCTCTTATTTAATGCTCAGGCACAGTTTTCACTAATGAGGCCTGTGGCAATGGCGCCTGCTAGTCCTCGCATTCCCATGTATCCTGGAGCTCCTGCCATTTCTCAACAGATATTCTATGGCCAAGCTCCTCCTGCCTTTATCCCTCCACAGGTGATCTTTATCTCAAAAGAAAAAAATGCTAACAACAGGTGCTTCAGCGTCTGAAATTTGTTTGTTACCTTTGCAGTCTCTTTATTTTGTTAGTCTTGGAGCAATAATTTATTTATTTGTTAAGCAGTAAGTTTGTTGTTATCTTGTCTGAAACTTCGCATCTAAAATTCATCAACGCACAGCTTGAACTTCATAACTTCCCTGCATGGCATGTCATGCGCATTACAAGTTTTATATTTTGCACCCATGTTTCATAACGTCATAACTTCCCTGCATAACTTACAATAATGTATCGTTGAGATGTTGACAATGATCTTATATAGAACTACCTAAGCTGTTCTGTCTGCAAACACCTATCTAAATTGTGCAATTTCCTTCAGCAAAATCATGGTACATCTATAAATCTATAATATACTAGAAAGTATTGGTGTTGAAACTTAGGTTTATGTTGTAGTCCTTTTAGTTTTGATGATACAATCATGAAAGTTTCAGATTATTTTTGTTAATTGTCAGAAGAAGCCAAATTTGATATAGATAATCGTATGACTAGTATATTATATATTTGACTATTTTACTTTATGATTATATAATATTGTCTTGAAGTGGATTGGCATGAACAACAAATCCGAAGCTTAAATAGGAAAAATATCATATCCATCACGCCAACGAATGGTCAACACATAGGATCAGTTGAAGTTGTGCAATCAATCATAATGAAGGCAAGAAGATGATTTTAGAGTGTTGATCCACAGAGCTTTCATGTTCTACAGTTCAAACGACCAGAAGATGTGGATGATGAATTCTAGAGGACTTGCTTAGTAGGTAGAATGGAACATGCATGGGTAGATAGGTCGGCTGAGGAAGAATTGACCAACTGAACAATGCAACTTTCTTAAGACACTGAGAACAACATCAATTGAAGCATCGGTCGAAGTGTTTCAACCAACCCAAGCACTAATAGTCATATTCTTTCAATGGCTAGTTGAATTGATGAACCCAATAATGGAGGAGGAGAAAGTTCGACCAAATAATGAAGAGACTAAAATTAAAGAGAATATTTGAAGATGTTCCCATCAGATATGAATCAAGCCAATAAAAATTGTATATAATCTTGTTAGTTTTCCACATAATCAACAATTAAGCCAATTGAATATTTGTGCAGAAAGTTATGATCAAAATAGTGCAAGTTTGTCGATGGGTCGGTCGACCCATGAATATTGGCTAAGAAAGGTCAACTGAATTATGCAGTCTTCACTCTAACGATTAGGCTTTGGATCAATCCTTTGAAAAGTGCAACCAACGGTCAAATGGAGCAATGAGGCTATAAAAGAAGTTAATGCTTTAAAAATAACATCAAGCGTGATGTGAAAGGAAATTCTTGAAGCTCATTTGTTAGAATTGCAAATCTACTCCTCTGTCGTTCTTGAGTGATTCTTTACAGAGTTTGTGAGAGCAAATTGTTATAATATTTGTGGAAAGGGTTAATTCATTGTATGAGGTTTCATCTATGCCTCTTGAACGAGAAAAATGTGTGAGATCTCATTGTAGGAGAGGTTGTCAACATGTTGAGCGAAGAAAAGAATGATGTAAAGGGCATTCCCTCGCCCAAAAAAAAGAAGGGTTTGAATAGTGGATCTTCGTTGGTCTCAAGGTCAAGAAATAAATAGGAACGTAGGTAAAGGCATGTCAGTCATATTTCATTGTGTTTGCCTTCTTTTTTTCTTCCTCGGTATTTTTGTACTTGCATTGTGCTTACATTTTATATATCTGTTATGCACAATAGCATTATGTTTTGATTGCTTATGCACTTTAATGATTGGATTGCAAGTTTTTGTTTTTGGAAAGAAGTTTTAATACACCAATCCTGCCGCCTCTTTGTGGCAAGTGATCCAACAACCGGTATTAAATTATAAATGGTTTTCAAGAAATGCACACATTGGGATATAACCTTTGTTGTTTACTTGGCTGTTCTCTTTAATCTGTAAACTGGATTCTCGACAAACTTTCAATGTAGAAGTCTAGTTAACATCTAGTTGAAGTGGCAAAGTTTTGTGTCATTGACTAGAAATGCTACAATAAGAACATAAGTGAAACTCTTTGAAAAGTTGAGTTTCATGTTCATGCTTGTTTTTCTTGAGAATGAATTATTTGAATGAATGCACCAAACTTTTTATTCTTTGCCTTCATTTCATTACTAAGAGTCTATTACGATCTTAGTACAAAGCAAGCTCAGTATTCTCTTGTGAAAATTCATAATAAGAGTCCAAGAATTGAGACTTCATAAAACCTATAATTAGATGTCCTTCACTATGGAATATTATGAACATGATATAACATGTAAAGAGCTTTGTATTCCTACGGGAGAATATCATGCAAACGTATTAAGGCATGGTTATCAGTTGCAGCTGATCTGCTTTATCTCATATACAAGGCTTTTGATTATTTAATTGTCTAGAATTTACACATGATGAACTAGATTTCTGTCCATCTCATTCAAACCTTCTTCTCATGATATAGATCTTCCTTGATTGCCTCCAAAATATTGTTTTGATTTGTGCAGCCTGGATTTGGGATCCAGCAACAAATGGTGCCTGGAATGAGGCCTGGCGGGTCTCCCATGCCAAATTATTATATGCCATTAGTCCAACAAGGTCAGCAGATTCAACATCCAGGTGGTAGACGAGCTGGAGCAGGTCCTATTCAGCAAACACAGCAGCCAATGCCTTTAATGCAGCAACAAGTACGTAATTCTATTTTGCTTCACAAACCCTAAAGTTGTTTTGTACTTTTGAACATTATATTATGGGAAATTTCATATATGTTGATAAGATGCTATGAAACATGGGTTATTCCTTCACTTATTGTACTAGAAAATATAAACAAAATGTATTGTCATAATCAATTTGGGAAGTCACATTTACATGTTTTTTTATAGAACAGTCATATTTACAGATATCATGTTTAATTGTCACTATAAAATGTTATATTGTCGTGTAATTGTCCAATTATGATAAAACAGTGGTATATTGTTCTTTATTTGTTTCTTTTGGGGAGGGGGGGGGGATAATTATTTTATTCATATAAAATATTTACTTATAATATAAGTCAATGGACCTGTGTTAACCTCTTTTAGAAGATAGACATACCTCATACCCTGCTGCACCCATGACTATGCAACAGAGATAAAATATCTGGCAACCTATAACTTGTAACTTGGAGTTCTGCTCCTTATGATCTCATATCATGTGTTGGTGACTTGTGTATTTGTTGGAAGTTCAAAAATTATGGTTAACTGTGATGTATGCTAGTTCTTGTAATGTGTTAGTTATTAGCTGAACAATTGGATACTAATATTTTGTTTTGTGTATCTGCTTCAATTAATACTATTGCATTGCAAGACACAAATTGCTTTCGCATCTTTTAAGAATTATATTGGGGCTAAACTGGCTATGTTAAATTTGATGTGCTAACCAATTTTCCTAAAAGCTTAAGTTATTAAGAAGAGCAACATCAATGATTTTATATTCTTAACACTCTTCCTCACGTGTGGACTGCTGATAATTTTTGGTCTAGTCCAAGCTCAACACGTGGAAAATTAAGGGAGGAAATTACTTTTTAATAAGAGCTTAATGAGATTTGAACTCAGGACCTCTGACTCTGATACCATGTTAAATTTGACGTGCTAATCAATTTTCTTAAAAGCTTAAGTCGTTAGGAAAAGCAAGATGATTTTATATTCTTAATAGGCTATATACCGGAAGAGATCCAGAATAATTTGCATGGTTCAATTTCTATAGAATATTTCTCATATTGTGATCTTTGACCATTTGGCATCTCCTCTATGCTTGAGACCTATTTGAGTGATGTAGGAGAATTTCTTTTTTTTTTTTTTTTTGCAAAAGCGAGGGTGAGTGCTTTTTCTTTTACTTGCTGTTCTTATCCCTGATCCACGGAAGGGAGAAGCAGCAGGAGAGGCTTTCTTCTCACCAGGTAGTTTTTTGTACTTTGGCTGATCCTCAATGAAATAGCCCTCCAAGTCTAAAACAACTAAAAGTTGAGAGTAATTTCTTTGCTCCTCTGAACAGATGTTTTAAAATGTTTCAGAAACGGCCTTTATGTTTTCATGAGAGAATTGTGTCCAAGTTTTTACAAGCAGCCTTCAAATATTGGTCCATACAAGGAAGTATTCTCTGGACTTATTACCCTGGTTCTCTTTTTCTTTGTTTTGTAGATGCTTCCAAGAGGACGTGCCTATCATAATCCTCCTGGGCACACTATACATGATGTCCCAATGTCTGGTGTTTCTCGAGAAATGTTTTCTCCTTATGATATGGGAGGTATGCCAATGCCAGATGCTGTTATGTCACAGCCTACTTCTATCGGGACATTGATTTCAGCTCTTGCAAATGCAAATCCTGACCAGCAAAGGATGGTATGTTGTCTTTACATATAAGAAGCTTTTGTTGCAGTGAATGATGATTTATTGATTCATCCTTGCATGTGCTGGTTTCTGAGCACTTCTACTGTGCAACTCGGGAGTATGGATAATTGTTTCTTCCCTTTGTATATAATGCTAGTCATTCCTTGAGGATCTAGTAGTAGTCTTGTCATGTTTTGTGTGCTCAATATTTCACTGTTGTGCTAATGATTTATGTCATAGTATTGCTTTGCCTGAAATTGTTGTTTTTGGTCTATGACTACTTTATCTCTGACTTCAATCTAGACAAGTATGGTGTATAGTTTGACATGACATACATGATAGCAGGTTTTCGGGTGTGCATTCTTGTATCGATAAGTATGCCTTTCACATTGCATACACCTGTAACTTCTTGTACTAACTACATAGGTGTTGGTTTTAATTCTCCAGATGCTCGGCGAAAGTCTGTACCCGCTGGTGGAACAGCTTGAACCTGATCATGCTGCCAAAGTTACCGGGATGCTTCTGGAGATGGATCAGACTGAAGTTGTTCATTTGTTGGAGTCTCCCGATGCTCTGAGCACGAAAATTGGAGAGGCTATGGATGTTCTGAGGCAAGTAGCACAGCACCAACAGCCCAATGCACCCTCTGATCAACTGGCTGCCTTGTCCCTTACTGATGGCCTTGTTTCTTGAGGTGATGATGCTCCTAATTCATTTTATTGTTTCTGCGGAGACCATCATGTTGCAATCTATTAGTTCTTTTTTGCGTGGCCATGTCTCTGGAGGAAGCAAAAAACTAGTTTGGTGGTTTTCGGGTTTTTTTTTTTCGAAGTTCAAAGCCACAAGTTTCGAAGGAATATGATTGTGATTTGATTCTTTGACATCTATATGAGTTCATACTTCTGAGTAGGGCACATGTGGTTCGTTCCTTCACTGTACGTGCGTGTTTGGGGGGCTCTGGTAAATATTTAAGACATGAGTGTGTAGTAATTTAGCTCATGGGGCACAGCACTAGAAAAGTCTTCTACAGCTTTTTGTTTCCTGTGGTGTAAAAAATGCCAAGCAAGGCATGGGAGGGATCTTGTAGTAAATTTGTTTTGGACAGGCGTATCAAACTCCAATAATGGGAACCATAAGTTCCAACAAAACCATGGCCCCTCTCAGCAGGGACGATGGCCTTGAAAAGTTACCCTTGGGATGCCATTTTACTCCCCCTTAGCACCTCATTTCGAATTCAATTATTGTTTGTGAAAGTGTTATGTTTCAGGCCTTGGCCTCGGCATTTTGGGGAAAGAGCCAAAAGCTTTTATTCAGTTTCTTTTTACATGGAAAATATTGAAGCAAAAGTGATTTCCTCTTACCAATTGAGTTTTCTTTTTTCTCACACTCCATAATTTGGTATTTTTGATATCACTCATCATATACTTGAGCATTTTACTTTTAAGGCTCTTTATGTGTCCATTGGATTTTCGCTCATCTTATTTTTCTGTGCTACTTTTTATATCAAATCATCTTCCAATCCCTCTATTTTTACCAAGTATCAATTAGGCTGAAACAAATTACTATCCGCGATGAAATTAAAAAGAAAGTAAATAGTTTCTTTTTTTTTTCTTCAAACAAGTGAGCATGCTTGGAAATCGAATGACTGTTAATTTTCGTTTTTTTCCCATTTATATACTTTTAAAATAAATATTTTTTCTATATACTCAAATATGTTTAATATATGTGTTCTTCTCATGTTAAACAATTTTGTTAGGAATTAGTTCTAATTTTTCAGCAACAAAAAATACTGCAACAAAAAATACTGCTCACGGCACTTTATTTGAACTATCCTAATATTTTATTTACCTTCTTCACAGTTGCTAAAGAATTTTTGATTTAAAAGATATGTAGAAAAATAGTTGTCCGAGAACACTTTAAATAAGAATAAGGATATTTTAGCCAATAAAAGGATCCTCATAATTTTGGTGGATTTTGTTCTTATATATGTTTGGTTGGTGAATAAAGCAAGGCGAAGTAAAATAGTTATTCAATTATGCTAAAAAGTTTTATCAAATTCGTGTAATAGTTTATCTCTCCGAATTTCATTATTCATGAAAATAACTTCTATTTTGATACCCACTTTATTCTTGCTATCTTTTTTGGGAGTTTGAAAGAATTAGATAGAATAAAGCCGGTCTTATTCTGAATTTTATCCTTCAATCAAAGATGTAAGAGTCTGGTGAGTGCAAATGAAATCCAGTGATGTGGAGAGAGAAGGAAAACCATTCCAACTGAACAAGCACTTGTTATCATCCTTATTAAAAGATTCAACATGCCTTTTTCTATTATAAAAAGAAGGCTAAGGGAGTAGAGGTGGATGGGCTGGTGTAAATGAGTTGGAGTGTGGCGTGTGATAAAAAAGTTTATATTTGAATAATAAATTATAAAAAATGATTGGAATTCGTAATTAGTACAAATACATAGAATATCATAAAATAATGAGCATTTTTATATGGTAAAAAATAATTTTAATTATTGATAAAAACTAATTTTAGTTATTGTGTTTTAGATTTACAATTACGTGTATAAGTAAAAATCCATACGCCTAAAACTTTATCCAACACGAAAAAAAAAGATTCTGATTAAAAAATTAAGTTCCTTATGGAGGGCTCCTTCCGAACTAAACATTTTCTTATAAAAAAGAAAATCCATTATAATCAAAATATTACTATCATTTCCAAATAATATTTCATAATTTTAATCTTCTTCTTACACCCTCATTAGATAAGTATTATTATTGATTTAATTATTTTGGTGTAGGTAAATGTGAATAGTATTAATTAACCTATTTTGATGAAGTTGAATTCGAAATCAATTGGAATATCTTGAATTGTGATGTTAATATGTTGAACTTCAGAGTTGAATATTTAACTTTCAGAATACTTGGTGAGTTTAATGTTACATTTATTTTTCTAAGATATTATTATTTTATTTTAGATTAGCTTCGTTTCATTGAAACTGTTCAAATCGCTTTTTTTTCTCTCTCTAGAAAATGTTAGAGTTACTTTTCTAAATAAATAAATAAATGATCGAACTACTTTCATCGCTGTGATTTACTATTAGGAACAATGTTTTACATAGATATTTTTAATAATGATAAATCATAATCATAAATTTAAATCCGATGATTAGAACTACACTTTGCATGTGTTAATAATAATAATAATAATAATAATAATAATAATAATAATAATAATAATAATAATAATAATAATAATAATAATAATAATAACAACAACTAAAGTTTCGAATCATTTAAACTTGAGAGTTCGATCAACAAACCTTGAATTTTGGCACAACGGTCTCACCAAACTATTTATAATATATAGAAATAATAAATTTGAATTGCGTATGAATTATATAAATAATATAAATACATATATAGTAATAATTCAAATTCGAATCTAACCTGCGATTTAGTAATAAATTTTGTTTATTTTTACTGCTCCGTGTCAACTTTTCCCAGTTCCCTATTTGTACTCTCTCTTTCCCGTCATGTGTTCACGTGAACTGCTGCTGCTGCCGCTGCTGCAATGTCCTGCTAAGAGCTTTTGTAAGCTGCTCCCTCGCTTTGTCCCCTTCTCCCCTCTCTCTTCTCTTCGTTAACCGAATGAAAAGAAGCGAAGAGGCGTCGCTCACTCTTCCCTGAGCTCTGCAGCGCCGCCATGCACCGTTCCGACGCAGCCTTATCGCCGCTGCTTCTGCTCGTCACCTTCTCGTCGCTGCTCTCGCAAGCTTCGCCGGCCGGAGACGCTCCCCTGCCTCCCGATGCGCTGTCCCTCCTCGCCTTCAAAGCCTCGGCCGACCTCGCCAATGGTCTCGCTTTCCGCGTCGAGGGTGGCAACCGGTCCGCCGATTGGCCGCACTGCCGCTGGCCGGGCGTCCAGTGCTCGCCCAACGGTCGCGTGGTCCGGCTCGTCCTCGAGTCCGCTGGCCTCAACGGCAGCTTCCCGAACGCCACCCTGGGCCGGCTGGACCAGCTCCGGCTGCTCAGTCTGAAAGGCAACGCCCTCGCCGGCCCTGTCCCGGATCTCTCCGGTCTTGCCAACCTCAAGGCCGTGTTCCTGGACCGCAACGCCTTCTCAGGTCCCTTCCCCGCATCCGTCCTCTCTCTCCATCGGCTCCGCATCCTCGACCTGTCACACAACAACCTGTCCGGCGGCATCCCGGCGGAACTCGCCGGCCTCGACCGCCTGCTGGCACTGCGGCTCGAGGAGAACCACTTCGACGGCCTCGTTCCGCCGTTCAACCAGTCCTCGCTCAAGAACTTCAACGTTTCCGGCAATGATCTGTCCGGGCCGGTGCCGGCGACTCCGGTCCTCGGCGCATTCGGTGCTTCGGCGTTCGCTGGCAATCCGGGGCTGTGCGGCGAGGTTGTCAGGAAGGATTGCGGTTCCCCATTCCAGTTCTTCCGCGGCGGCGGCGGCAGCAGCACTCCCTTAACTTCCCCCTCCCCTGCGGCCAATACGTCGTCGTCTGCCGGCAAGACTGATGGGACGCGTCTCCCTATCTCCAGCTCCCCTCCCCAGAGGAGTCGCCGAATCTCTGTGGTCACCGCCGGTTTTCTGGCCGGCGCGCTTGTAGTGATCGGGGTCGTGGGGATCTCTGTTGCCATGAAGAGGAAGCAAAATAATAAGAAGACAGCAGTAGAGGACGGGGAGACGACTCCTCTGGAGAAGAGCACAAGACTGCAAGCTGCTGCCCCCGTTTCCGAAGCCAACGTTGAGAGCCACGTCGAGGTGGTCGATCCCGCAGACGAGCAGCTCGCGGCGGGGGCGGCGGCGTCGGAGGAGAAGATGAGGAGGCTGGGGAGCAGTGGGTGCCTGGTGTTCTGCGCCGGCGAGGCACAGGTCTACACGCTGGAGCAGCTGATGCGCGCTTCGGCCGAGCTGTTGGGCAGGGGGGGCGCCGGGACGACGTACAAGGCGGTGCTGGACAACAGGCTGGTGGTCACGGTGAAGAGGTTGGACGCCGCCAAGCTGACGGCGGCCGGGAAGGAGTCGTTCGAGCGCCACATGGACGCCGTCGGGAAGCTGCGGCACCCGAACCTTGTGCCTCTCCGGGCGTACTTCCAGGCCAAGGAGGAGAGGCTGCTCGTCTACGACTACCAGATCAATGGCAGCCTTCACTCCCTCATTCATGGTCAGCTCCATAATCCTTCTTGATCTCTTCTTATTGCTCCAGTAAAATTTCAAATCTGTTTCTATTGCTCCATCACATTCAATGATGAACTACGTCTTGTTTAATTGCTCGTTACTCTTGAACAAAATCGAATTTTTCAAACACTTGCATAGAGGAAGAAAAAAGAAGTCTTCAAACATTGTGCATCAGACAAGCTTTAGTTTCTCAGAAGTCAGAACAAGAAGTTTTCTGATCAATTTGAATTGTATTACTATGTTAGGGTCGAAATCGACACGCTCCAGACCACTTCACTGGACTTCGTGCTTAAAGATTGCAGAAGATGTGGCACAGGGTCTTGCATACATCCACCAGGCTTCTGGACTGGTGCACAGCAATATCAAGTCTTCCAATGTTCTCCTGGGATCTGATTTTGAAGCTTGCTTGACGGACAATTGCCTCTCATGCTTTCTGGAGCCCTCGGCTGGTGAGGGCGACTCAGGATACAGAGCACCTGAGATTTGGAATTCTAATCAGGGTTTCACTCCAAAGTCGGACATCTATTCCTTCGGTGTGCTGATGCTGGAGCTACTGACGGGGAAGCCTCCGTTGCAGCATCCCGTGTTCAATGCGACCGACCTGCCAGTTTGGGTACGCTCGGTGAGGGAAGATGGGGCAGACGATGAGCGTCTAATGATGATGGTTGACATTGCAGCTGCCTGTGTTAATACATCGCCGGAGTCCCGACCGACAACATGGCAGGTACTGAAATTGATTCAGGAAGTTAAAGAAGCTGACTTGGGGGATGATGACAGTGATTCTGCATCCATCTCCTAGACTAGTTCTGGGTGTCCATACCTTATGGACCTTGCTCAAGACATTTTCTTTCTGTGCCGCAAAGGAATACAGGCCTCACTTTAATGAAGATACAATAAGATTGGGCCAATTTGTGCTGTGCCTTCTGTTTTGCTCAGTGATGTCTGCTCATTCTGCATCTAGGTTTTCAGATGAGGGGAATGCACTACTTCGATTCTGGCATGCAGTTGGCAGCTGGTAATATTCAGGTAAGAGGACACGCTAGGCAGGCGAAGGGTAGAACTCGAGTTGTTTTTTTAGCCGGATCAGAATTGCAGTGTTCCATCTTCACTTTCTGTTCATAACTTGTTTTAAGTGGTGACAAAAAATATGTTCATAACCAGCATCAAAGTCAGTAAATTGAGTTCATTGAGATTTTTCCCCTGCTGTTCATGTTATTTCATGTTAACTTTTTCCTTTTGGTACATCAACCTCTACATCCAGTAACTGGCATGTCTCGAGCTAAATAATTTAAGGGTCGACTTGTACAAAACTGATCAATCATCTCTAAGGAAAAGTTAAACAACAGACCCGGGGCAGGTTAGTGAAGAATTCGGTCTATATAAATGCTATATTCGTTATTCAGATGCTTCAATAATATTGTTTTGCAACAACTTGGGCAATTACATGAATACGGTGCTCGTGAGAAAAGACAGTAAAATAACTGTGGATCAACTGCAACTCTCCAGTTCGGACTGCATAGCGAGTCAAATATTTCAGGCACGGGGAGAGAATGGACTACTGTAACACAATAGTTACCTAGAAAGCATACAGGTAATTGCACAAAAGAATAAATAGGAGAACTAAACTACATTTACAAGCCTGATGAAACCAGCCCGTGTAAGGTGACGATCCCAATGACGACATTTTGATCATCGACAACAGGTAGAAATTGGACAGCCGACGGGGGTAACTCCATCCTCTGCATCGCTTCCACTGCCATTGCTTCTGGACTGATGGTTCTCGGTTTTCTGGTGCACAGCATAGAGAACAAAATATGAATTTTCTTAGAAGAACAATAAAATGTGGATCAATTATTAAAGAATTCTTTAAGTTAATGCCTTGAGCAACAACTAGTCTTCCATTATCTTTGAAACTAAAGAACTAATAGTAATAGTGTTCTTTGCATATGTGGCAACTATTTGATGCATGATGTGAGCAGAACCATATTTTCTTCTAATACACATGTTTCTCCCTAGGATACTTTTTAGTAGATGAATCACTCATTTCGGTTCTCGTAATTTCCAAATGGAGAGGAACATAAAAGTGGTAAAAACCAATAATCTAGACATCGACAAAGAACTGAAATACAATTTGCCCGAATCAAATATCCATCCCATAGGACGATAATGGAACATCTGGAGGCAAAAGTGTAAGCTACCTGTTACACATCTCACCAACAGTGAGATTGAAAATGTCTTGACCATAAGCTTTTAGTGTACGTCGCAGATCACCATCCGTGAAGGTTCCAATTAGATGGTACTTGCCATCAATAACGAGAAGACAACCACACCCTTTACTTGTGAGCTCCGTCAGCTGATCCATTATCATATCCCTCTCTTTGCAGACAGGAAGGTCCTCTTGCTTCTTCATGACATCCTTCACCTGCAATCATGTCATGTGTAAAGCATTATATGCAAGCTCCTAGGTTGTACAACATTTACCATATGAAAATCTTCAATACTGCATTGTTGCAGTTTTCATATGTGAAAAAAAAATCTAGGAAATAAAAGAACATTTATATAGAGTCTATGTATCAAATAAATTATCATAATAGAGCACACAAAAAATGCAAAATGAATCCTAACTAAAACTTGTCCAACAACTCACCAAGTTTCAAAATTTTGAACAGAAATTTGCACTAGGACCGGTCATATCCATACCTAGCTTACATTTACTTGGATCTTTGGGCCTCCAGTACATACTGATTATATATTGATTTAGTAGTGTGTGATTAAAATTTAAGATCTGGACTGAGAAATTGGTGATTATTTCACCTTTTAGAGCATTGAGAAGGTCCAAATATTTGCTACAATTAAACAAAGAAGTTGAAAATACATGTAATATTCTGTCCTTTTCAAGAGGAAAATTAAACAATACAAAATTGTGGCTATCACAAGGATGATACTACAAGGATTAAGATCAGAGAAATGATGCAGTTATGTAGCATACATATATGATTGTGCTGGGGTAAATTTTCCATTAAACTTATTACATTAATGAAAATTTCCATTAAGAGTTATCCATTAAACTTGTTTAGCCATGGTGCCAAGAGATTCCATTAAGCTGATTACAACTGCTAAAAAGACAAAAAGGTTGAACACGAGCTAGAAATGAGAACAGATTTAAGAAGAAAGCATAGATGAGAACAAGAATTAAGTCCAACAAAACAATGACTGTGCCAGGGTTTGACAGGAATTGCACAGGGAACACAGGTTTTTCTTCTTTCGTTGAACTATTGTTCAGATTATATTGCATCTTACACCAAATATTCATAATACAAACGTACAGTAGGAAATTTCCGGGTTAATTTTGTTCAATCTGTTCACTTTCAGAAGCCAAAATATAATGCAATTCTACAGCCTCTTTATAATGCATAACCAGATCAAAACTCCTCAAGAACTTGATCATAGGATCTACAGATTTCAGATCTCAGTGGGAGCAATCAAGTTGCAGATACACATACTGCCAACCAAATATATTGATTTTATTTTGAGGGAGAACCAGATATATAATCTGAATCTCAATTAAGTTAATTCTAGAAAGCAATGTCTTTGATTAACATGCTACACTTGCAAATTTTCTGACGGTAGTATATATTACCTTAAAGATGAGGCTTTTTCCGATCTTGCCGGCAGGATGGTTAACAGCGTACTGCTCCCGGGTGAGCCGGCGCGCTGCCATGAGCGCCGCGAACACGGTGTCCCCGAACACCATCTGTATCGCCGTCGAGGTAACTGGCGCGAGGTTAAACGGGCAGAGCTCGCTTTGGAGCGGCAGGTGGACGTTCATGTCGCAGAGCTTGGCGAGGGCGCACCCGCGGACGGATGTAACGGAGATGACCCTGGCGCCCTTGGCGCGTGCGCAAGGGACGAGGGCGATGAGCTCGTCGGAGGCGCCGGACTTGGAGAGCAGCACGAGAAGGTCGCCCGGGAAGAGGGCGCCGATGTCGCCGTGGAGGGCGTCGACAGGGGGGAGGAAGGCGGAGCGCGAGAACCCGAGGGACGCCAGGGTCTGGGAGAGCTTGTGGGCGACAATGCCGGACTTTCCGACGCCGGAGAAGAACACGGCGGCGGGCGGCGCGTCGAGGAGGGCCTGCGCGAAGGCCGCGGCCTCGCCGGCGTCCAGGTGGTCGAAGAAGTGGTCGAGGTGGCGGCGTTGCGCATCGAAGAGGACGCGCAGTTCTCCGGCGTCGATCTTTCCGGCGGGCGCCGGGGGCGGCAAAGATCCCATCTTTAGCCGCTAGTTGTACGCGCTTCACGCGTGGTGAAGCGAGAGCGAGCGTTCGATCGATCGATCGATCTCTCGGGGAGCGGGTGGGAATTAAATGCAAATACAACACGCGAGGGGGAGAAGACGCTCGACACTTGACAGCAGTAACATATGCGACCCCCGCATATTATTATTATTATTATTATTATTATTATATATATATTTACTATGTGGGTAAAGATCATGGTAGTATCATTGGATCCCTGAATTCTTTTACTGATGGCTGGACGCTGAGGGAGAATAATTGTAACTATTCGGGGTTTAGGATTAGGAATCAATGAATGATTTATGCGAGTAAAAATACGAAGATGATGAATTTATATTTTTCAAGATTCATTTTAAATAATATTTTAATTTAAATTGAGGATGATGCAAACTTTCTCTTCACTTGAAATGGAGAAGGAAAAATTTGTGATTCTTTGTGTTGATCCTGATATCAGAAGACAAACCAATATGATTAATTGGAGGATGAATATTTTTCTCACTGTTCTCTATATTTCATTCTTTAATAATAATAATAATAATAATAATAATAATAATAATAATAATAATAATAATAATAATAATAATAATAATAATAATAATAATAATAATAATAATAATAATAATAATAATAATAATAATAATAATAATAATAATAATAATAATAATAATAATAATCTGGTGATGGGTCAAGTTTCACAAATGCATCTCACGTTAGGAACGGGTATTTCATTTTTTACTTGCCTTCTTTAATTCTTTGGTGATTCTAAGAATCACCAAATTCTTTGAAGAAAAAGAAAAAAGAAAAAAGAAAAAAGAAACAGGGAATCACCAAACTGGTTACCATCAAAAGGACACGGGGACGGTCATGTCTTGTGTTGCTTTCAGAAGTTTCCAAGAAAGAGGACCATTGGGACCCATATCTTTGTATTATTTCATGTTGTAATTTCATCATATCATTTGTTATAGTAGATCGTATGTTCTTTCACTCCTGCATCGATAGAAGCATTTCCGGCCTTATTATTAAGTGCGACTCTACAGTAGTGTAATAACTCAAACGCGCGCGACATCAACGGTGGAATCCATCGAAACAAAAGTTATGGTCAAAGCATTTTATTCCAAAAAATCCCTGCATAAAAGTTCCGACTCGATGTTGGAACTTCAAAGTTCTCGTTATTGTCCGACTAGATGCCAGTCACATCAAAAATCCAAATTTGTGTTTTTCGCATGTCCGCCTAAACGCGAAGCCTAAACAGAGCCGTCCCATCATTATATTTCGAGAACTGTTCTGTTAACCAAACACAGTCTACAAGTACGATGGACACTGTTACAAGGAGGGACAACATTCGATGGCGCAAATTGACTATTTTTTTTCCTTTTGGATCAGCTAAACACTTAACATATATATATATATATATATATATATATATATATATATATACGGGTTGGGTTTTCGGTCCAAAAAAATCAATCGCTACTTTTCGAATCAGTTTTTAAAATTAAAAAAGTCATCCTAAAATCATTTAAAAAAAACACCCTCTACCAGGCCAATTTTTTGGGACCCTACTTTTATATAATTATAATTTTAAAAAATATAAAAAATTAAAATTGATATAAAAAATTAATTTGATATAAAATACACTGCTAAAATGTTAAAGTTTTTAAATTAGGGTTTGATAATGTGATAGAAAAGTATGAAATTTTATACAAATATTATATCTATAACTAAAGAATTGATAACATATGCATTAATTGTATAAATAAAAAAGTATAAATAAAAACGAATTTCACAAACCCCTACTTTTTTTTTCGAGTGTGACCTAATTTTAGTGGGTGAATTTTAATTTACTAAAAATCACCCTAAATCATATTCGGATTGTTAATTTTCAACCTTTTCGATTAGATTTTTTTAGCTCGAGTAGATTTTTCGAATTGGTCGAATAGATTTTTAGGATTTGTCAGATTTTTCTTACCCCCTACTTTTGGCCAACTCATCAATAGATAATTTGTTTCCTTTTTTCAAAAAAGAAAACACTCTTTCATCATCTTTTTGTTAATCCCACGCGTATCATAAATGGTTTGGACAAGAGCTCTGACATTTATTTTAAATAAATAATGTATCTTTGTTGTTAACCAAGAAGAATGTATCTTTCTGTTGGTGTCGGAAGTTTCTATGAAATATGACATTTGAACTGCTCATCATGAAGGGCCACTCCGAATTCAAAATCTCACGTTCATAATTGTCACTATCGGTGATCTGTGCATTGGGAAATCAATCTTCCACTTCTTCAAAGTGCCACCTCTTATTTTTTTAAAAGAACACTTTAATCCTAAGAGGAAAATTCACTTATTACCCACTTATCAAAATATAATTTTAAGGTGTGTTATGCTTAACTAGCAATTAATATGCTATATAAATTAACTATTTATTATGAAATTATAAATTTTAATTTAATAGGCATAAGCAATACTTATTAAAAATAGTAAAATTTAATATTTGCGAAAATGTAAACTATAAATAAAATCTAATAGACATCTTAAAGGTATGTTTGTAATGCCCTCGAAATCGATTCGTCACGTGGCAAAATCTCCTCTTGATGTGTCACGATTTCTTCGACCATTTTGATCCTTTCGTTGATCATATCAAAAAGGGTGTCACATAAGTGAAAGTTTTAAGAAAATAAATATGCAACATTCAAAATATCAATGCGCTTCTGAATGGTCCATAAATACGAGTACCTAATGTGGAAGCTTGGTCATATAAAGGTATATCAAAATATCACATGACATAATAAGGCGTTCATGGATCAAGCTATAACATAGAGTAAATAGTTTCCACATACATCTCAATGACATAAAATAGTATAAACGACTACTCTATCCATGTGCACACGCCACTCGAGCAGAAGTTGCCATACACATATCAATCGAACTGCGCAGATAATCAAGTACCTGAGAAAATCAACACAGGAGAGAAAAACCTTCTCAATAGTACAAGTCTAAATGTAATAACAATAAGTCATAAGGATGATCCATAAAGCTTAAGCACAATTGGGGAGCTAGATTAAATATTGAGTGGGTTGGTTCACATATAATTCTACTATTTTTAATTTAATAATTAACATAAATTATAAAATTTTCATAAACTTATTTTCAATTATAATGTATAAAAGTATTAGTTTTAACAACAAAATTAATATCGACTTTAATTCTAAATCTGGAAAAATCATGTATACATATTTTAAGCATGAAATGAGACCATTATAAAATCAAGATTATGTGCACGATCATAAAATTTATTCTCCTATTGATATACACAATATAAATAAATGATATTACCATGAAGTTATACAATTTAAACTAATTGGGACAAAATATAATTGATAGATATACTTATTATATTTTGTTATGAAATATAATAATACTTTACTAAAAATTTAAATATATAATAAGAAGAGATGTATAATTTAAAAAAGACACATAATATTTTCATCATAGTTAGTATAATGTCCTCCATATGATTTTTACAATAAAATAAATTATATTTATTATTAAGCAAAACAAACGATGTGGTAACATAATTAAATAATGGGTTCATGAAATATATTCTCTTAATAATATATAAATGACACTTATTATTTAAATTATACAATTTAAACTAATGGAGATAAAAGGTAATTATGAAATATATTAGTCTATTATTTATTATGTAATATTATAATACTCTATAAAATATAATGATTTAAGAGAAAAGTGATATTTTCATAATAATTAATATAATTTGATTCCATACTAGTTATTATGATAATAACATAAATTGTATTTGTTATAAAATTAAAAGGAAGAAAAAAATTGACTAAGCAAAGAGCTAGCAGTTGGTTTCAAACCGGCAACCTTCTACATAATATTCATGCACTCTACCACCAAAGCAAGAACTAACATTTAAAAAATAAGTACTACCATTACCTTTATCGAGTGAGTGCAGCTCCGCCTTCTTCTTAAGAATGATATCAAATCATAAACAATGTCATAAAAAATTCATAGGGATCATCATGCACATGATTCATTAAGTTCTTTTCATATAACATCTTTATTATTTATTAATTTATTCATGGACCATGATGGAAAATGAGTCAACATCAATGGTCAATCACATGACTCGCAAGAGCCTTATTCTTTCACTTATAAAGGTATAGAGTTCATCATTATTCCATTTTCTTTTCATTTCATTTTCATCTTCATGTTCATCTTTGATTCAGGAGCATTATTCTATGCAACATACATTATATTATTTACGTGTGTTTTAAAACTATACTTTTGGTGTGATTAAGTGAAAAGTAAAGTATAACTATACTTGTAATGCCCAACCATAACTTATGAGGCATGGGTTTATATTATACTTTTGGTAGGATATTTTGTAGTTTTTATGTGGTCTGCATTGCTCATCTCCACTCTGTCGTCCAGTTCCGTTTGAAGCTCCAAATCCCACGATCCAAAGCAACCCCAAATCAAGTGGTATCTCATATTGGGATTTGTTGAGATAAGTTTGTCATTTTTCTCTGAATATGGTGAAACTTAGAGGAGGAAAGGACCATAATGTTGAATGAGAAGGAACTTTAACTATTCTCCAAGCCAAGATACCTTGAAAGGAAGGATCATGGACAAGGTGGATGTCAAGTTTGTGGAGATTATGACACTTTTGAAGACATTGATGGAGCAGAACAAGAATTAGAATCAAAATACTGCAACATCGCAACCACCACCATTTGTGAATTTGCCACCTAATGGCTCACATGGGGTTGGATATTCGACCAGCTATGGTAAAAGAGAAGAACAATCTACAAAAACGGGGAAAACTAAAAAAGGAGGTAGAGGTAGTGGAAGTAGAAGATTATGAATAGAAGAAAGATAGTGGACAACAACAAGTGTTCAGTTCATCCAAAGTGGAGGCAAATATAGACATTCCAGAATACAAAAGGTAAGATAGATGGAGAGAAACTTGACTTTTTGTTGGATAGGTTAGAGTCATATTTTCTACTGCATAACTTTAATGACCTAGGGAGGGTGACTTTTGTAAGAGTGAAGATATAAGTCACATGCATTGGTATGGTGGATTCTTATGTGCATATGCATAGCCTTCAAAGCTTGACATGGAATGCCTTCAAAAAACTAATTAGAAGGCAGTTCTACCCTGTTGGACACCTCGAGGAGCGCTGGAGATGCTAGCATTACTTGAGGCAATATTCGAAGAACACGATTATACAATCGAGTTTAAGCGTCGGGAATTAATTCTTGGTGTTCAACTTGGAGAACCAGATATTTTTCAGAAGTATTTGGATGGGTGGTTTGCAAGAAGATGTTAGGAACCATCTCCAAATGCATCAGATTATAGACATTGATGATGCTTGTATGAAAGGCACCATCATAGAAAAGACTCTGCATCCGAAAATGTACTCCAAGACTACAGACAACAAGAACTCCGCATTTACAACAAAGTCAAACCATGACCATAAGAAAAAGTCAACAACAAAAATAGAGGCTCCCAAAGAAAAGGAAAAAATTCCTTAGTATACAAACTATAAGAAGGAAGGACACGATGAGCCCAAGTGTTGATTTGCACATCTATTGTTGGTTTCAGATCATTGGAAGAATGGTGCCAAGAAGAAACAAAAGAATCGGCCAAGAGCCAATGTGGCTACAACATCTAATGAAGTGGATGTTGTTGACCATAATGATCCTACACTAACACTCATGGCAAGGCAGAGGAAGACTGAACCCAAAAACCAACCATCTACCTCAAAGCAGCCTCTTGCGTCGGAAGAAGATCGTGAAGCCCTCTTCTAATTGAACATCCAAATCAAACATTCTATGGTTGAAGCTATCATCGACCCATGCAATCAAAAGAATCTGATATCAGAGTCTTGTCAAGAAAATGAAGCTGGAGACAAAGACCTCACCCAAAGCCATACACTCTTGGATGGATCAAAAAGGAAGTAGAGGTCCAAGTCACCCAGCAATGCACTTTTCATTTTGCCATCACCGTGAGATATATTGATGAGATAACATGTGAGGTGGTGCCTCTCGACATCAGCCAAGTAATTTTTGGTTCTCCGTATGTGTTTCATAGAGATGACATCTTCTATAGAAGAGATCAAAAGTATAGATTCATCAAAGATGGTCAACAATTTCTTGTGAAGGGTAAGAGACCAACAAATTTTGTAGAGTTGGCCACAACAACACAAGTAAAGAAGATGGTGAATACTAGGGACAAAGAGCTAGTTCTTCTCTTAATAAAGGCATCACAAGAAGGAAAAATTCTAGAAGTAATTTCCAAAGAACTTGATGGTAGAAAAGCTGAGATGATGAAACTGCTGCAACAAGATAAGGAGTTGTTTATGAACCAAGAGGGATGCCTCCTAATCGCCAAATAGAACATGACATTGAGTTGATGGATGGTGTGTCACCCCTTAACTTGGGGATGTATCGTCACTCATTGATGGAAATAGAAGAAATTAAATCGCAAGTATAGGAATTGCTTCAGCAAGAAGTCATAAGCCCGAGTACCAGTCCATGTGGATCTACTCCAAGGTGCCAAATATTTCACAAAGCTAGACCTCAAATCAGGATATCACCAAATGCGAATCCATGAAACTAACACTTGGAAGACAACCTTCAAAACTAAGCAAGGTCTTTTTGAATGGAGAGTTATGCCTTTTGAATTGTGCAATGCTCCGGCCACATTCACGAGGTTGATGAGTGTGATATTAAGACTACATATAGATTATTTTGTTATTGTCTATCTTGATGACATCCTTGTATACAACCGGACTTGGTCTGAGCACTTGGAGCATGTAGGCAAAGTTCTTCAACTTTTGGCAGAACAACAACTCCATCTCAACTTGAAGAAGTGTGAAGTGTCTTGCACATAATTAGTACACCTTGGCTTCGTCGCTGGAGAAGGGAAGTTGTGAATATATTTTGAGAAAATCAAAGGCATCATGGAGTGGCCAAAACCCAAGACAGTGACAGAAGTGCGGAGCTTCATTAGAGCTTGTCAATATTTGATGAAGTTCATATGAGATTTTTCTTTGTTGGCCTCATCTTTGCATGGTCTCACAAAGGCAAGGTCAAGGTCAAGGTTTGAATGGGGACCAGAACAAGACTCATCTTTCCAAACATTGAAGAAGAAGATCACTAAAGCACCTGTCCTTGCATTACCTGACTTGAGAAAACCTTTTGAACTTGAAGCAGATGCATCTGGATATGCAATGGGAGGTATTCTACTTTAAGAAGGAAGACCCATCACCTACGATTCAGAAACTTTTCAAGTTTTACAATTAAATTATCTAACATATGACAAGGGACTCTATGTCTTGCACCAAGCAGTTAAGCATTGGAGACATTATTTGTTGGGCAAAGAAATATTCCTCCATACCAATCACCAACCTCTGAAATACTTGCAAACTCAATCTAAGTTGCAGAAATCAAGGCACTAGAAGTGGTTGTCCTACTTGCAACAATTTAATCTGGTGATCCACTACAAGAAGGGAGCAACTAACAAACTAGTTAATATGCTATCTAGACCACCCCAAGCGGCGAACAAGACTATGTGCAATGTGGTGCTTCAATTACAACCATTAGCTCATCTGGAGTTCGTGGACTTATACCGGATAACTTCTACCAACACATTGTGAAAGAGGAATTAGAAGCTGGCAGACCTACGAGTTGGGAGCTAAGAAATGGGCTATTATACAAGGGACAACAAGTGTATGTTCCTAAAAAGGCTGATAGGATACACATTATTTGGGAAGCCCATTCTTCAAAGGTTGTTGGACATTTTGGTGTGAAAAAGATTCTTGAAAACTTAAGTCGATATTTCTACTAGCAAAAGATGCAAGCAGATGTAGCCCGATACATTCAAGGATGCACATTATGCTTCACTTTAAAGCTCACAAATCGCAAGCAAGGATTGCATCTTCCATTGCCTTTGCCAAGCCGTCCTTGAGAGTGCATCTCCATGGATTTCCTAGGAGGACTACCAAGAACCAAAAGAGGTTATGACTACTTATTTGTAGTGGTAGACAGATTCTCCAACATGGTGTGTTTGATGCCATACCAAAAGACTATCACAGGAGAACAAGTTGCAAAGTTGTTCTTTGTTAATATGTGGACACATTTTGGGCTGCACATATCAATTGTTTTCAAGATTCCTCAGTCAAGTTTGGAAAAATTTGTGGAACTTGTTGGATACAAAGCTGAAATACTGCCTTCCATTTTAAGATGGTCAAACCGAGGTTGTTAATCAAACCCTTGTGCTTCTTTTGCGAGGTTACAACACAAAGCATCCGGTCTCATGGGATGAGAGCATCCCTTATCTTCAGTTTGCGTACAATAGAGCCATTCATAGTTCTACATCCAAGTCTCCATCTGAGGTATGTTTGAGTTATTTACCTCAAAGTTCATTTGATTTGGAGTTCTCATATACTGAGGGAGATGATGGAAAACAACAAAGTGAGTATGAAAAAGCTTTCAAAATGTTGGAACATATACGCAAAGTTCCCACTGAGGTAGAGGAAAATTTGAAGAAGGCTCAAATAAAATACAAGAAGAGGTATGACAAGCATCAGGTGCCATATTATTTTCAAGTAGGTGATATCGTGTGATTACATCTTGGAAAAGAAAGACTCAAGGGAGAAGCTCGCAAACTGAAACCCATTCGATGTGGGCCATTCAAGATCATCAAACAATATGGTGAGGATGGTTTCCAATTGGATTTTCCACCTTACATGCAAATGTACTCAGTGATCAATGCAGGAAATCTCAAACTCTTCGAGCCCTCGTTGCTTGACGAAGATGAAGATGCACCCAATCTACTCCCACCTTTGGATGAGTTGGAGTTAGGAAGGGAAGAACCACTAGAAGCTGCTGCCATGGTGGAAAGAAAGGAAGTCAAAACAAGACAAGGCACGAGGGAGCACTATTGTAGTGGACTGAAGGGTCAAGTTGCTTCCAAGGCCAAATGGTACACCAAGGAATATGCAGAACAAAAGTTCCCTGACCTCTTCAAAAGACGCATTGCGGAGCAACGCTTAAAGCAGGGGTGGTGTTTGATAAATGAAAAGCAAACTATAACTATACTTGTAATGTCCTGCCATAACTTATAAGGCATGAGTTAATATTATACTTTTGGTAGGCTGATATTTTGTAATTTTTATGTGGTCTGTATTGCTCACCTCTACTAAGTGGGCATATATATATATATATATATATATATATATGTATGTATGTATGTGTGTGTACTGTACTTGTAATGCCCTGCCATAACCTATAAGGCATGAGTTAATATTATACTTTTGGTAGGTTGATATTTTGTAATTTTTATGTGGTCTGTATTGCTCACCTCTACTAAGTGGGCATATTATATATATATATATATATATTATAGGAATGGAAGAAAAAGAGAACTTTTTTTGTCTTTCCAGAATTCTTCCACTAGAAGTCTCATTCTTCCTCTCTCTCTTCTCCCCCATTTTCAACTGTTCATCCCAGTCAGATCAAACCACACCCAAAAATATCAACCTAGCAGCTATCTACAAGTGATCTATACTCCTCAAAGTGCTGCCATAACCTTGGAGAAGGTAAGGGGGTCATCTTCCACGAAGAACAACTACCATCCAAGTCCATTTGAAGCTCTGAATCCCACGACCCAAAGCAACCCCAGAACAATATTTCATTCATCTTTAGTCATTCATTATCTTTAATCTTATTCGAGCTCTCCACATTTTAGGATATGTCTACTTAGACCATAACGTGAGCCGGGAATCCACGATGATGCCCCTTAAAAGAGGAAGGATGACCTCGCACAAGACAAAATATTCGTAACACTTGGAGGAATGCCTTGCACAAGACGAGAGACTCGTTGAGGGAAGGATCTCAAAAAGGCTATAACTTTTCATCTAAACATCATAAAAGTCTTCACAGTGTTCATAACTATTTTTTCCCTACTCACACTACAAAAAAATCAATATTTGCGACCACAATTTGCGACCAACAAATTGTCATTGCAATACTGCAACGATTTTGCAACTCGGTATCGTAAATAAATCCTATTTTTCTAAGAAAATAATTTGTAATTCTTGCGATGTATTTGCGACATTTATGTTTCACTGGTCGCAATATTTTTTAATTTTTTTTGAAATTATATTTTTTTAAATACTACAACCATTAATTGTGGTCGCAATCCTTTTGTTATTAAACAATAAATAAAAATGTTGTCTTTTTCTAACACCATTCCGCTTCTTTTTCATTCTTTTTCCTCTTTTTTTTTGCCCTAGCGTTTCCTGCTCGGAGCACCTGCGCAACCGCTGACCTTCTTGGATCAACCGCTTAAAAAACTATCAACCATGATGTTACCATTTGGTAGAGCCTCCCTAATAAGTTGTACCATGTTGTCAAAGCATTTCTCTGATAAATTATTTTTTGCTTTAATGTTTAATAAATGTGCAACCATAGACATTTGAGAATGGTTAGTACACCCTTTATACAATTCAGAATCTGCTGGCATAAGCATATCATAAAATTGTTGAGCCTTCGGATTAGGTAGCTCTTCCATTTTAGGATCAAAATAAGATGGACCTTCAGCATTGTTGTTTAAGTCCATTAGTGTCTCTTCATTGATGTCAAAGGTGTGATTAGTGTTAAAGTCTGGACCAGCCGCATCTAAAATCATTTGACGAAATGGATTAGAAGATTCACATTCCATATCCCCATGAGAAAAATGAGGTTCAACTCTTATGTTTTCTTCTCCATGACAATTCCAAACATAATATTTTTCAACAAATCCTCTGCTTACTAAATGGTAACGAACATCATCTGGCATATGATACCTATGATTCTTACATCTTTGGCACGGACAATGAATCTTTTCTCCATCCTTAAATCGGGTTTGAGAACATGCAAAGCTTATAAAAGTTTCTAAACCCTCGATAAATTGTCTATTAATCAATCCTCATGAATTACGTCAAAAATACATCCATGTCCTATCAGATGTATTCATTCTTGAGTTTCTAATGCATATATGTCTGCACAAAATTGATTAAAAAAAGTGTAAAAGATAGTTTACTTTGATTATTACTTTTCATTGAGGCAACTACCACAAAAGTGATAATT
This sequence comes from Pontederia crassipes, assembly GCA_030549335.1. Lineage (NCBI taxonomy): Eukaryota > Viridiplantae > Streptophyta > Magnoliopsida > Commelinales > Pontederiaceae > Pontederia > Pontederia crassipes. Next base: position 27,219,506 of record CM060185.1, on the reverse strand, counting down.
GACATCAAAATGACAATAAAAAAATGAAAAAGAAAAAGAATAGCATACTAGTTGTATTTTTAAAATATGTTAGCTACTTCCTTCGACACATATATGAGAGAAAGAGAGAACTCTCATTATGGTTAAATCAAATAATAATACTATGAAAATAAGGGAACCAAAGTTTTAATCCCATTTAATATTTCTCTTGTACAAATCAATTTTTTATAGGGAAGTACAAGGACAATAACAAAATTCGAAAACTAGTTGTGAGATTTCTTTAGAACTAATTTTACTTCATATTAAATATTAGTATATAATTAATCCACTTCCCCTCTTTTATTTGTGCCCTCGGTACAAAAAATGCCAACGTTTCATGATATTAATAAAAAAAATTAAACTAAAGAATGCACATAAAAGTTTTAAATGGGTGCCAGATATAATTGAGAGACAATTATATACCATATCATGCTATTAAAATTTCATAGAGTGCATATGACCAGATGTCTTCATGCATATGAAAAAAAAAAGTCAAGTGTCATGCATAGCAACAGCAACATACGGGTGGAATCAAACAAGGATGACCATTACCCAAAAAATAAACAATACCATCAAACAATGGCTTTGATTGTTCACCAGCCAAAAAGCATGTGGACAAAAAAATAGTTAGAAAATCAATTTATTTCCATGTGATCTCTCAAAAAATGTTATAAATCTACGAATAAATTTTTTTTTACGGTCGTTCCTCTTGTTTTTACTTGGAAGAAGTAAGAAAGAGTATAAGAAGGTAAAAGAAAGAATAATCCAGTCAATGCAAACAACGTTCACCTTTTAAGTATCGAAGGTGAAAAGTTGAAGATGCAGATCGTCAAATGTATTACTTTCCTCTTATTCCGAGATTGAAATGTTTGTATGCATCACGGGTTACTACTAAAGATATGTGTTGGCATGCTGAGCATACACAAGAGGAAGGAGTTATGTGTCATCCATCTGATTCTGTGGCATGAAAGCATTTCAATGAAATACACCCCGAATTTGCCGCTGAAAGTCAAAATATTAGACTTGGTTTATGTACAGACACTTTCAACCATTCGGACAATCTGGTAAACAATATTCATCTTGGCCAGTGATCGTCACTCCTCATAATTTATCTCTATGGATGTGTATGAAAGATGAATACATGTTCTTGACTATTATTGTTCCAGGGCCTGATAATCCAAAATAAAAACTAGATGTTTACTTGCAACCTTTAATAAATGATCTGATGATTTTGTGGCAAACCGACACTAAAACTTATGATCAAAAAAATAAAATTTTATTTTACATGTAGCACTTATGTGGACAATAAGTGACTTTCCAGCGTATTCTATGTTGTCAGGTTGGACTACTGCTAGTAATCAAGCATGCCCTTATTGTATGAATGAGTCACAAGCATTTAGGCTGAAACATGGTAGAAAGACAACATGGTTTGATTGCCATAGAAAATTTCTTCCTAAAGAGCATTCTTTTAGGAGGAATAAAGCAAATTTTCTACGTAATAGACAAGAGTCAAGGGAAGCTTCTTTAATTAGGAATGGAGAACAAATATTGTATGAGATAAACCGTATGCACTTAAAGAAAGTAATTGAACTTGGTTTTAAAGAGGCAAATGATGATATTGTGAAGAATCATGGCTGTGGGTGGAAGAAAAATTCACACTTAATTCGTCATAATCTTGATGTCATGCACATTGAGAAAAATGTCTTTGAAAATGTTTTCAACACTGTGTTAAATATTGAAGGAAAAACCAAAGATGATGCCAAAGCAAGACAAGATGTGGCTTGGTATTGCAATCACAAGGAGCTTGGAAAAGATCCACAAACAGGAAAATATAAGAAAGCATGCTATACCTTAGACAAAAAGCAGAAACTTGACTTATTTGAATGGGTAAAAAATTTCAAATTTCTTGATGGCTATGCTTCCAATTTGGGAAGATGTGTGGACATGAAGAAATACAAGATGTTTGGCATGAAAAGTCATGATTGCCACGTGTTTATGCAATGATTGATTCCTGTTGCTTTTCATGAGCTACTACCAGGTCATGTTCGGAAAGCATTGACATAGTTGAGCTTATTTTTTAGAGATTTTACTTCAACTTGTCTTCGTGTAGAAGACATGAAAAGACTTGAGGTTGAGATTGCATTAATATTGTGTAAGTTAGAGTGTATTTTTCCACCTGGATTTTTTTGACTCTATGAAACATCTTCCTGTACACTTACCTTATGAAGCAAGGATAGTTGGACCCGTACAATATCGATGGATGTATCGTATCAATTTGAAAGGTAATGAGTAGACAATAAAATATGTTTGCTAATATTTTTTATGTTAATTTCTTGTAATAAAGAAAAATTTAAATTTGTAGATACCTTTGCCGCTTGAAAAGAACTATTGGAAACAAAGCTTGTGTCGAGGCTTCAATATGCAATGCTTACTTGCTTGAGGAATCTTCCAAATTTTTTTCTCATTATTTTGAACCTCATGTCGTAACAAGAAATTGAAGTATTCCACATAATGATGATGGGGGTAGAATGGATAGCATTGAGGGAAATCTTGAAATATTCACTCACCTTGGGCGATTAGGAGGACAAACACATACAATATTTTTAGACGAATATGAAGCTGCTCAAACATATGAGTTATTAAATTGTGAGGAGGTTAGACCATTTGTAAGGTGAGAATTTAGTCATGCCTTGTCATTTTTATTTGAAAATTTAAGATATATTTTTTTTATTTTAAATAATTGATAACTTATTTTGATTTTGTAAGCTTATACAAAGAAATTCTACGGACAGAGTCACCATTACTAAATGATAGACAAGTAGAAGAAAATCTAGAGAAGTATTTTTGGAAATGGTTCAAAGAATATGTAAGCTTTCATATAACATTCTTTGGTCATAGTTATTGATGAATATTTTGATTTAATGTTGTCTTTTGTTATCATGTAGGCTCGAATAAATCCATTTGAAAATGTATTTCTCCAAAAGCTTGCTGAAGGTCCAAATAAGAAAGTGAATTGCTACTCGATATATTTTGTTAATGGTTATAAGTTTCACACAGTAGATCACACTTCATTTAGATCCACAATGAATAGCGGGATTTGTATAAAATGATCAAATTTTACTGAAGACGGTGTTGACTATTATGGTCGCATTCAAAATATTATTGAACTTGAATATGTTGGTTTACCAATAAAGAGAACGATATTATTTAAGTGTGAATGGTTTGATCTTAAGATAAATGTCGGTATGAAGGTACACAAACAATACAAATTAGTTGATATCAACCAAAGATGAAGATATGCAAAATATGAGCCATTTGTCTTAGCTATACAAGCAAGTCAGGTTTGTTATGTTTCTTATCCAAGCTTGAAAAATGACAAAGTAGACTGGTTGAATGTATGTGACATAAAGCCAAGATGGTTGAATTGTCAAAGGATGACCAAGAAATTATTTCTGCAAATATTGCACCATTCCAGGAAGAAGTGGCTGAAACCCATGAAGTTGATATGGAAGATGTTCAAGTTATCTTGAATGACTCTTCAAATGATTAATAGAGATGGATGACACACGTGATCAGGAGCTATCAATAGATGACGAAGAGTCGATAAATGATTCTAGTGATGAACATGAGACCACAGAAGATTATTCTGATTAGGCTATATGTGTTATTTATTTTTTTGTTACGAAAATATAATAACAAGGTAATGATTATGTACATATACAATATTAGTTTACTTCATTATGTTACACTATTTTGTTATAGTTTTACTTTGAACTAACCAAATATAATTGTTATCTTTACGGTGCGCGGAGGTAGATCTTACTCACATGCTCGTGGTGGAATAAGTTGATTGGGTTTGGGTCGAGGTGCTTCATATGGAAATATGCCACCTATACCTTCTCAAGTTCAACCCACATTACCAAGTGAAGGGAGTAATTCTTCATCTGATGTACCAAGAGACACATCTATTCCATCCAATCCAACTATGCAACAACTCCTTTAGAAAATGTGAATGATTCTGTACAGCATAACACTACTAGTGAAGATGAAAGAATGTCAATTACACTTGATGGAAAAATGTGAGTTATATAATATTTGGTGTATGTACCTATTTCCATGTTGACATATGTTTTGACCTTAATTTATTAATGATAATTTTCTATGTTAATGTCAATAGGATAAAACCATCTGAGCCTTGCTCAAGACAAATAAGAAATTTTTTTCAGCAACGATTAGATGAGGAAGGAATTCGGTAGAAGATGGTTTCGCAAGCGACTAAGGACTTTTATTTTGGCGAGTTTGAGGTAAATGAATTTGAGTCATTACTTTTTTTTTCAAGTTATTTGATATCATGTTTTATTGGATTTTGAAACTATATGAAATGATTGAATAGGATTAGTCTTGGGATCTGAAAGTTCAAACTACATTAGGGGTGTTCACCGGGTCGGGTCGACTCGGTGAACCCGAAAATCTGACTCGACTGAGTCGGGTTGGGGTTGGGATTTTCCAACCCGAGTTGACCCGACCCGATAGACCCAATTTTTTCTTTTTTTTTTAATTTTTAATTATTTTTTAGTTAAATGTATAGTTTTATGTCATTTAAAAACTAAAAAAATATGAAATAAATTATTTTAAATGTAGAAAAGCATATAGATATTTTAAACAATATTTTTGGTATTTATTATTTTGTATTAAAATAAAATAATAAATACTTTTTATATTAAAAAATAAACGAAAAAAAAGGGTGGCCGGGTTACCCGACCCGACCCGGCCCGGCCCGGATCAGGTTGGTTTGGGTCGCAGCCACAAAAAACAAAGGACTCGACCCGACCCGACCCGACCAACCTTGGCCGGGTCGGGTCGGATTTGTTCACGGGTCGGTTCAAACCCACCCGACCCGTGAATACCCCTATTTTTCATTCAAAAAATCATATATATATATATAGTTGATTTACCAAAAAACTCTTATGCTAATTAGCATTATTTGTTCAAATATTTTTTATCTATTATATCGATTTGATTTTGTAAAAATACCTCAAATGGAACCCAACTCTTAATAGCAATGTAAGAGCGGCATTCGACGTGAAGGCAGCGATTCGATATAAAGACTTTGTAAGTAGAGTCAAATCAGAGACACAAAGGCCTAATTATGTTCCTGAAGATGTGTGGATTAGGTGGAGGCAGCTTTGGGAAAATGAAGAATTTCAAGGCATCGCTTCTCGTAACTCTGCAAATCGTCGTGCTGGAAATGATGGTGGAGCACATGGATTTCATACCGGTGGCTCCATAACTACAACAAGACACAAAAAAAGATTGGTTCGTAATTTTTTTTATAATTATGTGAACTTGGTGGATGTGTTTTCCATATTAAGATTTGATTATATTATTGATATAAAATTATGATCCTCATAATGCAAACTTAATATAATTGGTTTATGTGGTGCAAAATAAACAATAACTATCTCCTCAAAAAATAAATAGTAATTATTGCTCATTTCATATTGCTTCTTAGTCATAACATAATCTTTTACAAATTGACTTTGTCCACAAATTCGTTAAATGATTTTCACTAATACTTGTATGTCTTGGATCATTATGAATTTCTTGGCGATAATTCTATTGCTCACTTCATATTACCTGAATATAATTGGTTTATGCAGTGCAAAATAAACAATAATTATCTCCTCAAAAAATAAACAGTAACTATTGCTCATTTCATATTGCTTCTTAGTCATAGCATAATCTTTTACAAATTGACTTTGTCCACAAATTCATTAGATGACTTTCATTAATATGTATATGTCTTGGATCATTATGAATTTCTTGGCTGATAATTGTATTGCTCACTTCATATTACATGCATATACTTTTGATTAAGAATAATAAGTCTGTTATAAAAAAAACTTTTGATGTCTCTTATGATCATTTTTCTAATAGGAGCAAGAACATGGACGAGAGATGTCGTTGTACGAAGTGTTTTTGCTCATGCATACCACCAATCATGATGGAATTAATTTTGTTAATGAAAAGGCTCGTGAAATCAATATAAGTTATTGTTTAGAAAAATTATAGTATTTTATGGCTAATCATTATGTGAATTATTGTAGGAGAAGTATAAACAACTTATGGATGAGGCTATGGACAACAATGTTGATCAAAGTGAATTATATCTTCAAGCCATCATCCCTTGTCCACATAAGAAGGTGTATGGTATTGGATCACATAACAATCACATTAGTTTTGAAAGTCCTCCATCTTCTACTGCTGATCACATCTCCTTATCTGATTTGAGAAATCAGATTACTCACATTGTGAAGGAACATATTGAGAGAACTTGGTATCTATTCACCCGCCACTCAAACGCCTCCGACGGATCATCTCACAATGAAAGTAATGATGTGCCAGAAGCTGCTGTTGAGGAACGAGAAAATAATTTTGTTGAATATTCTAATGTGTAGTCACTTGTAGTAGGTTTTTATTTTATATAATGGTTTGAGCTATGTATTTGGATATGATATTTTGAATATTTATGATTTTGAAATGGATGTTATGAATGTTATTTCTATCTTTGCATGGATTAAGTATTACTATTACTACTTTGAACACTATTAAATTCAAATGTAATTGTAAACATTAAATTGTTGAACCAAAAATGAATTTTTAGTTTTTTCTCTAAAAATTTGTGACCAAAATGCAATCCAATAGAGGTCACAGTATTTTATCAAATATTTAATTAATTTAATATTTATATACTAATCGTCACACCATTAATATGTTGGAAAATAACATTATAAAATTGCGACCACTTCTTGCGACCATAGTCTGGTCCCAAACATTTTATAATTTACTTTTGGTATTTAATGGAAGAAAAATATTGCGACCAAAACAAATCTTTTTTGCAACCAACCAGATGGTCGCAAATTGGCAACCACGCATATTGTGGTCGCAAAATTTTTGCGACGAGCTAAAATGCGTCCATAATTGCGACCATGATTTGTGGTTGCAAATATTAATTTGCGATGAAAAAAGCATTGTTTGCAACCAAATTCTTGGTCACAAATTACCTTTTTTTCGTAGTGACATAACATCCACTTTGCCATTCATGTGAATCAATTAAGCAACATTTACATAAATTATAATAAGAATTCCATAGATCATTTGAATTTCATGAACAATAGAATACGAATCCATTCATGCCTAGCTTCTTCACCCTTAGCAAAAAAAAACATACTAATAAGACTTTAATATCGTGATCTTCTCAGCATTTTCATAATTGTAAACTATAACTTGAGACTTGGCCTTAAGCATGCATAAATATCATTTACATAACATCATGTAAAGTTCATAATCAAGACAGGGGTGAGCAAAACCGAGGTTGGGACTGGGTCTCGGCTGACCCAATCCCGACCTAGTTTGCTCTAGGTTTCCAAAAAAGGAAACCTGGTCCTGGACCCGATCCTTGACTCGATCCCGGACCCGGTCCCCGACCCGGTCCTAGACGAATTCGGAATCGGGACGTCCCTGTCAAATCGGGACAAAAAAATCGAGAATTCTTGATTGTCCCGATTTGATCATAAAAAAATAATAAATAAAATAGTAAAAATAATTATTAGTATTTTATAAATATGATAACTATCAATTAAATTATAATGTATATTTAAGATACATATATACATTTGTATTTAAAACAAATATAAATATAATGTTTAAAAATAATTTAATATTAATATAATATATTTAACTGGGTCGGGACCAAGTCCATATTATAATAACCCGGACTTGGTCTCGGCCAAGTCTCAAGGAAATGAGACCCTGAAAAAATATGAAAAATCTGAGTCGGTGCGGGCCGGGGTGACCGAGTCGTCCGGTCAGCCATATTATGGACAACAATAGACATTCATGTCATACAGCATTTAAGTAGCAAATAGACATGCAAATCATAATAATATTTCATGGCATCAATCTATCCATTTACTAAACCTAAGCCTAAATCATCCTTAGAACAACATGCTAAGCCCTCTGAAAAATCCTTATAACTCAGATCCCCATACACACCTATTTTGTCGCTTTACGATTGTTTTCTTCAAGTGTTGAAGCTCTAAGCCCTCCTCCTCCCTCCTTGGTCTCCTTCACGAGTTGCACCTGTGGAGACAGCCCAAGTAGTGGAGCAAACACAACAAAAATGGTGAAAAGAAGATGAGAAGATGAAAGAAAAATGTGTAAACGAGAGGTGGTTGGTTTATATAAGAGGTAGAAATGGATGTTTGTGTCCTCTCATCCCCAAGATTCTTGAATATGAAGGGCCACTGAAATCCCAAGTGTTGAAGTGAGAAAGTGGAGTTAAAAATAAATTTGATTTCCCTTTTCACATTTTGGCAGCTACACACCAGTGGCTTGATTCTAAATAGGTCTACCGATGGGCTGACATCAGCAGTTTAATGTTTTTTTTTTGAAATTTGAAGATGTTACAATGCTACCAACAGGATTAAGAAAACCATGGCCTTGGAACATATTAAAGCTCTTGAGCAAACTACAAACACACACACACTATATATATATTATATAAAGGGATTAATGAAGGTGTAACACTCTTTAGGTGAAACTTGGTGCAACATCTCGATCTTGGCCGTTCACTTTAGATCAACGGTTTAAATTTGATGTTTTCTCTCTTTCTTCTTTGTGCTCTCCCTCTTCTCTCTCTCCTCCGATGCTCTCTCTGCTTTCTCTCCCCTTTGGCCGTCGCCTACCCTTCGCTCTCTCTCTTCTTTCCTGCAATTGCGCCTCCCATCCCCGAACTGCATCTTCGCCCCGATGTGTGTTGTCCCCGATCTACATCATCGTCGGCCCCCATCCTCCATCGTTGAGATCAGCGTTGAGAGAGAGATGCCTTTGCCCTCGATCATTACCCCCTGTCCTCGATTCGTGCCGTCGTCATCGATCTAGATTCGCGTTGCCGTTGTCCGCCATTGATAATCAAGAGAGAGAGAGAGAAGAGAGAACCCACATGTCGATCATCGAAGCAGATCTTTCGCTGCTGTTGTTGTTCATCGTCGAGCCTGCGTGTCGAACCAACCGCCACTGCCGATCGGAAAAGAGACGCATGGGAGGTCGGGCAGCCACTCGTGCTGCCGTGAGGCCATTTTGCAACGACGATTGGAGGGAGAAGAGGCAAAGATGGCCACGATCGGAAGCGGGGAAGGCGGCAACGATTGGAGGGGACTCGTTGACGGCAACAATCAGAGGAGAGAGAGAACGCACACGAGAGAGTAAAGAGAGAAAAAATGTGAAATTATCTTAACCGTCAATGCAAAATAGGACTCGGATTAGGGCATTGAAGAAAGTTTCATGTATATATAAATAGAGAGAGAGAGATCATTTCTTAAACATTTTGTGATCGACAATTATCCATCAATGGTCTAAATAAGTAGTGCAACTAAACGATAGGGTTGTGCAGAGCGGATCTAGGTATTGGATGAGGGGACCTGCCCCCTCAAAATTTTAAATTTTTTTTAGCCATATGTATTTTATTTAGCATAATTTATATCACTCTTAAAAAAAGTTTAGCCTAGAATAGTTAATCTGGTGTGTTGGTAGTATTGGTTTTTTGGCACCCTTTAAAATTTTTTAACACTACGTTATTTTGTTTTGTCCCTCCTCAAACTTTGTTCTGGGTTCGCCCCTCAGGATGTGTGTGATCTCAAAAAGTTGGAAGTTGGTATGCGTTGGGCCGAAACTTTTTGGATAACACCAAGCACAACCAGGTATAGCTGGGCCAGAACGTGCATATGTGGGGAGACTTTTTTTTTCAAGTTAAATAAAAAAAGTTACATTATAGGAAAAAAAATTGAATATCACATGTCAGAAAAAAAAAAGTTTAGATAGTTGGTTGCCCCAAACCATAAATGGAGGGTTCACTCTAGGAAGGGAAAAGAGCGCCTCCTTAGCGGGCGCGCTAAGGAGGCTGCTGAGCAGCATCGTGCATCGTCGGATCTCATCCGATGGTGCACGTTTTTTTAATATTTTCTTTAACGACGTGATCTTCATCGTCCGTAGCAGTTTGGACGGTCAAGGTCGAACGAATCAACTTCCCCTTTTTCGCGTGGACGAAGTGGAGGAGGAGGGCACCGGCAACGACGTCCGGGATCGGCAGCGGCGCAACAGTAATGACGTTCGGCAGCAGCGGCAGCAGGGCAGCGGTGTGAGCGGCGGCATCGATAGCGACGCGAGCAGTGGCAGCGAGTAGGGCAGCGGCGCCGATCAGCGGCTACTACTACTACTAGTAGTAGTAGGGCAGCGGCTACTACTACTGCTACTGCTGCTACTGCTACTTTTGCTACTACTGCTGCTACTATTACTGCTACTACTACTGCTACTGTTACTACTACTGCTGCTACTACTGTTGCTACTACTGCTACTGCTGCTACTACTGTTGCTACTGCTGCTACTGCTGTTGCTGTTGCTGCTACTGCTACTACTACTACTGCTGTTGTTGCTGCTACTACTACTGCTATTGCTACTGCTACTGTTGCTGCTACTACTGCTACTACTACTGCTGCTACTACTACTATTGCTGCTACTGCTGCTACTACTGCTACTGCTACTGCTACTACTATTACTACTGCTATTACTACTGCTACTGCTACTGTTACTGCTACTACTACTGTTGCTACTACTGTTGCTACTACTGCTGCTGCTGCTGCTACTGCTACTGCTACTATTACTACTACTACTGCTACTATTACTACTACTACTGCTACTGCTACTGCTACTGCTGCTACTACTACTATTGCTACTGCTGCTGCTACTACTGCTACTGCTACTGTTGCTACTACTACTGCTACTACTACTACTACTACTGCTGCTGCTACTGCTACTACTACTGCTACTGCTACTACTACTGCTACTGCTGCTGCTACTACTGCTACTGCTGCTGCTACTGCTACTGCTACTGCTACTGCTGCTGTTGCTGCTACTGCTGCTATTACTACTGCTACTATTTTTCAATAATAATAATAATAATAATAATAATAATAATAATAATAATAATAATAAGAATAATAATAATTTGATGACTTTCATGATGAAGATAGAGAATATCTAAGAACAACTTTTCAATATATTTCTATTGTTTTATGAGCTACTACTACTACTACTTTTCAATAATAATAATAATAATAATAATAATAATTTGATGACTTTTATGATGAAGATAGAGAATATCTAAGAACAACTTTTCAATATATTTCTATTGTTTTATGAGTCATCTTAAAAATTTAGGGGGTGTTTCCTTACAAGTATTTTTTTTAGATTACTGATAATATGAAGTTAAATTATATGGATCCACCGTATTACCTTATTTTTTATTTTAATTTGTATGTAATCTTGATTACTCAACAATAAGTTACAATCCACATTATGTCACTTCGGTGACCCTATAATTTTATCTCTTTTCATTTATGTCCTTTTCAATCTTAGACAAATAAAATGGCAAATGTGTAGAGCTGTCCATTGGAAGCGCAAATGGCGTTGAAGGCGTGTCAACGACCATCCACTAGCTTCGTGAATGCTAGGTTGAACAGGGGATTCGATATAGTTGAACTTACCAGCACCGATGGGAACCCCCACTTCCACGCCCAGCAATCTTAAAGAAGAAAGGCATCGTACCTGATAACATAGGATAGAGACAGTAATGTTCTGGCAATAGGAGGTCGTCCAGCCAAACACCTCTCCAGAACTAGCGGAAACATATAAGTCTTGTCACCTAACAAGTTCTTGTTCTTTGCAAAATCGTCCAAATATGCAATTTGAACAAAGATGTCACTAGAAGATTTTTTGTTAACAAACACCGTCTTAGAATAAAAAATGACATTAAAATTCTGGATGTGATATTGAGGACATTTTGTATCAAATGTATTTTAAAAGAAAATGGAGTAGAAGTGTGGGAACAAAGTCGGACTAAGATAGTCATTCTCAATTTTTCACCCAGACGCTATTTTATACAATACGAGGGATTCAATCTTAATCATCGCAAGAACAATGCAAAAGTAATAATAAGATTGTTTTGTTCCGAATCCTGCTGAGTAGTAAGCACCAAGTGCCAGAGTTTCAAAACAACCTACATCTACCACTGTAATTTAGAGCAGGGACCCCTCCCGTTGCATCTGACAAAGCTTTGATTTCCAGTCAGAGTGAGGGATCTCTTACTTGTCACAAACAACAACTGTAATTTATGACAAAGTGTCATTCTCTTGAATGCTGATCAGTAGTTGTGACATCAATGGCGGTTGACTTCAACACTTCTGTTTTGTTCACGGAACCGGAACAGAATCGTACTTTTGCTCCGTTCGATTCCACCAAACACATTTGAGAGGGATGAAATCGAGGTCACTCCCGGTGGTGGAACCGGAAGTTATTTCTCTTTTTTTTCTTTAGATTTGACGTGACAATTTTCTTTTTTTAAAATTCATTTTCTTTTTCCTTTTTCTTTTCTCTTACATCATATTTTTTATAAAATAAATTATCTAATAAACATAAAATAATTTTAATAAGAAATTAATATAATATTATTTATTATTTCATTAAAAAATTAATATTCCATTAAATATAATTAATTTTAAAAACATTTTTATATTTAAATAATATATTTGTAACAAAATTTTTCCAATAAATTTTTTATTTTAATTAATAATAAAATTATATTTTATAATTATAATAATAATTTTTAATTCAAAACCCATAAAAAATTCATCCATCACATTTACTTTTTCTATCATATCAACCACCTTATTACTCATCATCAAATTTCACTCCAATTAAACACAATAAAAAAATTTAGGAGGATGCTTGATTCCATTTTCAAAGGACCAGTTTTTGTTAAAACGATCTGCATTTTTTAGCAGAAAGTTTTTACACTCCCCCACAAGTTTCTGCTGATGTTTCATCCGCACATGTATGCTTTTGGATGCTCGTTGGGGAGGTTGATCCATTGTACATCCAATCCTTGCATATATTATTTAAACTAATATGATGTAACCGACAGACACTTCACACGACTTCCATGTATTCCTAGGAAGCTTCCTGACATGCAAAGCAAGCAGAGGACTAGACTTGACTTGCTGAAATAAATGAGTTTTAGGCGCACTCATATGGACATAAACGTATGTTAATTCTAATAAGAAAGATGACTCCATTTGCATATTCTTTCAGGCTAATATTATGATTTATCAGTCAGTAGACTTACACACCACTTCATGTACTCCTCAAGAAAGAACACGGCAAGCAAACAGAAGGCAACTTGCCTGAATAAACAAAATTGTGCTTTAGATCCATCCATATGGGCTACAAATGCATCGCATTCACACCAATGCACCACCACCAACATCATCAACTCCTAGATGTATTTGTATTTGGAAGAAAATGTCTCCTTCTGGCCACATCAATGAGTTACAAACCTTCTCCTTTCTGAAGCAGATTACTATGTGGTCTTCATACATGCACTTTTTTTCTATTCCTTCAAATAACAGTTGCACATTTCAGAAACAGATGTGAAGATCAGTAGGCAGCACGTTTCTCAAAACAAAGAAAAATTCTTGGCCAATGCTAGGGACTGAAATGAAGTAATGTCTTCTTTTTTTTCCCTTTTTTCTTTTATTTTTTTTTAAGGAGAGATGAAGTAATGTTGAAGCATCTGAATCAGAAACGCTAACAGGAAGCGTTGCCAAAGCAATCTTTGTATCCAATGGAATCTCTGATGTGCAGCAGACCTTGGACAAGCAGCTTCAAACAAGTAAATTAAACTCTCAACTCAAAATTCTCGTTTATTGCAAAAGGAAGGATCAAAACATGGCAATCCAGTGCATATATAGAAGTAATATCTCCAAATGCTAGCTGGAGGAAGAGGAGGAGACGAGCATTTTGTCCATCAACTCGGAGGTCTGTAATAGGCATAGACGCCGTAGAAGGTCTGAGTCAAGGTGAGTGCCAGCAGCACGACAGCGGCGATGAAGGAGAGGACGGCCCAGGGATTGCTGAAGTACCTGTGCCGCAAGGTGGCCCGCCAGGCGTTCCAGCGCTGGTTATAGTACCTGTTCACCCTGCCGGAGAGCCCGGACAGGTAGCTGTCGTCGAAGTCGAAGACCACCTCCTGACACAGCTTGTTGAAGAGGTCGGCGACCTCGGCGTCGTTGCCCAGCCAGTGCTCGATGATGCCCCGGTAGTGGAGGTAGGCGACGTCCTCGGCCGAGTTGATCAGGTTGTCCATAAAGATCACGTACGAGGTGATCTCCTTGCCGCAGTCGGCGTGGCACTGCTCGAAGGCGATCAGGTTCAGGAACAGGGACTTGGTGCCGTCGTGGATCAGCAGAGGGGGGATCCTTAGCACTCCATCGTCGAACTCTATGTCCCAGAAGCGATCCGTCTTCCGTTTCCGGAACTTGATGCCGGCGTCCCGGAGCTCGGTGACGCAGTGGATGAGCTGCTGCCGCCGCTTGTCCACGACGCGCCTCGTGTTGGACCACCGCCGGAGCCACAGGCGGGGCACGGGTTTCGGGCCCGATCGGAGGAGGCTGCGCCGGAAGACGTCGAGGCAGTGCAGCCCGCTCTCGGCGAAGGGGTCGAAGGCCTCGACGTCACCGGCGGCCGCGGCGCGGCTGAGGGACTCGATCTTGGTGCGGTCCCTCTTGCCCATAGGCTCGTCGGTCGGCGTAAGGGGGTCGAAGAACCGGATGGCGAGGCGGGAAACGAGGTCGCACTGTTCCGGCTGGCCGATCTGGAGGCCGAGCAGGCGGTCGAGGACGAAGAGAGGTATCTGGTTCTCCAGCTTGATCATGTCCCGCTGGATGCTGTGCATGATGCTGCGCATGGAGAAGACCGGGTCACAGCGCGAGTACCCGAGGTCCTTGAACCCCTGTCCGGCGGGCGCGCCGCGGAAGAGCTCCAGGACGAACGTGCCGTCGAGGACCATGACCTCCGCGAACTCGTTGCTCGAGAGGCATATCTGTCCCTCGTAGCAGGCGCGGGCCTTGTCCTCGATGGCCCTGACGGCGTCGAGGTAGGTTTCCACGCGGTGCCCAGTGCGCTTGAGGACGCGGTGCAGGACGCGCCACTTGTGCCGCTCCATATCGCGGAGGCGGCGCTTCCCGTGGTGGTAGGGGCCGATCGAGACCACCTGCGGCACGTACGCCTCGTCGTCCTCCCGGAGCAGAGACTTGGGGATCCGGTAGATGCAGAACTTGGTCCAGGGGCAGGACGCATCGTGCTGCCGGGCCTGGTCGAGCCTGTCCCGGATGGAGATCACCCATTCGGACTCCGGAGGGCTTGCTCCGCCCCCTGCCTTCGCCTCAGTCGCCGCCGAATGGACGACGGCGTTCTCCTCGCCCTGGGTGAGGAGGAGGAGAGGGGCCGGGGGATCGGCGGCGGCGGGCGCAGAGGGGGTGGAGGGCTGGGACTTGGGGTGGTTCGCCTGGACCGTCTCGTTGAGCTTGAGGGTGATGAGGTACCAGCTGAGCAGGTCTTTGTTGAGGACGGCCACCATGACCGAAATCGCCGAGGTCTTCGCTGCTGCCGCTGCTTCTTCGTGACTTCGTGTGTCTTCTTGTTAACGTAGCGGACGACCAAAATATAATGCGGCCAATAGAAGTAGTAGAATTGGAGTTGGGAGATCGTGGGGCCCTGCCCACGTTGGATGGATTATTTATTGGATTTGCTCTTCGAGCATTGCAAACAAAATGGAACATTTCTTTTTTTTAAAAAATCGAGATAAAATAATTTGCACGAGCGGAGGACACCAGGTGATATTATAATTATTATTTTTGTTTGATTTAAATAATTGATTTAATATCTTAAATCTCGATAATAAAAACCGTCGAAATATTGAATTTTGGAAATGTATTACTATGAATTCGTTATTAGATAATTAAAATAAAAGATCTTCTCATGAAGTTGAGGATTGATCAAGATTGGAGCAAATCATTTGACCGATTTGATCAACTAAATTTAATCGATTCGAATTATTTTATTTAACTGAATGCAATGCGCACACTGCACTTTTATAATTTTATTGGTCTGTTCAAATTTTATAAGGCACA
Source organism: Pontederia crassipes (assembly GCA_030549335.1). NCBI lineage: Eukaryota > Viridiplantae > Streptophyta > Magnoliopsida > Commelinales > Pontederiaceae > Pontederia > Pontederia crassipes. The sequence goes on along the minus strand of CM060185.1, from coordinate 27,203,403 downwards.
TTTTTTAATATGATATTAAATTTTTTAATATCGTATGATCCAATAGTCGATCCCACTTAATAGGATAAGATTTTGTTGTTGTATTAAATTTTTTAATGTTTCTTAATTTTGGTATGTTGCTTTCACGCTATTCTAATCATTGTGGCCAGCTCATATATATGTTACTTGGATATAAATGGATAGATGAGGCGTTGCTTCTTGAATATCAAAGATTCCTCCATATCTCTCTCTCTCATTTTTCACACGATGATAATAGGGGAATTTTTAATTGACTAATTGATATTAAAAGAGAAGGGGTCGATCTGCAGCTGGGATATTGACAATCATGCTAAAGTGAGATATAACATATAATACAAGACAATCAAGCAGAATGGTGTAGTGAACTATGAATCTTTGGAACTTTTTAATAATATATATGAAAATACAATACTTTTCTTATAATTATTTAGAATAATTATTTTGAAGGTTTGACTCTGGTATTTGAAATTTCGATCCACTCGAAGTGATTTAATTAGAATCCTAATTGAATTAGGAACCTCTCATCTAGTTAGGATCTCTAGGTGCCTTTCGTTTAAATTTGAAATTCACGTACCTGAGAAGTTGTAGATTCACATTATGCATTTCGTTTATTAAAAGTAGTCTGGTGGGAAATCAGTCTGCCACCAACATTTTGAAACAACAATGGCTACATTACAAGCACTATCACATTCATTCTCATATATATACTAGCAATATTATTCACAAGGATATAATCACATTCTTAACCCTTTGCATTTCCTTATTTCAACTTCAACACTACTTTCTTCATAGGCAATAGTAACTTCAAATATGATCCTGTCATCTTTATGAATAGCAATTTTGTTAGCTTAATCCTGCTCAACAAATCATTAATAAGGGGTCAACATTTGAATCCAACCATTGAAAGTACTGACAAATAAGAAGCAAAATATAAATGATGGATAATTGGTCATAAAAAAAATAAAGCAATTATATGCATATAGAAATAGATGCATATTTCATAATTTTGACAACCATAAGTCCTCCAATGGGAATTAGCTTTGGATTATTGCTTCTTTGACATGATAACAGAAATTGATGTAACAGTTTTTGGTAAGCAATAACTTCAGTTTTTTTTTTAAAAAAAACAAAGTTTATAGTTGTTATCACTATATTGGATCAAGAAACATAGTTGTTAGCTACTAAAAGTTGAAAATAAAAAAAGAATATTAACTATCATTTTAAGAAAAAAACACTATAAAAAAATATTAATTCAATTTGGAACATTATAACACTTCTTCCTTCTATTTTCCTCTAGAATTGAGTTCAAATATCATATAGAAAACTATATGACTTATACAGAAAATTTGGAGCTATCTACCAATGACGAACCATGCACAAATAGGACATAGGAAACAAAAGCATGATCCAATTAAATAGTATTAGCATTCCATTTTAGGGTACACAGTTATAGCGGAAGCCACGTTTAAAACTTGTACATAAAGCCAACAAGTTTTAGAGCATCGACTTTGTACAATGATCTATAGCATCAATATCTTATGTTTCAGAGGAGATGTGTTCAAATCTACTGAAGCGATTATTTCAGATTAATTATATAGCATTGCAATTTATGATGCCAAACAAACTAATAGCATGGAAACAATTTGCTAGCTAGAGTAAAAAAAAAAAAGCATCAGATCTGGAAAAAAGATAGTAGGAAGATGAGATCTACACTGCCAATGCTCGCTCATCGATTTGCAAGAGGTAAGTGTGATTGTAGAGCTAGGTTATCTGCATCATCCCACTTCTTGGGGAATCAGACGCTTAACCATGCACGAAGACTTGGTTTGCCATAAGCCGTGATCTTGGCCCTGTCCAACTGCACTTCTATTGCCAGCATTTTAATATGATGTACTCATGCTAATGATTCTACATTTCATTGTTACTCATGCTAACGATGCTACTACCATCTTGCCTGAGTCCTTTTAAATTATCTAGCTTATATATAGTCCTTAGGGGGCGTTTCCCTACAAGTAATCTTTCTAGATTACTGATAACCTGAAGTTAAATTATCTGGACCCATCATATTGTCTTATTTATTTTGTTTTAATTTGCAGGTAATCTGAATTGCCTATGAAGTGGCAATCCACATTGATTAGAAGGGAAGTATCCATCCAGATTATTATCCAAATGACAATCTATTTTTATTTTCTTTTCATTCCTGTCCTTTCCAATCTTAGACAAATAAACCATAAAAATAATACAAAAATTCATATAACAATAACAAATAATATTATTATCATCATAATTAATAACATTAATTTATGTACAAATTATTTTATTATTGTTATTCACATGAATTGCACATTATTATTTTATTATTATTTTAAATATTATATACATTGCCATTATTTTCATTTAAAATATATATGTAATATTTATAATTATATTTATTTAATTATTAATTTTATTTGAGTTTTTAGTTAGATTATATAATATTTAATTTAATATTAGTGATAAAAGGTATTTTAGTAAAAGTTGTATAGTGATATTTAAATTACTTAAAAAATTACTTTTACATAGTAAACAAGGTAATGCACATTGCTGATAATTTAATAGGTGATAATAGTCTTTTTGATAAGCAATGCAGATTACTAAGTAATGTAAAAAGGTAATGCACTAAACGTCCCTTTAAATTAATAGATCAAATCATAGGTTCAAAATGTTGTTTCAGTATAATAAAGATGCGTCAAAAACTCAAGATGTTGCTTCAACCTTTCAAAACGAAAATAAAATAATCGTAAATAATCGTAAGTTCTAGACTTAGAACTTTTTGGTTGTAAACAAAAAATTTATTTTCATGTGATTTCATCTTTTCTTGTGAACAAAAAGTGTTTAAATACTTGAAAATGCTTTCGGACATAGTAGTTAGCAAGATTGTTAATATCCGGATCCCGATAGCAAGATTTTACAATCCCCCCGAGAAAAATAGGATCTATACTGTATCTCGATCTGGATTTAAGTAGGATATTACGATCCGATCTTATAATGGTATAAAATTATTTATTTGAATAAAAATTAATAGTAAAAATAAAATATCTAGAGAAATTTTGTTTAACTACTTCATTTTTATTTATTTTACTGTGAACTCTAGTATCTTGAAATAGTTCAATTCTGTTATCTTGTGTAATAAAATACTATACTTTTTAAAGATCCAATATTATATATTATTATTTTAATATTTTTTAAATATCATATTATATTTACATTATATAAAAATACATATTATATTTAAAAATATGTGAAAATATTATTAGTTGTTGATGTTTAATATATATATATATATATATAATATAATATAAAAGAATTAGAGGTGTTCAAAGATCGAGTTGAATTCGATCCGTGAATAAATCCGAATTTAGTCGGGTCAGGTCAAGCCATCCGACTCAAGGGTCGGGTCGGGTCCCGACCATCCAATTTTTTATATTTTTATTACTATTTTACATTTATTTTAAAGCATAAATATGTTTTCTAACTATCTAAATGTTATTTCTATACCTAAAATAATTCTTTTAATTTTTTTTAAAACAAATATACGCATAAGTTTAAACAAAAAAAATCGGATCATCGATTTGGATTGAGTTGGAAAAATCCAACTTGTACCCAACCCCACTCGTGGTCAGTTCGGGTCGAGTCGAATCTTCAGGTTCACGAAGTGAACTCGAATGGTTGAACACCCCTAATAAGAATAGCATTTATGAATAAATATATTATTTTAATTATTTAATATTAAAAAATATTGTTATATTTGTTGGGTCTTAGAATCCCCGATCCTAGAAGCTTTGGTAGCTAGTTCATCTACACATTGCCTTTGATCTTACACCTGAAAATGACAACCTTGGTAGCTAGTTCATCTACATATTTATATTTATTTATATGAAAAATAGCTGTTGAGAGCCGGTGGTCCAGATGGTTTAGATTAAATCATGCTAACATATAGCCTACTATTGACCCCAATGGACTATGATTAATATCAGTAATGATGAAAATTAATTGTTAAAATGATCAAAGTGAGCATTTTTACATGATCTCGGCATCCGATTTAGATTATTTTTAGTCTGTGAGATCCACCTACTGAACCTCGGTATAAAAGTCACTCATCAATGGATGCGAAGTTATTTCATCTTTATGATTGTAATTTTTTAAAATGAACGGGTGAAGTTTGAAGCTGCTGTTGAAGTAAAAAAGATGTAAATTACTTGATGTTATGAAAGCATAGATGTTCTATCATAATATTGTATCTTTTCAAATAAGTTTATGCACTAGCAGAAAACCTCGGGCAACAATTTATGGTTCCTCATGAATGTTCACTTTTTCAATTGTGTCATACAAATATATTGCATTGGTTGGGGTTTTTTCTTTTATGATATTTCAGTTTCAATATCTGGGTGAAGGTTTAAGTACGTCAGGTTCAAGACAAACGAGAAAAAAAAAAATTTGGCTGGAATAATTGTAAACAAAAGGTCAAGATGCATGCTAGAAGATATAAATGGTTCTGTTCATCCAAGTTTGCATAGGCCTACCATGCATGCTAGAAGACATGGATGAAACGACACACTTAATCAAAACATGCACATAAGGGTTTATAAATTAAAAAAAAAAAAAACTAACTGCAACCGTATTGCTACATGTAAATCACAAGTGAGACTCCAATGCATCTGGTAACATATATAATAGCAACCAATCAACTTTGGTGTGAATCAAAACAAAGGCCCACAGCAAACGGTTAGTGTAAGATAGTCCGAACGTCATGTTGCTATTCTGATGAGAAAGTATAAGTTGAGGTGAGTTTGAAGCTTTCATTAAACGCATAACACCATGCCTTGAGAAAGCCTACATAACACACAAGAAATGAGGTGAGTTCCTAACTTGAATGATAGAAAACAAAAATATAGAAGGCAAATGAAAAGGAAGGCAGTGGATGACAGTATAAGTTACATTAAATCTAGAAAGATCTGTCATAAAAAATGATTTTTTAACTTTATTTAGTGCATTGAACACTGTTAAACAGAGAAACCAAAATAACACAGGTTAAATCTGACATTTTGCGTATTTAATTCTACAGGGTGAAGGAAATCATTGTTTTTTGTTCAATGGAGAAGAAACATGAATGGCATCATGATTGCAGAAAAAGAATATAACCTCTGCTTGAGCATCCATCCTGGCAAGGGTCCAATGTGTTTTTTGTTGATAAAACAGCAAATCTCGTCCTCTACACAATAAATCCCTCTCTTCCCATCCCCACTCTTCCTCTCTTCTCTCACCCTCACCAGTGAGAGCCAACAATTATATTGACTCCTCCAAATCCAATGACCCCAAAGCAAACCCCACCTGACATGTTCTCTCTCTCTCTCTCTCTCTCTCTCTCTCTCTCTCTCTCTCTCTCTCTCTCTCTCTCTCTCATTTTAACGGCAAGTTATAATCCCTGGAGTTAGGACAGTAATAATAAGGTAGACAAGAACAGAGCCTGAGTACTAATAGTGGATTAGGGGCTCTATGTTTTAACTTGTACAATTCACTATTTTTTTGAGAGCTCATACAATTCACTATTTGGTTAATGTTTTTTTTTTTTTTGAGGGGACTATTTGGTTAATGTTATGCAAGTTAAAATCATGCGCAGAGGCTTGTTAGTAAAACATTGCAAATTATTATCTAAAAGTTAAGATGAAGAGATATTAAATGTCGCTCATTATCATCTTTTCAGCTAACATCTTAGTTTCACGAATTGTATGAACTTGATACAGGACTACAACTGATGTGCCCAGTACTCTGCAGAACAAAAACTGATTGCTGAAATAATCCCTCAAGACAATCACCAGGGTGTCTTAGGAATTGATTGCTGCAAAAGAAGAAGGTGCAGAACCTTCTCATGGATCTCATTTATGAAAACAATTAAATCCTAGGCGTTCAGGAGTCAATTGCAGAAAAACATTATTCTTTGAAACAAAATACAGAACTAACCAGAAGTTTGTCTTCCTTTTTTTTCTCCAGAGTACAAATTTCATATATAATATTATTCCAGCCCAGCAACTAAAACCCTAACCAACGGCTAAAATAGTCCTTCCGCAAATAATAATAAAATATAAAAAACAAAACGTTAAAACTTTTGAAATACGTAATTAGAGGTCATCATATGGAAACTCTAACTCTTGGTGCACCCCAAACTAACAACATATTCAAACATGAAACACCAAAAACACCTTCCTGGTATTTCTGTTTCTTGCTGCCATTGCACTGTTCTTTGGTCCTCATAATATTTGCTATTAACTTTCTCCACGATATCGAATGATCAGGCCTATGATCTTGTCGACAACCTTAACAAATTTAACCAATTACCATCAACCATTGAAAATATGGCCTAGAACCAGATGGCTATTGACTACTTAGCAACAGCCTTCTGAGATATGTAATGAGAGGCCATTATGAGCAAACTCTTATCTCTTGTTTTTTTTTTTTTTTTTTGAAACGAGAAAGGATGACTAGCAAGAAGGTAGTCATCCAGGTAGCTTGTTGATGTTTTCATGTCCTGGTCATGTGCCACAATGTTTCTGGTGGCCTATCTATCAACTAACTCTTATCTCTTGTTGCACTCCTGATGCTCCTATTCAGCCATCAATTGAGACAAAGATGAGCCATCTTTCCAAACTAACAGAGTCAAACAGGAAAAACCAAAAACACTTCTCTGATCTTTAATTTCTTGTTGTCGTTACTCTGTTCTTCAGTCCTAATAATATCTACATATAAGACAACTAACAACCTTAACCAATTTCACCAAGTATTATCAACTTGATACTCGGCTGTTGAAAATATGGCCTAGCACCAAAAGGCTATTGACTACTTAGCAACAGACAGCCTTAGAAGCGCAAAAGCTGCTCCTTTTTTCAGAAAATTTGTGCAGAAGGAAAATTTGGAGCTTGAGGATATTAACCAAAATCTTTCAAGGATGGACGAAACCAAAATCAGAATAAGGAACTATTATACTCGAAAATAGGGGAGAAGGAGAAAGGTTGGGGAGAGTGGAGAAACTCGCTATGTTTGCTAGAATCTGCTTCGAAGGCGAAGTCGGCGTGTCTGGGCGAAGACGGACAAAGCAGTGAGGCTCGAGAAGGGTGCTATACATCAGGCTCAGGTTGGCCCTCATACAAGGGCGAGGAGCCGGGCACAAGCGAGGGCGAAGCAATGAGAATGGAGAAGAAGGGTGCTCCATTGGGATTCGGTTTGCCTTCGTGGTGAGCAGGGAGGAGAGGAATCGACAAAGGGATCGAGGGAGAGAAAGAGTTTTAGATAGCTTTTTTGTGGCTGGGTTGAATTGGGTCACACGTTGGTTGGTTGGTTCAGGCAGATAATAAATCACAGACACATAAGGAGCTTCAATTGCATCCGATGGGTCAGATTGATCCGTTGCATATTGGTCGCATCAAAGTTGGTTGCATAGTACTTTTTGAAATGATGGTTGCATAGTACTTAATCCCCCACCCAACCGCCACAACAACCCCACCCACACAATATATATCTATGATATAATATGATGGCATCCAAGAGGAATCTCAAGAGACAAGGTATCCAAGAGTTGACAGGATGCTAGAGGTTGTTGTGTTCATACCACAGAGGATTCTTTTTCCATCCAAGATGACGAACAATTTCTTCTGAGTCTCCAAACTTATGCAAAGCAATTTGTTTTGTTATAATGGTCATTATTATTGTTCCTGACCACTGGTCTGATTGGCATATCTTTTTAATTGATCCTTTTGTTAGTCTCAATCAGCCATTACAAGTAACTACTTGGGTTCTGTATCATTAAAAAAACATGATTATTCAGAAACATTCCTAACATAAGAAATTATATCCATAAAAGCAATGTAATCCCCAAGTCCGGGAGGATAGGTGTCAAGTTTCTTGCATTTTGCAACCTAAAAATGAAATGGAATTTCAAGTTCCATTAATGAAATATCTATGATATCTTAAAGTTTGTATAGGTTTCAAAGGACATTGCAACATAGTAGCATCAAGAACCGAAAAGATTATGAAGTTGCAAGACAAACAAAACTAGTAATATCTTATGTCTTAAGAAAATTGAATGATTGCAATTGGCAATTGTAAGAAATATAGAATTGGACAACTTGCTTCATTACAATCTCATTTGATCTGATATTGGTTCCACAATTTTGCATGTAATCACTTCTACCAAAACGAAGTGTGCATGAAATTTGAAATTCACACTATACAAGTTTCATCAAGAGAAAGCTGAGACATAGATGACTCAAACAAGCTCACCCATGTCAATTTGCAAAGGATGCAGCTTCTTTAAGATGTGCTCTCATTATTTCTGCAAGATTTGAAGTGGCGTCAAGGCAGAGTTCCATAGCCTGTTCATTAATGCAGAACAATATATTACCTTTTTACTTGAATGCCCTGAATGATGGAAAGATCAGGAACTATTCTCTAGTGTAATCTTTAAGTTCAATTGGTTACCCTTGTAATCTTTGGAGTTGTCCATTCACCCGTCATTGTGAGTTGCGTGATCTCGTTACGAGCTGGCATGCATGCAATCATCAGGTTCCCATCTTGGCAGGCCTCCTCTTCAGCCATGGGGTCAATAACAAAATCACTCCCAAAACAAGACTACAATGAAGAAAAATCAAAGGATAAGTTGAGATAGGCTCTCCTCAAAAAAGAACATGAAGTAGGCATGTGGTGACAACATTGAACAACTAAACAGAAATATCTACACAGTTGGTGTAATCTAACTAAGATGCTGCAAGTGAGAGTGGTATGTTAACATACCACTGATACAGATGAAACAAGGTCGTGCATCATAATGCCAGCATCTGCTAGGGCAAGACTTGCACAAGATATGATAACCGGAAGGTCACCTAGAAAAATATGAGGCACCCCTCTGTTAATATTAAAGAAAATTCATAAACAAGGATGAATAGTCAACACCTATAATAGAATGATTGAAGTGAGAATTCTATTAAATAATGAACAAGTTTCCCAAGTTGATGGCTTGTAAAGTACCAACTTAAAGAAGAATGTTCTAAATTGTGCTCCAGAAAAAAAAAATATTCTGAATGGAAGTACCAACTTAAAGAAGAATGTTCTAAATTGTGCTCGAGAAAAAAGAAAAATATTCTGAATGGATAATGATGTAGCATTCTATTACTCAAAATCACATAAAGAGCTAGTTGATCGCAAGAGTGCAAGATAATATACAAGGGCTAAGTAATTGTGTGAAGAAAAGAAAATACATAAAACTTGAAAACTGTGGAAATATCAAGATGATTTTCATTGTGGAAACATTAGTCGAATGAGAAAAATAAAATCTAAGAAATTGAGGCAACAATGATTCACATTTATCGCGGCATTGGTGAAATCAAACTGAAACACACATGAAAATATGTAATCTAAGTTTGGTATAGATCAAACAAACAAGCAATTCTTCCATATAATATCTTTTTTACCATAAGGATGAGTCACCATACGATTCATATAATCCTGAAAGAGCAAATACTTTCGTGATTCAAAATATGCAATGAAGATTAGAAACAGAATTGCCACATAATCACACTGCACGTTCTCCGTATTCAGTCTAACCTAACCAATGAATAAGGAACTGAACTTTAAGGATGGAAGATTATTTCAATCTTACTTTTGTGGTTAATTTAAAACAAGTTTTCTTCTTTCTTACTATATCTATGTTTTTGAAGGAGACTCTCCTTCAAACAATATAAGCCCTAACAGGTCAAACAATATAAGCCCTAAACAGGAGAGATATGTCCTATCACTACCTAGCTAAGATTTCATATAAGAATGCAAATTATACAACAATCATGCGAAAGAAAACTTACTGCCTCCAGATTCCAGCACCAAAGCAAAAATATCAACTGTAGTTTTGGGGAATGTTTCTAGCATTACAGCTCCCTCCAAGGCTTTATGAAGCATTGATGAGTATTCTTTGTGGTCTGATCCCTAAGAATCGATTTTGTACAATAATATAATCAATGCCAAAAAAACATATATGAGCAAACTACTTCACTTTGAACTATACAAACTTGTCAAGTGATGAGGGAAAAAAAACATACTTGCCCACGAGTTGGGGTTGAGAAAGTTGTGTAGGTGACATTGCAGTTCAATCTACCAGTATTGCTGTACATCATAGCTTTCTTACTTTCCCTCGGACCAAAACTGTAGAAAACAAAAAAAAAAAAAAACATTACCTATTTATTTATTTGGATCATATCCAGTTAATCAAGTTATGAATAAATCATAAATGGAAATATTTGCATCCATCCGAAGTTTCACTCACACAGATACGATAACCTTAGTGGCACCAAATTCTGCATATGCAGATCCCGATGCGGTATTTACTGCACCTGTTCGAAGAACTGGAAATAACAAGCATCAGCTAAATCTGAAACATTTAAAATATTTGCTAGCATCTACTATGAAAAATAAATTTGGCAACTAGAGTATCAAGCGCAGAAACTGTTCAAAAGAACGGAAGAGCGAGAGAAAGCATTAAAAGACCTGTAGCATGTTATCTTTAATCTGTTTAAGTAGAAAATAATGGTTTGAAAAAGAAAAGAAATCGAAGATTACACACGCACAGGCATAACAACAAACACCTTACGGACCATCTCAGTCGCAAATACATAATAAAACCGGATTAAAGGAGCGGAGGGCACGAACATGCGGGTCTGCACTGGTGGAAGCTTCGGTTGTCAGAACGAGTCCCCTCCCCTTGTTGGAAGAGCTTCCTCGTCTGCTTCTGCTGCCTCCTCTCCGCGTTCTGCGACGGGGAGTATGTCGCCATTGCCCGCTCTCCCTCCTTCCGCTGGATTCCTTCGCGAGGGATCCTGACTTTGCGCCTCGGCCTACCTCCTCGTCGCCGTTCGAGGCCGTCGCCGGTTTTTGTTCGTCCGGAGAGGAAAATATTCCGAAGACGAGAAGAGGCGCGCGACCGTGGAGAAAGTCGGGGCTTTTATAGTTTTATTTGTTCCAAATTTTTAGATTCAGGGTGAGTTTTGAGTTTAAAATGGACGGTAGAGATTAAGCCTGCCTCACTCTTGATTGACCATCGGACGGTCGTGATCAACATCATTTTCTTTTTTCTTGTCCTTCGGATTTCAACCGGGGGATCACCTATTTGCTACGAAGTAATCTAGATAGATTATTAGTTATTTTATTTAAAATTTTCAGATCTATCACATTATTTCATTTGACTGTATTATAAATAATTTTAAAATCTTAATTATCATCTCACTCATAATCATTAGTAATTATCAATTGCTTGACATGCATTTTGATAAAAATTTCTATTTCATAATTTTTTTAATTTCAATATTTTATTATTAAATAAATATCATTTAACTGCATCTCTTTTATTATTTAAATTTTTTATAAATAACTATTATTTTTTACTCATCTTATTTTATCTATTTTTACTTTTTATTTTTTTTGCTTTATTTATTTAGGATACTATACAATGAACGTGTAAAATAATTTTTAAGAATATTTTGATAATTTTCTCTCTAACTAGTTTAGCCATAATTTATATTATCAATGTGATATTATCGGTAATTTAAATAGTGGTTATTTATTTAAGTAGTGATACACCAAATGACCCCTAAATGCACCAAATGACCCATAAATGCTATAATTTATACTATGAAATTTGAGAAGATAATATATTTATTTAGAAAGGATATTATTGATATTTAAGAAAAACCAAAGGTTTATTTACCACCATATTCTATTTTTTTCGTATTGATATTTTATTCTATATGCATACTTCTTATTTGACAAAAAATAGTTTATGTTTTATTGAGATAGATAAATATATGACGAGCACCTTTATTACTAGTGCCCAAACTCGTGATATAAACGACTAATACAAAAAACTTAATTATTGTATAATGTGACATTAATTTCAGACTAATCAAGAATATTTTGTTAACGATTGATAATAGGTCTATATAGTTTTTAAAAGGATATCTATAAAAAAACATAAATATTGATAAAAAAATATCATTAAATATATTATTATAATTATTATAATTAAATATACACCTTTGTAATTTAAATTTGTACTAGTTTTAACTAGTTATGAAAATTTATAATTTGACTTTAATTATTAATTATATATTGCTTTTAAATTTGACATTTCAATTTCTAGGAAATTGAAACAAACAGAATATATAATTCTGAATTTAATTATAAATTTAACATTTCTTGAATCCCATGTCTTTTGCTCAACACCGTGTGAAGCGCGACTCGAACAATCCAGACCAATGTTGTTAAACTCTCGAGTCAAATTCTTAAACGAGATAAGTAAAACGAATCAAATCGACATAAACTAATTTAGACTCTTAAATTTTACATAAAAATTAATTTAAATAATTTTGTAGACTCTTATAAACTCTTATAAAGTCTATACGATTCTACACAAGTTTATAGGATTCTATATGATTAGTACAATTATTTATTTTGCACAATAAAAAGATTGTAAAAATATAATTATTCTATTTATTAATGCATTTGTTATTAGAATGAAATTATTAAAAATTATAGTTTTTTAATTTTACTTATTTTGATTTTGTATAAGTTTTTTATCTCGATAAACACAATAATTGAAAGTTAGTTAGTATTTATTAATTATAAGTGATAGTACTTATTTTTTATTACTTTCATGTTTATTTCGTTTGAGTAAAATATATTAGTTAATTTCCAATTTATGCATCATATAAATGTGTTCATAAGTGCATAGGATTACTTAAATATTTAAACTTATTTAGTACATAGACTCTACGAATTTACGAGTCGGTTCTACAACATGAGTTTACCGAACAAAAAACGAGTTTACCTAAACTCTTGAACTTGACAACATTGATCCAGACAAGATCGGACGGCTCAAAAGAAGGCATATGTGGGTGTCGTCAAGATGTGATCCCATGGCTATGCATACATCATGGGAAGAGAGAGATGAGGACCGCTAAGAAGATGACATGCGTTTCGATGGCTAGCGTACCTTGCGCCGATGGAAGTTTCACTTCTCTGGCACTGACGCATGCGACGAGGACTCCTTCAATAGCTCAGGGTGGTCAGTATTCCACGAGTTGCGACTAGGCGCATGACCCCTAGTGGGAGGCGGGCGCTGGTGCATCTCTTATATCCTGATCTGCATCAGCTCCTCTGCTGCCTCAGCGGGCGCCTCAAGAGGCGAGCATCGTCAGTGCCCCTCATGAATTTTTGGCTTGGCGCGAAAACTGTTAACCTCCCCTCTGAGCCCTCCTCCACTCCTTCCTCTTCCATGTTGTCGGCCTAGTTCATCCATACTTCGCACTCTCCAAAGAGGAAGAAAGGGATGTCTCCTCGTAGAGGGAGAGAGAGATCGAGAGAGGGAGATCGTGCTTCACATAGTATGACGCAAAAGATGCTTCACACGTCCATTATATATATATATATATATATATATATATATGATGTTCTTTTATATCATAAGTAGTCATTTTTATTGTTGATATGTTTAGATGAATCCATGAATTAAAAAATTCCAAAAGTCCTAGTTTATTGAAATATTCAAATCAAACAAATCTCAAATAAAAAATGAAAGAAATTTCCAGATACTACTCCTACAAAAGTTAATTTAACCTCTTTATTAAATCTAATGAAATTTTCAGTTTCTTAATTTTTTTTTATTTAATCATACCGAATTTTTTTTATTTAATTTTTTAGAACTCCTACCTTTCATTTATGTCTAATTTTGTTTTAATTTCAAGCTGGACATTTATTACTACCTTACATATAAAAAATTTTCTTATTACTTTTTTCTTACTTATGAGCGGGTGAGCCATCGAGTGAGGGAGGGTGGAGGCTACCGATAGGGAGATCGAAGAGCAGGTGAACTGGTGAACGATGAGATAGATTGAAAAAATGATTGGGGTGAGGGATCAGGAGATGGGTTGGAAATTAGATTTGGTATCTTTTTTTAGAAGAGAAAAAACCAGATAGATTGGTTTAGTTTTGGTTTATATCCAAGTTCAATATCAACCATTTAAACACTTCGAGATTACAACGATTCCAAATTCACCATAAAAGTTAATATCATTCAAGAAAATTTATAATCCTTACTTTTATGGTTATACAACATCATTATATTTTAATAGCAAAAAATTTGGGCGTCATAAAAATATTCAATTAAATCTAATAATCAAATATTACTTTATTATTCTCATTGTAGAAATCAAAAGACTTTTAGTAAGAAAGTTCTAATACATAAAAAAAAACTTTTCTTTTTCCTAAACATAATGAAGTTATAAGGCACCTATCATATGAAGCATTTTATTCATGAACTTGAGTTATCATTATTCTTGGTTATCTATACGGATTCAGAGTGCAGTACTTTTTCAATTATAGTATGTAAAAGTCATGCATGTTAATGATATTACATGTATAACGTAAATATAAATGTAATAGCATCATGTCATGCACTAATTTGCAATCCTTACTTGTCGTTGATGTAGAGAATTTATGTAAATATTTTTGGTACTAATTTGCATGTATTTTGCTCTTTTACTATGCTTAGTTCTTTTACAAATGCATGTACAACATCATTCAGTCATGTTTCTACACATTCTCTACGTCAAGTTTATTTATACATCATTGTTACTCATTCCTGCTAACCCCTGAAATGAACATCCTTGTAAGAAGCTGACGAGCGCTTAATGAATGGGGTGGAGCAGGCCGAACACCATGCACTAGTGTCTGCATCAATAGAAGGTGATTTGCTTTAGGGCGGAGAAGAAGGTTATCAAATCAACAGCAAACATTGCCCAAACCTTGGGGACTAGCTAGCTCCTCCAGCCATGTCGCGTAAGAAAGCTTCCTCTGCCTGAGGAGGGGATCTTACATCTAGGGACAAAAGCTGCAGAAGCAACAACTGCAGGAGGAGGATAGAGAGAGAGCTTATAAAAGAAGGTCTGGAACAATCCGAGGAGGGAGGAGGATCAATTCTAGGAGATATTTTCTTGAAAGAGAAGGATTTTGAAGAGTGGGGAGAAACGAGAGCTTTGGGAAGAAAGTTCTGTTTAACTTTGGTAAAGAGGGTTGCTTGTTCACCCTCAATGAACTGTAACTAACTGGCCAGTGAGGCCGAGAGGTATCTGATGCTTTGCGCAGTCATGCCTTATGTTCGTGATTCTCCATTTGATTTTCATGTTATATTAGCAATGGTTGTTGTCTGTTATTCAGTTTAGACATCGCGCATTTCTAAACCTGAAGCCCGAGAGGAACGTGCACATTCTGAAGCTCCGATAATATATGACTGTGTTGAATCGGAACTCAGACCAGCTTAGATAGGTTTGAAGTGTGTGCAAGGTTCTTTTCATTCTCTGTTTTGCTTCACCATTGTCATCTCTGATTCCCTTTGGATTCTAAGAGTTTCTACCTGAGAGGGAAGATCTTACTCCTCCTTTGTCGTTGATGACCCGAGAGGGCATACGACGACCTCTAAGTTTATTTCTTTAAGAACGTCCAGGTACTAGGACGCCGTGAAGGCTTAGCTCAATCCAAAAAGGAAAGCTCGGTTTATATGTTTGAGTATTGTGCATGAGAGTGACGATTGTGCCGGACATATGAACCCCTTCACTTGTGTAAACTAGATTTCCTACGAGCACGAGAGTGTCGTGGGGAAGTCGAGTGTCTTTCACCACAAAGTTAACCAAATACACACATGAAGGGGCATTCAGTCATTTTCACCCATATCGATAGAGTAGAAGAACTTGAGTCTTATAGCAAAAGCACAACTCATAAGCCCTCAGCATATGTTCCTATTGATTGTTTTGAACTCTCCCGATCTTGTCATTATTTTCACATTACTCTTATATTTTGAAAATAACAAAAATATTAGATTACTTGTGTTGCTAGGGCTGAGCAAATCCGAGTTCAGGTCTGGGTCTAAGCGGACCCGGTCCCGACCCGAATTATACCGGGTCAAAAAATTTTCGACCCGGTACCGGACCCGAACCCGGCCGGATCTGGTTCCGGGTCGGACCCGAAAATCCGGGAATATTACCGAGTTTACGATCGGGAATCATCGAAAAATGTGAAATGACGGACGCCATAGATCGGCCCCAGTGGTCAGATCCAGCGCCGGACGGCCGGATCAGCTCACCTGAGGCCGATCCGGCCGGATCGGCGGCCAGGAGTCAGATCCGATCGCATGGCGACTGGATCGGCGGCCAGGCGCCAGATCCGACCGCCAGGTGCCGGATCGCGGCGCTCCTGGCGACCGAGAAGGGAAAGAGAGAGGGAGAGTCAGGAGAGGACGGTCGGAGTCGGAGTCGCTGCGCTGCCGCCATCGCCGTGCGTCCCGTGTGAGAGAGAGGGAGAGGGCAAGAGACGGGGAGAGGGCGAGAGACGGAGAGAGATGGGAGAGAGAAGGTGAGAGAGTAAAATGAAAAAAAGGGTGAAAATGGATTATATAGTGAACAAATATCTCGGGTCGGGTCCGAGTCGGGTATTGGAATGGCAAACCCGATCTTGACCCGAACCTGCCGGATTTTTTAGCATTTGGACCCGGTTCCGGTCCGGATCTAATCCGGGCCGGGTTATTTACCCAATTTTTTGGGTCGGGCCGCTCTGGGTCGACCGGGTCGACCCGACCCGTGCTTAGCCCTATGTGTTGATTTCTTTCGCCATCATTTTACCATAATATTTCTTTCCCATGTTTTCAGCATTATAGATACCGAGTTAGTGTCGAAGCACTTTCTTGAAGATTTTGCAAATATTGTTTCCTGTGTGGATTGAACCTTAAGCACTACAATAATGCTTCGTATACTTACGGATTGCATTTCGATGGTGTAGAGAGATTATAAATTTTAAGACTTTATTCGACATTTTCTTCTTGTTTAAGCGTAATATGCTGGTGTAAGAGACAAATAACGTGTCCATGTTATATTAAGCGCGCCAGTTTCATTTCACATGACATTCTCTATAGACATTTTATACGAGTCAGTCGTATATCATCATCCAATTTCAATATAATAGCAAACATCCATCGCATGATATATATAAAACATATCTGAGTAGCATAATACTCACAAGACATACTTGAGCATTTATTCTATCAATCATTACATCACTTCATTCTTGTCATGTATCACTTAGTTACTTCATTTAACATTTTCTCATAATTATTTTATAACTTTCTAGACATTTTTTCATCATTGTTCCTTTTATTATATATGATATCTTTGAAGTACGTTATAACCTCGCATTCATCAACTTTATCATATAAATCTTTCATCTTACTTGATTGAAAGGCACATGATAATATTATTACATTTGCTAGCTAAGTCATGGAATCAATTTTGAAATTTTCAAATATCTTATGGGTGATAGCATTATTTTTCTAGAAATCTCAATATCAAAAGGAGAAATCTCAATTTCATAAGGGGAAAGGCATTTACTTTTCATCTTTAATTTTAATGAGTTTCAAAACATTTTCTTAAATTGTATATTTTATTATGATCATCAATACATCAAACATTTGTCCAATATCATTTTTATTTTTTTAACATAATTACGACTCAACATGATAATAGGATGTCTAGGTGATTAGCATTATATCAATCAAAGTTTCATAAATAGCATTAGATATAAAATGTACAAAGCATAAAAAAACAATATACATCACCAAATCAATACATTTGGAATGTATATAAACATTTAAAGAAAAAAATCAGGATATTAACATCACAAGAATTCACATAAATAATATAACTTTCCTAATAAGACTTTACTGGAAATACCACCTAAATTGAATGACTCGCAACTTTCTACCTGTAGTTACTACAGAACTGAAAAATGTGCATGTAACAAGTATTTAGAGATACAATCAAATGTTTAGAGAAGGTGGCAAGGTGATTCTGAAAAGCACACTCAAATATTTAGATGTTAACGTCTAGTATAAGTAAAATGGTTGGATACAACGATAAAAAAAATGTAATCTCGAAAGTTGGGGATGATGATGAAGTTTTTCTTGTTTCGAAGAATGGTCCAAAACTTTGGTCCACCAATCATCACCCAATGAATTACGTTATACAAAGCCAAACAGTTCTGATGAAGGAAAAAAAAAATCCTCATAGATGTGAAACAACATCACAATTGGACATGGAATGTGAGTACTCCTATATTATCAAGAATAAAACTGATAAACGTGTTTGGCATATGTACATTCGGATTTCTCTCTCAAAAGAAAAAAAAAACATGCGGATTTAGTGGACCTGACTACATGGGTCATACTCGGATAATGGATGCATGTTCTACTCCAGCGATTATGCTGATAACCAAGTGGATACTGCAAGCACGAATATCATGGCTCCAAAACCATATTTCACGAGGATGTCTGTATTTTCAGCATTCAATCTTTCTTGCATAGTCTTCAACCATTTATGAAAAGTACACTGCAGCTCCTGAACATGTCAAAAGATTAGCACTCTGGCACTCACAAACCATAACACGTATAACTACTTATAGATATATATTCTATATATCACCTTAGCTTCCTGATTGTTTGTTATCTCATTAGCTTTGAGCTCAACCATTCTGCGGACCTTTTCGTGATCTCTCAGAGATTGTGATTCTTGAATATCAGATGGTGAAGGGAAGATTGGATATGCTACATCTGTATGCATTGTTTTCATGACAGACCCAAAAAAGTTTGTGACAGGCACCTGGCATATTAGAGTAATACTTAGTAAAAGATTCAGCATGAAAAGATAACATTCCCTAATAATGAAAGTTCTCAAATGTACCAAGAATACATGAAGCGAAAACAAGAACTGTGACCATGAAAAAAATATACCTCATTCAGAGATCGCTGGTATAGATCCATCCGGTAATATGCCGTAGACATCAGCAAACTAGGATTATAAGAATTAAACAGACTGCAAATGAAAAAGATATATAAGCCATTGTAATGAAAAAAGTAGGGCATTGATGTTATCAGTACCATCCATTCCGACAGAAAAAGTGCTGGAGACCAATTGAGAGTTTTTCTCCAATTCTTTTGTTTCTTTTCTTTGACACATAAGGTAGAAGAGTTGAGCAAATAATTAAACATTTATTCTCTGTACTAGTGGATGTGTATTGATCTCGAATAGACATTCCTCTCCTCTATAAAAAAAGACCTCATGACATGCATAATTATATATATAGGTATGAGTTCATGAAAGCCTCATGAAGATAAAAGTCGGTGCCAATAATGCAATACATAGTAATCATCAAACTAGATCATGAAGAACAATTGAAAATGTTCAACAATGCATCTCCTCAAAGCAAAAAAAAAAAAAAGGAAGAAGAAGAAGAAAAGACAACAATCCACAGTACATAGGCTTCTCAAATAGTTCAGCACGCCTGACAAGTAAAATTTATCTTCCTTTTCAGAAATATGGCACAATCTTCTGTCACAGATTAGGGAATTAAGTCAGCAACTCCTACAATTTTTTTCTCATAAAGAGGTTGATCCGAGAGATTGCGATTTTAGAAATTAAATTACAACTATCGATAGTAGCAGCTCTCAAACAACTCATGAGATGAGAGATCCCACTAGAAAATCTGAAGGCAAACAGACTAATATTATTACTGATGTGAGATGTCACATTAAAACAGACAAAAAATCCTACAGTAAAAGGAACGGAAACATGATATTACCTTCGCAACGAGGCATTGCTATACATATCCAGCTTTTCAAAGAAAGCAAGGGTGTAATAGGTGAACCTGTCCACGACAGAAACACCAATCTACAAAGAAACAAATCAGAACAGAAAAACCAACAAAGATGCAAAAGACAAATTCATAGCTTCAATCCAACCTGATTCAATAAATACACAACTAAGATGAGAAAAATAGAAAGAATAAATGCTGGCCTTACATCAGGGTCAAGATGATGAGAGTATGAATTTTCCCCCTTCATGCTACTTCCTATAGTTAACACGCCAGGTGATTGCAGCTGTATAAACCAACAAGAGTATCAAATTTGAAAAAAGTTACATCAACAGACTTAATTTCTTAAGATGTCTTTACTTAGAACATACAGTAAAAAAGATAAAAAAAAATGTTGAATAAGAAATCAAATCATAGTTGTGCTAGCTCATGTTGTCTAGAACATTAATCCTGAATTTTGTGAAAAAGAGATGGCAGAAAGTAGTCAAATGTTGTCCTTAAAAACAGTATTCAAATTTATCACAAGAACATTCGGTCACATCACAAGATAACTATTCACAAGGATGTGCTAGGTTAATGGTTTTTTCTACTATTAACATTTGATATTTTTCAGTTACAATGGGGACCAGAGGCATAGTACAATGAAAGTTAAACTACAAATAAAGGGGCACGAAGATTCCCATTATAAGAATCAAACTCAAGACATCTCGGTTTAGGAGCAAATGCAGTCTGCCATGGCACGACAACAGTTTGGATTCTATAGAAACATGTGATTACTCCAACCATTAGAGACAAATTATCAGCAGTTCATCAATGAGCAACAATTGGATTCTTAGGGTCACTGAGCACGGAACTAGTTACTGGTCCCGTAATCTTTGTCCATCTATCAAAAATGACAAACTGACCTGAGAGAAAAGCGTGGCAGCTTGGCAGGTGTCCACCATAATCAGAAGCTCTTTGAATCTGAATATGAAATTATAAGTGTTATGTCAATAAAGAAGAATAAACTACAAGGATATCATAATTGTAAAAAAGATTAACAGGTACTTAAATAAAATTAAGTGGGACTTCAAAATATTTAGTTCAAATAAAAGAACTTTAAATTGTGTGAAAGACAAAAATTAAATCTGTAGATATCTCACCTATGCTTCTCCTTCATTTGTCTCACTGCATCAGCTAAGTCATGACTTTGAAGTTCTTCAGAATCTTGAAACTTCAGAAACTCATCTCCACCATGTCCAGTCATATACAAGAGAACATGGCTCCCTTCATCACTTAAAAGACGCTTTGATCTTGGAACAGAATTCTTGTGTCTACCAGTTAAAACTCTCAAGAAATTCTCTACAGTCACTTCATAGCCTCGATAATCAACCTAATATTTTGTATGAAATGTTAGAACAATAACAACAACATTGGAGAGAAATGTCCATCTCAGTGCCCTGAGATCAATATGATGGTATTCCTTAGAAAAGGCATAATTAGATTTAATTTTAGTAGACATAAATGCAACAACAAGCACTCTTCACATTTTCCAAGCTATCCTTGAAGAGTTGAATGTCATTGACATATTTAAGAGAACCATATAGTTTAATGTGTTTCTATTTTTTATTTTTTATTTATTTTTTTTTTTAGGAGGATGTGTTTCTAAATTATCCTATCTAGGAGTTCAATTAATCACTTCTAGAATGCTACAAAATCAAGTACAGAGATTAATATCCTTTCACCCCCTCGAAAACAGAAAAAAGATTGCTATGAAACCTAGCATCAAATTAACAGCAAAGCTATGTTTCATATGTAGAGCCAAAAATTAGGATTGATGAGTGGTCACCAAACTCAGAAGAAATCTCTGGGAAGGGAGAAAATTAGTTGAAAACTCACTTCCACATTATCTCCATACAAGTTAAGCTGATGATTTTCATTGTTAAAAACTTGAGCAGGGTAATTGTTCCTGGCATTACAAGCCATATCATCTGCCAGCATAAGTATTATTCGTTCATCGGGTATCCCTAGACGCTTCACTGTCCTGAGGAAAATAAAGTAATTCATCAACTGGAGCTATTCAAAGAGAAGATCCTAAGATGTATAACTAATGATTTACCTATACAAAGATAATGTGTTTGCCATGTGGCGATAATTAAACCTGAAAAGGTATATCCCAGATCAGTAAACAAAGAATAAAATAAGCTAAGGCCTAAAAGTTGAAGAATGCACAAAGTTTGACAGAAAATTCATGTAAATGTTCCAACTGAAAGTATAAAACTGTAGGAACTTGCAGATAGAGTTCTTAAAATTCATGTCCCAAACCTCGTTAAAAAGAACATGTCTCGGAAGGCCATGGTTATAAGTTAAATAAATTTCTCTCCTTGTACTAAATTTAACACATTTTGCTACTAACTTCTAACAGCCTCTTTGCTCAGGATAACTTATCACAGTAGAAACAAAAAATCGGACCCCTGAAAAGTAATTCTTGAAACTTGATGTTTTTAGATATTACGCAGCGTGAAAGCAGTCCAAAGCAGAAGAATAGCACGTTACAGGTATACGGGGACAAGTTATGAGTCACATATCTCAATGAAACCCCATGATCCCATCCTTAGTAAAATTGGTTCGCATATTCATTCCTCGTCACCAATTTGGTAAATTGGTGAAATGAAATTTAAATTTGGGGAAAATGAGGAATTTGGAGTTCGAAATAGTTAATATAAAAAACCAATCAAAACGGAAATTTAAAAACTTCATCCATCAATCATCCACTCCCTCCCCTCCCATACACTCAATCTAAACAAAGCCTTACTAAATGATGGCACGAGCAAGTAAGGGGCGCCATTATCCATCACAAAGCTGGTAGAATAAGAAATGGACAAGTAAAGTACACCTCTATGCTCCCCGTCGCATCGTGCATCCAACAAAACCGCAAAAAAGAACTAGCAAAAGTTTAGAACATGGTACGCAGGCGGTGCATTCGTTGGGGGAATGCGGGAGTTACCAGAATCGAGATGTGCAGACCAGAACGGCCCAGTTGTTGTTGTGCATCGTCGCCGCCGCGACCGCCCGAGAAGAAAAAGCCGGGGACGATGACCAAATCAATAGGACAACGAGGAACAGAAGGATCCTCTTGGAGCTTAGGTTCGTACTCGCTGTCGTCTCACCGGCGGCGGCCATGGCCGTTGCTCCGGCGGTGAGATCTGCTGACTATCCCGTCACCACTGGGGGAGGCAGCGCTTTCGATCCGGCTCCGGCAAGTGCTTTGTGGGCCTTTTGGAGCGACGTATATGCACTTCTTTACTGTACGAAGGCCTTTGAGAAGTATTAGACCGAAGCCCAAATTGGCCATTACGACAAAAGAGAATATTTTTATTATTTTGGAATTAAAGAAAATTAATGGCATGAGAAATATTTATCTTGATTTTTTTTCTTTAATTCAAAAGGGTCAAATTTTTATTTCTCAATTTATCTATCATGCCTTTGTAACCGGACACATGTGCACAATATGGATCATTGCGAATATATTATCTCATAATCTTAACATTACTTGCTAGAAATGATATCTCAAAAGTTGCAGTGTTGTATTTTTTGATATAATTTGAAAATGAGAACTTAATTTCCTTCGAAACGATTCTTAATCGTGCTCCAATGAATCAAAATATGATTTTTAAAACTTAAAAATTAATTTGATAGATTGATTCCTGAGCATTTTGAAGAAAACATGAGAATACAAAAATAAAGTATATTTATTAATGGACATAAATATTTGAATTTATTTAAAAATGATGATAACTAATTAATAAACAAAATAAGAGTTGATTGTGGGCCGTGGCCTGGTGGACCTGATGCCCGCAAGGGTCATAATCAGGTCAAGAGGGTCTGATTTTTAAGAACCAAGCCAAATTCTAAGCCAATTATAATTGGCAAAATATGCATTATATATATATGGAGAGAGGTTAGGTAGCATGTAACTAATTTTTGTACAATCAATATGCAATCAATAAATCAGGATCGTTAGATCATGATTAATCATGTATTAAAATTAATGTTAAATTATTAATTTAATTTTAATCATATAATCATCATCCGACGGTTCAGATTTATTGGATACATATTGATTGTACAACTTTTCATTGCATATTACTTAAGGATAATCGACGCTTCAAAACCAAACAAAGGTTTGGTTGGCGAAAAAAAATCTAGGTTTATACATGAGTCCCCAGCCGATCTACAGTCCTCTGCAACTCAACTCCTCGCCCTCCACGACGTAGTAGCAGAACCGTCAAATGATCCAACACAACCATCAGAAGATCCCGCCAGAATCCTATCAGCGTACAACAATATGATATTAAGATTTTAGAAGTTGTTTAGAAGTTTATCATCTTTGTTTGTTAGTTAGTTGAAGTCGTTTAGAAGTTTATCATCTTTGTTAGTTAGTTAGATAATATGGTACGATTTAGTTTGCTTTGATAGTTGTTCGTGAAACATAGGGGATATATACATCCTCAACTCCTTGTGTAAGGCACCTTTTTTCCTGAATATAATTGAATTCCTCTTTCGTGAGAATATTAACTTAGTGGACCTACGGTCCATTAAGCGACGTTGGTGCTACGGACCATCGTCAAGACATCAAACAATCCATCCAGCAGCTCATCCGAGGAATGTCACAACTCCAAAAGAAGCCCGAACAACAGACGACCCACTTCTTCCCTGGTGGCAGCCGTCAACTAGAGGTTGAATCCAGCGACCCTGACGAATATGATGAAGGCAAATCCCATCTACCAAGTGGCCCCAGTTTCAAGATGAAGATGGATCTCCCAACTTCAACGGCCAACTCCACATTGAAGACTTCCTAGATTGGATAGCTGAAGTGGAACGTTTCTTCGAAAACATGGAGATTCCTGAAAACAAGCAAGTAAAGTTAGTCGCCTACAAACTGAAGTCAGGAGCATCAGCATGGTGGGAACGTCTTCAAGCTAGGCGGAAACACCAAGGTCGAGAACCTATCCAAAGCTGGATCCGTATGAAGTAGGTACTGCGAGATTGGTTTCTTCCACCCGACTATGAACAACTCCTCTATCAACAATGGCAAGAGTGCTGACAAGGAAGTCGTAGCGTTCATCACTATACTACTGAATTCTACCATCTATCCTCCCGTATTGACTTGCCTGAGTCTGAGAGTCAACAGATTGCGAGATTCTTGTGGGGCCTTCACATGATGATTTGGGATCGCGTCAAAATGCACTCTCCACTGACCTTGGTTGATGCAGTTTCTTTAGCTGAGAAGGCAGAACGACAACTCGATCGTGGTAATCGATCCTTTCGATCAACAGAGTTTTCCAAGACTATTCCATTTCAAATAGGATCACGCGCTACCAGTTCTGAAGTCAAAATCCCTGCACCCAGTTCTTCGCACGAGAAAGCAGCTTCACTTCCTCTTCAACCACGGGCGGCGAATCCCTATGCACGGCCGACACCTCAGATGTGCTATCGTTGTCGACAGCCAGGACATCACCCTAATGAGTGTCCACAACACAACACCGTCCATCTTACACAAGTTGATGAAGCTGAGGAAGGGGAGGACACCAATCAACAGGAAGATGACGGCGTAGATGGAGACTTCGCTGACACGGAGGGTGAACATCTTTCTTATGTAGTGCAAAAGGTCCTCCTTACGCCCAAACACCCTGAAGATAACCAGCGACACAGTATCTTTCGCACGTGTGGCACAGTAAAAGGGAAGTTGTGCGATATCATAATTGATAGTGGGAGTTCAGAAAATATTGTATCCCAATTACTAGTTGAGAGGCTCAGACTCACCATCGGCCCTTATCCTACACCTTATCGTGTAGGATGGATCAAGCGCGGCAGTGGCCTTCAAGTTTCGTAGACATGCCGTGTCACATTCTCTATTGGCAAGAGGTACAAAGATGAGATTCTTTATGACATCCTCGACATGGAAGCTTGCCACATCATCCTCGGACGACCCTGGCAGTATGATGTCCAAACTACACACTTGGGAAGGGATAACATCTACACGTTTCTGCATGCAGAACAACAGATCAAATTAATGCCTTTGACGACCAGTGATGTCCAACCCCAACTAGGACCTTCTTCTTTCATCATCACGCGCCACAAAGAGTTCTCGGCTGTGATGAAACAAGCTGGTTAATGTTTCGCATTGATCGCACATAGTTGTACAACATCAACTGAGAATACAGAGGACCCTGAACTTCAGGTGCTTCTTAATGAATTCTAGGATATTGCACCTGACGAGCTTCCTGCAGGCCTTCCCCCTAATAAGGGCATACAACACCGCATCGATTTGATCCCAGGCGCCATCCTTCCCAATCTGCCACACTACCGCATGAGTCCACAGGAACATCGAATCCTACAAGACCAAGTGGAGGACTTGCTTCACAAAAGTCTCATTCACAACAGCTTGAGTCCTTGTGTAGTACCGGCTCTACTTGTTCCCAAGAAGGATGGCACTTGGCGTATGTGTGTGGACAGTCGTGCCATCAATCGTATTACCATCAAGTATCGGTTTCCCATTCCCCAGTTGGAGGACCTGCTTGATCAATTGTGTGGTGCTCAAATTTTCTCCAAACTTCGCAGCGGTTATCATCAGATTCGTGTGGCTGCAGGTGATGAGTGGAAAATTGCCTTCAAGACCAAGGAAGGTCTTTATGAGTGGCTTGTCATGCCTTTTGGACTCTCCAACGCACCAAGCACTTTCATGCGCCTCATGACACATGTCCTGAAGCCATTTTTGGGCAAATGCGCCATCATTTATTTCGACGACATACTTGTGTACAACAACACCGCGACCGAACATCTTATTCACCTTCGAAGTGTCCTTCAAATGCTTCGACACCACAAACTATACCTCAATATTAAGAAGTGCATTTTTAAGACTAACAAGTTATTATTCTTGGGGTTTGTCGTCGGATCTGCAGGCATTTCAATCGATGAAGAGAAGGTTCACGCCATCCGATCATGGCCATCACCTCGTTCTCTTGGTGACGTGCGGAGCTTCCATGGATTGGCTTCTTTCTATAGGCGTTTCATCTGCAATTTTAGTAGTATTATGGCGCCAATAACTGATTGTCTCAAGAAAGGCAAATTCAACTGGAGTGATGCCGCAGAGGTCAATTTTATAGAGATTAAACTTCGCCTCACATCCGCTCCCATCCTCGCATTACTAGACTTTTCCAAAGTCTTCGAAGTTGAGTGTGATGCCTCTACAGTTGACATTGGAGATGTTCTCAATCAGGTCGGTCGACCAGTTGCCTTTCATAGCGAGAAGCTTAACGAGTCGAGGAAGAATTATCCAACCTATGAGCTTGAATTCTATGTTGTTGTACAGGCCCTTAAACACTGGGAGCATTATTTGATCCAGAATGAATTTGTACTGCACACTGACCACGAAGCTCTCAAGCATTTGCAAACTCAAACATCTGCCAATCGCATGCATGGACGATGGATCCAGTTCTTGCAAAAATTCACTTTTGTTATTAAGCACAAATCTGGCACTCAGAATCGTGTCGCCGATGCTCTCAGTCGACGCACCTCCCTATTGACAATTCTGAAAAGTGAGATTCCTGCCTTTGATGAGCTCCGCAACCAATACGAAGATGACCCTGATTTCGGTACCAAGTGGGCATCCTGTATGGAGCGCGGAGCGTTTGGTGGCTTTCACATTCACAACGGCTTCCTGTTCTTTTATAATCAGCTATGTATTCCACAGTCCTTACGAGAGAAGCTCGTTCGTGACCTTCATGGTGGTGGACAGGGTGGGCACTTTGGACGTGATAAGACCATCGCCGCAGTGGAGGAACGATTCCATTGGCCTCAATTGCGTAAGGACATTGCGCAACTTGTGAAGCGGTGCCAAATTTGTCAGGTGGCGAAAGGCCACTCCCAGAACACAGACTATACATGCCACTACCTACATCACAGGGACCATGGGAAGATTTATCCATGGATTTTGTCCTTGGCCTGCCGCGAACACAACGTGGCATGGATTCAGTATTCGTAGTCATTGACAGATTTTCAAAAATGTCCCACTTCATTGCATGTAAGAGAACGACAGATGCTAGTCGCATTGCATCCTTATTCTTTACAGAGATCGTACGCCTTCATGGCCTACCTCTTTCGATCACCTCTGATCGAGATTCGAAATTCTTGTCTCACTTTTGGAGATCCCTGTGGAGTCGGCTTCATACCTCTCAACTTCAGCAGCACGTGCCATCCGCAAACTGATGGACAAACCGAGGTGGTTAATTGCTCTCTGGGCAACCTCGTTCGAGCACTTTCTGGTGATAAGCCACGGCAATGGGACACTATACTACCTCAAGCAGAATTTGCATACAATTCCATGGTCAATCGCAGCACACAACGGGCTCCCTTCATGGTGGTCTATGGTCGAATGCCACGACAGCCAGCAGATATTGCTTTCACACATTGTACAACTTGACACAGCGGGGGAGATCGCAAAGTGGAGAAGATTACAACTTTCGGACGAATCTCGAAAGAGGTTGATGATTCAAAGCACCATCAATAGCTTGATAATCTCGGAATCCACCAAGAAACTAAACCACACAGGTTTAATGAATAATTGAATAATAATTGAACTATCAATAATAAAAGAGTTCATGCCTATTTATAGGTATTTTACAATCAAATCTAAACTAATTTAAAAGATAACAATAGTAACTAATAGATTCTAACTAATCAAAAAAGATAAATATAACAACAAAAACTACTAAAATATTATCTTATTTCTCCTACATCAGTCTCCCTTTCTTCAAAAGAGTTTGACCTCGAACTCTGAAGAATTGAATCTGGAGGTTCACGCTTGATATTCTGAAATGGTTTAATCTTCTTTCTCAACTCATCAGATAAGTCATTTAAGCCAAGTATATTGTACAGCATTATCAAATATATTGTTCTCAAAACTTGGCATGAAAATGCAATTTGCAAAAATTTAAAATCTTTGGTGCTGACAAAAACTTTGACGCATCTCATATCAACTTGAAGAATTTGAAGCAAATCTTTCTTGTTAGTTGATGAATTTGATTCCAACTTGTCATCCACCTCCTGAATAAATTTATCTTCTTTTGCCTTAGAAAAAAATTCTAAAATAACTAACTCTTCAGTATTTGGGTAGATTCTGATATCTTGAGTAGTTTTTTGTAATTCTTCAATTGGGTCAGACACAACTTTCAAATCTTCACAAGATTGTACAGATTCTGTAAGAAAATCTAAAATAACAAACTCTTCAGTATTTGGATATATTTTAATATCTTGAGTAGCTTCTTGTAGTACTTCAGTTGGAGCAGATATAACCTTCAAAGATACTTCATCTTCACAAGATTGCATAGAATCTGATGGAGTTTGGGGAACTTTATTGATTATGTTATCCATTCGTTGCTGAAGCTTCTCAATTGAATTCTTGATATTCTCCAAATAAATTTGAACTTTTTGTATTAAATTTTGCTTATCTTGTTGAGACTTGCTTGACTGCTGAAAAAATAAGCTAATGATACAACAAAGGCAAAAAAGTGTTGGATAAGTAATTTCTTCAACTTATGCCATGTCTGAATAGGTGGTTTTTCATGATAAGCTTGAAGGCGCTTATTATCTTTCCACCATGATAAAGCCCTATTTGAAAATTTGTTGATCACTAATTTGGCTTGTTGAGATTCTAGAATATCCCAATAACCAAAGAAGTGATCAACTTTAGAAATCCAGTGTAAAAATTCATCAACATAAAAATAACCATTAAATGATGGTGGTTCTATCCTCATGTTGTTAGTTAAAATAATAAAATAAGATAAAAAAGAAAATAAACGAACAAATCATGGGAGAGAAAGAAAAGGGATGATAAGGATGTAACGAACTAGAAATAAGAAAATGGATGGAAAAAACAAAAAGAAAGGATGAATTGATTATAAATGATGAGAACAAAAATAAAATAAAAAATGGATGATTGGGGAGAAGATGAGCACCAAAACGAAGAGGTAAATCTCCTCAAAGGCTCTGATACCACTTGGCGCAGCGGGGATCGCAAAGTGGAGGAGATTACAACTTTCGGACGAATCTCGAAAGAGGTTGATGATTCAAAGCACCATCAATAGCTTGATAATCTCGGAATCCACCGAGGCTCGGAATCCACCGAGAAACTAAACCACACAGGTTTAATGAATAATTGAATAATAATTGAACTATCAATAATAAAAGAGTTCATGCCTATTTATAGGCATTTTACAATCAAATCTAAACTAATTTAAAAGATAACAATACTAACTAATAGATTCTAACTAATCAAAAAAGATAAATACAACAACAAAAACTACTAAAATATTATCTTATTGCTCCTACATCAGTTGCCAACGCTAAAGAAAATTTTAAAGGAACCCAACATAGTTTATAACTGACGTCATGTGTTCTGCCTGCTGGTGGTGGTTAAGAGGGAAGCAGATGACGCCATCTATTCCTCTTTCCTTTTCCTCATTGCTATTAAAACTATTTCTTGCCATGTATTCCTCTTTCCTTCTCATCACTGCTATTAAATTTATTTCCTTCTTATTATTGCCTTAAACAATTTGAATGAACTTTGGGACATCGAGCAAAGAGAAAGAGATGCCACACTTCGACTGGGTATATATGTTATTGAAAGAGAGAAAGCAATTTGCCTGAGGTCAAGTGCTAATTAAATATGTATGTAATTGCTTATGACATTTGCATCAAGAGATAATGTTACAAAGTATTACAAATTAAATCAGTATCATTTCATAAAAATTAAGAGCTACAAAAATATAAGTTACCGAAATATTTGTCTTTTTTTTCTAAAAGAATTGAAAAAACTATTACAAATTATCCTACTTCATCTCCAAACATCTTCAACTTTTCAGACATGCAGCACAGTATACTTAGTTTCATTAAGTCCCTCTCTTGTAAAGGAAGCATATCCTCTTGAAAATTAATAGACATTGATCTTCAGTACATTTCATAACTGAAGTACAAAAGTCTGACAATAAAAGTAAAATATACGAGAACAACTTTCATGAGTAAGTAACATCTAAATGATGAATCGTACTATGCACACAAAGCTGAATGATGGAACTTAAAATAGATCATTTCTTTGAACTTTTTTTCTCACCAAGAAAACAAATCACATCACAATTGTGATCCAAGGCATTCTAGTTATCTCCGTTGCAGTGTTTGTCTTGCTTATTCTGCTGCAAAAAATGTTAATCAATATTAGACTTATAAATTTTATTATTAAGATATAAGAAAAGTCATTTCACCTTCATTATTGGACAATTTCTTTTATCATGTCCAGCCTTTCCACATCCGCCACAACTCCTCTTCTAGGATTCATTTTGCGACATAGAAATTTCAGCACTAGATTTTATTCGACTTACATTCCTTGGTCTCCCCTTAACCTTTATATGACTTGGGTCATGCACAACAAATTGTGTTTCATGTAAGGCGATTGAGGTTAAAGGAACTTCAGAATCAATTGCTTGACTAGTGGATGCTAAAGTAACCTGAGAATCACTTGTTTGACTTGGTTGAGCCACATCTTCCACCACATTTATTATGTTGAAGGCCTCAAATATTTTTAGAACTTCATCTATAATTGGTAACGACTCGAAAATTAAAGATTATGAAATTGTAATATCAAATAAGAAATCACAACCAAAGAAGTCACACCATAGAGGCTCACATTACAATCCAAATTAAGATTCCACCAAGATCTTATAGATTGTCAAACTTGTAATGTCCACCAGAAATTAAACCAAAATTTTCTAGTCTCCAAATATCACTTTGCCACATTATATTTCGCAAATTCTTTTCTGTACCTCGCATCTATGGTCCAACGACGAAGAATATATTCTTCGGGTAACTTTCGAATCCCCTTCTTATTCAGAACATTTAAAATATGACAACATAATATACCAACTTGTTCAAATTTCTTACAAGAACACCTTATGAAAATTTTTGGATGACTTGAAAACTCAATGATATTCTTTCCTTCGTCTTCATCTCGTACCCGGTAGACTGAATAATAGGATTTATTACCATCTTTGGAAATCTTACGTGCATATGCAACCATGGATTCCACAACTTCATCTTGGATTTTGTTAAAAATATTTTTGATGTATACTTTGCTTGCATGATCCTCTAATGGATGTTTGATAATTAACATAGCAATTAAGTTCATAATTTGAAAATCCTCCTGCTCTATCATATTGTAGTATGAAATCTGCCAATGATGTATTTGCATTAACATATCCATAAAAAATGCATTGATACTCTCGGCCCTTTGAGTATTATAGATGCCTATAGTAAAAATATATTTAAAATATAGTGGCACCTATTGACTATGCTTGTTGTACATATTTTCTAGCCAATGTCCTTCTGAAATATCAAACTTTTGCTTCAAGAAAAGCCATCCTCCTCAAATGCATCCACACTAGTTGATTCATAAAGCCATTTTTTATAATCCTTTTTAAATGTGCCATGTGTATATAAATCTTGAAGATGAGCCATTGCATTTCTTCCGATATGCGAAGTGCAGTATATGTGTCTCTTGTGTGGGAAAACTTTATGTATGACATTACTCATTGCAATGTCTTGATCAGTGATGATACAATTTGGATACTTTCCCTTTATGCATTCTAAACCACTTTTAAATAACCATATAAAAGTCTCTTCAGTTTCATCTGCAAGTAATGCACATCCGAATAAACATTATCTTAAGTGATGATTAATTCCAGTGAATGGTGCAAATGGCATACTTAAATTATTTGTCCTATATGTAATGTCAAATACCACTACATCATAAAAAACAATATAACTTTTTCTAGCTCTACCATCGGCCCAAAAGAAATTCATTACCATGCTAGTGGTATCAAACTCCCATCCATGAAAAAAAACTTGAATCATCAAATATCCTTTTCTAAAATTGATATATGATGTTGAGACACTCTGAATCAAAATTTATTTTTCTCTTTGATCTCAAGTAATCAATACAATCTTGAGTTGTGACATGTGGCTCACCAAATAAATTAAGTGTTCGAGCTATTCTTGATGGACCAATGCCACTGATGTGTAAGTTTTCAATGTGTTCTTTAGAAGCCTCTGAAATTGGTCTTTTGTGTGAACCCATTCTTGATATCTTTGAAGGTGTTGCCAGAGGATGACTATGTTCTTCAAAAAATTTCACACCTCCCACGTTTCATCTTGTCGTAGACCAACATATAAATGAGCCAAACAATTCTCCCTAAGTTCTCTTCTGTGTTTAGCAACTTTTTCCATATTTTTCTTCAATTCCTTTTATCGTTCTTTCGAACAAACAAATTTTCTATTTATATTGTTTCATGTCACCGACCATCGAATAGAAAAACCTACCATACTGGCATATCTATTATAGTAATTGTATGCTTCATCTTCACTATCAAATATCATCCCAATATAAGGTATGGGTAGCTCATAAGATTTGACATAATTTTCTTCCCCCAATTCATCACACATTTCTGGATTCGTATCCACTAAATCCATATTCATATCCACTAAATTACCTTGATAAAAAAATTCAATATAGTTAGCAACCAAATAATTAAAACAGTGATATCAAAAGCAACTAATTTCATATATTAAATTTCTACAAAAAAGTAAACAAAGTTGAATGATCAAATTATTAAATTGTTAAACCAACAAATAATTAATCGTACTTACAACTTTGATAAGTGTTATGATCGATGACTTATACAGTCATAACTCATCTTAAAGTGTTAAACCAACAATAGATAATGTGGAGTACTATGCAAAACATGTACAAGCCAGTACAATGATAAACGACAAAAAATCCCAAGGCACAAAAGAAAACACCATTGTCACTAGAGCATAAAATAATAGCGGCATCCCATATAAATTAAATTGTAAGCTTTGTAAAATTATCATTACATTGGTAGTAACATAAATATTTTTTCTCGCTTATTTCCCATCATGCATAAATGAGTCTCACTAATTCTGTTAAAGTTTTTTTGCTTGGAGAAAAATCATGGTTGTTCTGACCACATCATATAGTATCCTATTGGCTCATCCTCACAATATAAAAATTATTTGCACTCTCGATCTGCTCCAATTGCGTTATTGCAGAACCAAGACATATAAACTCACTTGGTTTCTCCTACAAACCAGAAAACACAAAGATGAATTAAGAAAAAATGTTATCCTTTTAGTAGACCTTGAGATTATTCACAAAAATTTTTGGCTGACGCCGAAAAAGGTTTCGATGTAGAGAACTCATAAGAGGAATACTGAATAGAAAAAAGTACCTGGTCACGGTGATTTGCTGTGCCGCCGAACAAGAAAAAGTACCTCACCACGATGGGGTTACAACGAGGAGGTTGGGTCCTAGGGAGGTCGTGTATAAACCCAGGAAAATTTTTTTCGCCAACCAAACCGTCTGGTTTGTTTGGTTTCATTATGAAGCATGGATATTCATCCAATGATGGAAAAAGTAGGGAATAAGATGAGGGCCATTTAAGTAGAGAACACCACCATTTTATCCATTATTTAAACCCATACACACACACACACACACACATATATATATATATATATATATATATATATATATTGCCTACTTAAGATCCCTAGTCTCCAAAATTAGTGACTAATTCAGAATCAATATAAAGAAGAGAACTATAATTCATAAATCAAACTGGAAACTATTAACTATGGAACTTTATGCCAACTAAACATGGTAATATATCCTTTTTGTTTATATGTTTGTGAGTAGTAGTATATATTGATGACTAGGGAACACAAACGTGCTTTGCGCGATTTAGATTATTATTTTCATAATAATTGGAAATTTTTTTATTATTTATATGTTTAAAATATAATTTTAAAATAAAATATTAAAGTCAAATTATCAAAATTATTAGATATTTATGATAATTCATACTTAAAATATTTTAAATATTTAGATCCTAGTCTTGTTTAAATTTGTAAGAAATATTTATTGAAATATATTTAATATTAAATTATATTAATTTATCTTATTTCTCTACATCATATTTGTGCACTATAATTTTAAATAATTTTCTATTCGTCTTTTTCATTCAAGGAAATCCTCCCCCACATGGTTGCGAAGGAAAATCTTGTTGGGGAAAAATCATTTCCTAATAGTAGAGGATGAAAAAACCTCCTCCCTTTATAAGAGTTATATGATCAAATATAATTATTCATCTTGAATAAATCAAATTACGAATGTTATTCACAAAAAATCTTATTGAATGTAAGGTGCAAATAAATTTTATATATGCCATATAATATGTAAAGTCTATATAATAACTTTATCTTTTTAAATGTAAAAAGATATTTGTCATCTTTGTTACGTAATCATTTGTTCGTGCAAGCATAAGCATCAATCAATTTTTAGAGCATCTATTTTGGAGAGTCATAATTTCACTCACTTTTTATCATTTTTTCACGTGATGGAATAATTATTTCACCCACAACATTTATTTATATTGTCTTATCAATGTATAAAAATATAGGAATGCTTACTTTATACAATTTTATTTTATATTTTGTTAATGTAATTTGAAATTAGCGATAATGAATTAGAATGTAAGTTGCAAATAAATTTTCTATATTTTGTACAATATAGACTTTAACTTTCTAATTAATATCTTTGTTACTTGATCATTTGTGTCATTTAGTAAGTGGCATAAGCATCAATAAATTTTTAGAGTATCATTTTGTTGAGTCACAATTTCACTCACATTTTATCATTTTTTACATGTGTTGGTACAATTTCATACCCAAAATTGATTTACATCCTCTTATTATTTGATAAATATAAGAATGTAGGAATGCTTACTTACTATAAAGTTTTCATTTATATTTCTTATTGTAACAGGAAAATATCTACAATGTACTTTACTTTTTTACTTTTACTTAAACTTTTTTATATACAAAATTGCGTCAATATCTTTATTAATTAATCATTCATGTCATACAATAAAATAACACATAGTATCAATTTTGGTGAAGTACAATTACATCTTTTAATGAATGATTAATTATTCCATGTTTATTCTAAAAATTATTCATGCTTAATATAAGTTTTACCACATTTTGTATCTAATTCTATTTGACCTTTTCACATGTATAATGCCATATGTGATTTATTTTTATGATGAAAGTAGCTTTTATCATGTTATTAATCCAACTAATTTTATTGTTAATATTTTTTACATATTATAACATTAATAATATCTTACAATCAATGTTTCAAGTATTTCTTATATCGCATTATGTGAGTTCTTCTTATGGACATCTCCCTTTATAATCACACATTGTGACCATTTTACTGTACTTTTGAGTATTGTCTAGGTAACTACAATGTGCATCATTGAGGAGTATCCATTTAGATAGTTTATTTTTTCATGCACATTTTTTGTGTGGAAATGATGTTCTTAAAATTTATATGTATTGTCCAGGTTATTTCAATTGTCTATCACAAATCCACATCTTGAAGTGGTTGGTCAACCAATGAAATTATTGACAAATGATTAGGAACACACTCCTATGCATATTTTTCTTAATTTTAAACATAATTGGGTTTGAAAAATAAAAAGAATAATAAAAAGATAGTTCTTATTTATATAAATATTAATATATAATGAAATCTAAAAAGAATTTAAAACATTTACCTGTTTAATCGAGCAAAGAATTTTACTTCTAGTCAAATTACATTTATCATTCAGGTTTAATATTCTTTTGTTTTTAGGATCGTGAGTATTATTATCCTGAGAAAATTATGAAGATAATAATATATATTATCTATTTTAATTACACAAATCTTATCGTATATTGAAATTTAAAAACGATTGAACCATTTATTTTTTAAACAAAAAACTAATCCTGCTTATAATCTTATTTTATTTTTAGGCTTATGAATATTATTGCCTTACATAATAAATTTTTATTATAATTTTTTATTTATTTCCTGAAAAGCTCCAAAAGGAAAATAATAATAAGTTACATATATTATTTATTTTAAGTATACAAATCTTACAGCTTAATGATATTTAAAAAGTAAGTAAAATATTTATTTGTCTAAGGAATCCTAATTAAAATCAAGTTTATTTTAGGTATACAATCTTATTACCTAATGAAATTTAAAAGAAATTAATATCTTTTTTCAAACAAACAAAAGAATCATACTTATCAAATTAGACTTACCTTATATAATCAAATAAAGATTAATTAATTAATGATAATTAATATTATTACCTTATATAACAAATATATATATTATTTTCTGAAAATTGTGAACATAATAATATTTTATATTATTTATTTTTCGGATTAAAATATTATTACACAAAATAAAATTAATAGATTTATTTATTGAATCAAACAAACAATTCTACTTCTCATAAAATTCAATTTACTTTTTAGATTTAATATTATTTTACTCTAAGGCTTATAATTTTTGGGGGAATATGGATTGTGTGGGAAAAAGTGACCCATATATACGGGTCACCGTTAGATCGTGATCTGACAGATCACAAATAAGCACTTATTTATATACATCTTGATAACACTTATTTGTGAACCGTCAGATCACTATCTAACGGTGGCCCATATATATGGGTCACTTTTTGCCCCACACGATCCTCTAATTTTTTTATCTAACAAAATTTTATTATAATAAATTTATCAAATATTAAATAACAATTATCTATATATATATATATATAATGATTCATATTAGTATTAATAATTAATATTAGGATATAGACTAAGATTGGAAATAGTTTATTATATTTTATATAATTTTTTTTTTTTTTTGCAATGTAGTCTGGTTCTATAGGATTATGTTTAGGACTAACATTAGATATGCCACCCAAAAGTTTATAAATAATTTTCTTTATCTGATTTCTCCCATGTAACCGAATACTAAATGTTATTAGTTTTATATCGGATATTGTAATATATATATATATAAGCGTAGTCCGTAGAAGAGTTTAACTCTTTTGATGTAAAGGTAATGAGGGGAATTGTTACTATCGTGTCCTTGTGTTAGGATGTCGGGAGAGTTTGTTATGTGTAATATATACATGTTATTTTGTAACTTGTAACAAGACAAAGTCATTTGGAAAATGTAAAACAAAAGGAAGTTAGTTTGCTATGAAATGATGATCACATATTGTCTAAATTGTTGGATGATATATTTTTATTTCTTATGCTTTTATAATATATATATATATATATATATACACACTAGTTAATAACTTTATATATTTGATTTTTGTAAATGTGATCCAATACTATAGATTTAGGATTATAATTAGACATCACCCAAAATTTTTAAATAATTTTATATATTTCTGTCCTTTCAAGTCTTAACATTCAGCCCTTAACTTCCTTGAGGTAGGTGAATAAACATGTGAAGAGAGTTTTATTCAGTTTAATTAACCCAAACACACATAAAAAGAGGAATTAGAATAATAATTCAGTCAGCACCTTCAAAGATGTGTTAACTCAGTTTTTATGATTCTTTTTATCAACAGGAATTACTAATTTAAAGTTTTCATCTCTCTTTTATTCCTACCTAACTGTGTTTATTCTTTCAACCAAACACAACACAGATAAGAATTGTATTCTTTATGCACACCAAACCTAATAACCTATCTTATTCATGCTAATATTCTATGAATATTGAACCAAAGTTTTGGTTCTCATTCTATCCATGCATTTCGTCCCGTCCTTGTCAATGTAATCGGCCCATGCACGTTCTCCAGTATACGCTGGAGATTGGCTGGAGTTGAATTTTCAGACCCTGAAATCTTCTGACCATTATTGATCTTTCCTCGCCTTGTATTGTTGCTCCATGCATGCAGTGCTGCGCATGTATCACACTTGTTTAAAGTTGGAAAGAGAATGAGTAATATGCTGCATGCATGGCTTATCAAGTTGGGAATCCAGAAACCCTGCAGGCAAGCTTTGACAAAGAAAAGCTTGACAAGAAAACTTGTTACTGTGAAATGACATTGACAGCACGCTTGTCTTGAAAAAATATCTCATCAGCTATATAAATGCCATTTGACATGATAATTGTGCAACTGTTGGATTCCTTTGATCAATATTATATAACATGTGAACCTGGAGAGCCATCTCTTCCGAGTACATAACATACCACATCAAAACAGATATGATATGATTCTCAAATCCATAATGTGATATCATGCTTACTATGACAACTCTTCTTTTCTTCCCCCACTCCCCGGAATTATATGTCTCTCTGCATGTTTCATGAGAGCTCTTGACTTGTTCCCAAGCTATAGATCGATCCTACACAGATATGTATCTACTTGGACTTTTCTTTATTCCATCCCCACGTTGATGACTCACACCGTCACTTATTAATTTTCACAGTATACCAAGAATCCAACATTCGTACCAAAACACATCAACATTAGTCATTCCCTAGATCTGTTTAGCTAAAAGAGATCCACAAGAATGTGAAATTTATCTCCAGATCTTGTTTTTTGTGTGGATATTATGTCTCTCCTGAACTATAGAACGTAGCCTGTGTGGAATGCAAGATGAAGAATAAGTCAGCAACAAATCCTTTGTAATCTCAGAGAATCTTTGCGATCTTCGAGTGCTGACCAATGACAATGTGGCGTCCGGAGAAAAAGACAAAAAATGCTGACCATGCAGGCTTATATAGATTTTCTGTTACGATCTAATTAGGCTTCTAAGTACGAACCATATCCGAATTAGAGGCATTTGGAAGACATCTTTCGCCGCACACCATTGACCGGATCATCCGTTATTAGGTTACAACTGGAGTTTTGAATCGAACCTAAGATTCATTTGACTAAGGATTGCATGGCTAGCCATGCAAAATGTTATACATGTTATTAGCATGAGCAACAGATTGAAGCAAGCATGCAGCACAGCATTTCTTTAGCAGGTCACGTCGTCGTCAGCTTCACAATCTTCCTTTGTGAAGATTCTGGTAGGAAGGAAAAATTAAACTAGCATGTAATCAAATTTGAAAGTCTACACACGTTAAACATATCTTAAGTTCTGAATTTGCACCGCAAAAAAAACTTAAAACTCCTGAGTTTTAATCAGAACATCCATCTGTCCAAACTTTTTTTCTTACAGATATGGTAAAAAGCAGTAACGCCTGAGAGGAAACGACACATCATTCATGGAAACAATGTACTGAAGATGCAAAACCGGCAGCAAAAGATCAGCTCCAGGTTTTTGAGCTGAAACGAAGCAGAAAAGCTAACGGAGGGAGGGGGACGGGGACCCCTTCAGAAATAAAGTTGATGCAATATACATGGTAGTCCTTTCACTGCAGACGCCTGCATGCCTATATATATAGTTGCACCAATATTTGCAGCCAAAGAAGACCTGATCGCCGCGGCTTTTAATTTTCCAAAGTTGATGGCCTGTACACGGTACAAACAAAGATCTGCAATTTTGCAAGCACAGCTAGTAGGAAGCATCTTCTAGCTAGGCTGCATGCATGCCCCCCTCCTCTCCTCCTCCTCTTCCTCCTCCTCAAACATGCATATGCATCCAAAGCTCTAAGCCTAACCAAGCAATATTGTCGCTATTCTGATCTCAGAACAGCAAAGAAAAGGGCTCGTAAGCAGATAATTCCACACGAGTTGCAATAATGCGTGCCTCCGACTTTGTTCTCTCTCTGTGCAGAAATTTGATTTAGCGTCCGCCATGTTTGTGCGGTTCACGAATTGTCGACACATGGAACTATGCAAGATTCAAAGGTTCGTGAACTATCGACACATGGGAGATTAAGAATAAAGAAACCCTGTAAAAAAAGTTGGTGTGTAATTTTCTGGTACGAAAAGTTGAGAGGGATGGGCCGTGTACGATCATACACGTGATGTCGTGAAGCGGATCTACAGAAATCATCACGTAATTAACATAAATCTGAGATCTTTCTCTCTCTCTCTCCCCCCTCCCCTATTTGCAGTATCCGTCTATAAATTTGTCTTCCTTTTTGTCCTACGTAGCTCCGTCGTATATGGATGATGGATTCCCACGTATGAAATCTTTCGTAAAGCGACTACAAGATGTTAGCCGTCAGCTCTCTCTTGTCTCAGGTCTTTCTTAACTAATATTATATATTGTTCGTTGACCTACCATGCACATAAAAAAAAAGATATATATGCTCATCTCACATCATGAACAAATTGGAATTTTCTCCTTGCATATTCTTCATTATAACTAAGGAATTAATAATAATTTAGTTCCACAAATGAGCTTGCTCTTCTTTTACATGTTCGGTCTTGACGTCATCTCACGTATGAAGCTAAACGGTCTTTTTTATCATATGTCTTATAATTATTAGTTTATTAACATGTATACTAATTTAGTACGCCTCGGTCTATAAACTCACATATGAACGCATATGCAATTTAAAAAAAAAATCCAAAACAGAGAAAATATCAGTAATTATAGAACGCCAGAAAATAATTTATCAACAATATTTTTCAGTTTTTTTCTATTTCAAAATATTATTTCTAGGAAATTGTTTACGTACTCTGAAAAATATATCCTAGGATTAATTATTTCCAGCGAAACAGTGTAGGAGTTCGAGAAGAGAACCATGGGAAAATTTTTCAAAAATGACCTTGATGTTGGACATAAGAAAAAATCACATATGTATTTGTTTTGGAAAAAAGCGTGAATGAATTAAAAAAAATGACTCATGGGTCATTGCGCCGAAATTCTTTCATTTTTTTACAATTGCTACGAATAAAATTATATATATATATATATATATATATATATACAAATTAATAATGAGAGTATGAAGTATGCGCACAAAAATTAATGCAATAAATTAATAAAAATTAATAGCTAGGATGCTAAAATAATAGTTCTAAAAATTATGAATTCTAAAAATCACATAAAACATAGCTATGTACCCAAAATTTAGTCTCTCTCTCTCTCTATTTATCTATCTATCTATCTACCTATATATATATATATATATTATTGAAATTTAACGAATCAACTAACAATTTATTAAAATTTAAACATGATATTAATAAAAGAAAGTATTAATTAAGCATGCATTTACTAATGTCATAATGATCTATAAATGCTTTTCAATCTAAAATGTTAGCAAAGATTCCCAAAATTAGATATAGCACAAATATCAATGAGAGAAAAACATTTGCGTCCAAAATTTTACACTTGTTTTATTTTATTTTAAAAATAATTGAATTAGAGAAAAATATTCAAATCTAATGTCCATTAGTTTTAAAAAATACTTAGTTCAAATCTGATGACCAAAATATAATGAAATTTAAATAGTGCGTAACATGTAATTTATTGAAAATTTAACCATGATATTAAAAAATTGAATACACCTTATTAATTATGCATTTATATATTATTATACTTTATTAAGATAAAGATATATAATTAATATATTAAATATAAAGAGTAAATATATAATTTGTAAAATTTTAATCATGATGCTTTAAAATTTAATACACAAACTATTAATGAGAATACAATTTGTCGATGCAAAGAATTAAATGATACAATAAATTATTAGGATGTTAAGATAACATTATAAATAAAAAAATATCACATAATTAAGAGATATGAAGAATGGAAAAATCCTCAACAAATGTATCAAGAATATTAAAGAGAGAACAGACAATTGCACTTTTCATTTATTTAAGAATAAAATTAAATTATAGAAATATTCAAATATAATGTTCATTAGTTTAAAATTTTTATCATGAATAAATATATAATGAAAATTAAATAATTAACTTTTAATTTATGAAAAGTTGATCATAATGTTATAAGTTAAGTGCCCATTATTAATAATGCGTTTATATATGCTTATGTTTTTTTTTCTTATGATTTAAAACATAATGTAACAGTAATGCTCCCGAATTTGGGGGTCACTACTAACTTTGTAATACTCTGTTTGAAATATTAACTTTGATTGCTTCTTTAATCAAATCACAAGTATGCAGAACACTTAAAACAATAATAATAGAGATATCACTAAAAATGGAAGTTCAACATAATAAAAGTATCATGTCAATATCAAGAGGATTATAATAGAAGTCTTGCAAAGTTAATGCAATTTTAGAATTTTGAAAAAGAAATAACTAATAATAGAAGGCAATGAACACACTAGGACAACCCCATGTGCATATCACTATCATGAATAGCAATAGTCACTCTCGCTTATCCTTATTATTATTTAATTGAATAATCAATGTAGAAAAAATAATAACACATGAGTTTAGCAATCCAATAGGTAAAAGTAAATCAATGGATAAATATTTAACAACAGAAAAACAGAAAATAGACATATACAATAGCATTAACACTAAAATCATTTAGGAAAAAAGATTAGCAGCATAACTAAATAGTGAGAGACATAGTAATAATCTACTGAAAAGTGCCAATAAAGATCATTAAAAGGAAACAATGCCATACTCTAGTTATCAATGGAAGAAAGGAAATGCAATTCTCTAATTTCTGAATTTTACATCTCAATGATTTTTAATCAATGTTTTATCAATGCAAAGATTGAGAAGTTTCAAATCTTTATTTTTTTACATAATATCATTGTTTAACATATTTGTTATAATGATGTGTCTCATTAGTTGCCAGTGGTTGTGCATACCACAACAAATGCCCTCTCAGATGAAAAAATGCATAATTCTTAGTTGAGATCTTCTTTCGTGAAAAGCAACCGTGCAATAAGTCCAACCATACGATGTACGATGCTGTGCAATTTACTTGCATCAAATAATAACATGAACATCCTATTTTAATTAATTAGGTTTTCAACCTATTTTAATTAATTAGGTTTTCATCCTGAATGAGAGTTTGATCATAATTATGTAATGACAATAAAGGGCCAAGACTATCATTAGATTAGTAAAGTCAGAGAAGGTTAAACCTACATTTAATTTATACGAGGGATAATTAATCATGATTAACAAGTTCTGAATCTAATAACAATATAGAGTAATAAACATCAATGGATCTCAAACTATAAATCATAATTCATTAAGATGAATAATTTAATATAAAACTACACATTCATGAATTGACTCGGGTTGACCCGAGTCCGATTGTATGATGCTTAAGGATGTAGGAGACTCGGGCTTGATCCAATTTTTAGTTGGCTTGATCAATTTATAGGAACAATGACCGAATTGGATAGATCTCAACCCTTCCTCTTGTTGCCTGCATGGACTCTCCTCTTGTTCAGCCTTCCCTTCCTCTCTTTCCTTCGTCAGTAGTCCCCAAAGATCCACCTTATATCTTAAAGTTGACACATCCTCGCCCTTCCCCTCCCCCATTTTCCTACTCAATAAGAGTGCTATGATTCATCATCTCCAGTGTCTGTACCACTCTTTCTTTTGCATTCAGCATGCAAGGGTGGAAAATGAGAGATTACATAGGGATGACGTGAGAAGTAAGATAAGAGGGGATAAGGAGTTTAATAGATAATTGGATATATAGGCGTAGCCATTTAATGGGATATCATATTTTCACAATATTTTATAACAAAGAAAATAATCACAGATTTTTTTAGATAAAAAACTATTATTATTTTCGCAGGTGATTTGTAAAAAAAATATTTACTATGTTAACATTTTGATACATAAATTAATAATAAGAATATTGCATTACGCAATAAATCAATAGGATATTGTATAACTTACCTAATCGAACAATATGATACATGATAGCTAGAGGCTTGCTATCTTTTACATGTTGGCCAGACACAAAGCTAATTGCATCATACTGCAGATTATTTTAATTGGATCTTTTTGTGGCCTCACACAGCACGAAAATATAAACCGTCGGACGTGGGCCATTTGCTGTTATATGTTGTCCCCTAAACTCCTCACATATGGGACCCTTTGACGAGCAATGATTTCTGAACCATTAACTTTGCAGCAAACCTCGCGGAAAGAGATGAAAGGAAATCATTCATAAAATTGGAGTTACTGTGAGGGAACGTCGTGACTTGTGATTTCTTGTGATGGCTCCATGGAAGTCGTGGCAATACTTGACATGTTTTCAGTACCA
The DNA here is from genome assembly GCA_030549335.1 of Pontederia crassipes. NCBI lineage: Eukaryota > Viridiplantae > Streptophyta > Magnoliopsida > Commelinales > Pontederiaceae > Pontederia > Pontederia crassipes. Next base: position 27,158,466 of record CM060185.1, on the reverse strand, counting down.
ATCACACAGGAAAAAACACTATTGCGTATATAGAGAGACCTAATTTGTTTTTATCTAGCTGATAATGAAATTTGAGTTTCTTTCCATGTATTGATAACACGTAAATATTTATATAACTTTGTTCATTTGAGTACCTTTTTTTTTTGAGAAAATTGATAATAAATCATAAATGAAATTCCAAATTTATAATTCCCTTTTATTTTAGAACTCAACCAAATTAATTGGTAATTTACGTTGTTGATCTAATAAGTTTTTTTTTGGGTGGAGTAAAAAGGGTCGTATGGTCATGTAGATTGATGATCAAGCAGGTCATCACCAATTATAAAGGAAAAATTTATTTGGAAGTTGATTAAAAATATGTATAGTTTTGTGTACTCGATCATGTATTTGACCTATCTTTTTTTTTATGCTGCAGTGTTACCTTTCCGGTGACCACATATACTTTTAACTGGTTTATATGTAGGTTGGCTTTTTGCAACGAAGACTTGTACTAAAAAGATTGTCTGAGCTCGTAGGGCACGCATATCTTAGACCAAATCTTGATATGTTGGAGAAAAGTTGTTCAGAATATTCTGTCGAAGCTTTTTGTGTGGCCATCTTTTTAACAGTGCAAAATAAATAAATTGCATGGTCATATAGTAAACATATTGGACGTTCAAATAATTAAGAAGGATGAATGCAATTTTTGTATGACAATATATATTAACTTTTTTTTAATTATGTGTATTATTATTTCGATACCGTATCCTCGAAGTCTGAAACTCTGGTACCAATGAAATATGTAGATCAGTTTGTCAACATCTTCACATGGGTACGTAATTATCATTATGCATGGCTGCAATTATAAATATATTTTTAACGAATATTTCGTTTATTCAACGAATTAACAAGTTATGTCATGACAGCGTGTTCCTCACATCCAATTGGATTAATAAGAGGCTGTTTATGACCGTTTAGATATCAACATCTACATTAAAAAAAAAAGTATTTTTTAGTTGCATGCAAATATCTATGTTTCAATGATAAATAGAGATAATAAAAGAAACATCCAAAAACCCGAAAAAAGACGGAGTTCTAGCAATCTTAATTTATTAATCTTTACAAGAATAGTTAAGGATTACACCCGCTTAATTAGTTTGATATATTACCCTTCAAGATATGAGAATTTGAATTAATTAATTCATTCCGTTCAGAGCACGCTATTTAGGTATCAATTATCTGACAAAAGTAATATTAGTTAAATTCCACTGAAAACGTATTGAATTGTTTGCCCTGTATGCATGACTATGATGTTAATAGTTATATATTAGTATGGTTGTTAAGGAATTAAGTTTTTTTTCCTGGTTATAAGAACATGAGAACGTAAAGACCTATTAAATTCCCCAATCAAGTTCTGTCTCAGTTTATCCACGCTCAACAAGTTATGATAATTTTCTCAGTGAGAAAAGAGGATAAGATAAATAAAATAAAGTATAACCAGTGTGGAGATGCTCATATCACAGAGCTTGGACGCAATTAACTACCTTTTCCTCTGCCAGCATGCTAATTAAGCAAATCCTTCGTGCTTAGTGTAATTGTCTAAACTTAGTTTTAGCATTTAACTTTGTCCATAGAGTTCAAGCACGCAACTCATGCTAACAAATTGTAAACATGCAACCAAGTGGCACCTTGTTCACGTGTTTCAACAGAATTCAAAGATACAAACTTTTCTTTCCATATCTCATCTAAGTTACAGCTTCAAATCACTCTATCAATGGAGAGGACCAACTATTTCTCCTTCACTTTGTCTATTATTAGGAAGATTCGCGCGTTCATGACTTAGTTTACGAAAAATAGATTAAAGAAAAGGTAAATTAAAGGGAGGTAATTTCTTCTGAGTAATTTTTTTTTCTACATGCGCCACCTACAACATCTTTACGTCCAAGTAATTGACAGTAGAATTTTCATGATCGTATCTAATGTAAGAATCTAAGAAGTTTCACTCTTTTTTCCCCCCTCTTGTCTATATGTGCGTGGGTCAAATTAATTGGAGATAGAATCCCTGAAAGCAGTCCCCCGTATCTTTGACAGAACCCTCAAAGATGTCTCCGTTCGGCCCCCGCTACAAAGAAGTCTGCGAACCCATTTACCAAAAAAGAAATATACGAAGCCCTTCCACAATATCTCCTCTGGACACGTCCAAGATCTCAATCTTTCGTCCCTATCCTACGTATCTTCTCATGAAATCTATATATATAGGATATAGCAATCTCTTCTAGCTTCAAATCTTACAAGTCCGCCACCCCAAGTTGCACTTGTGCCATTCCGTTGATGCCAAGGATCACCTCCTCCATCCTCTTGCTCATGTCAATAATGGTCATCAGTAGCCTTCTCTCCGTGGCCGGCAAGTTCCGGCCATGGCCGAGCACCCTCCCCGAAAGCCTCCTCGACCTCGACCTCTCACCCAATTTGTCCATGGACCCTGACGCCACGGCGCAAGCTGCCATCGACTTTGGCCGCCTGACCCAAGCCGGCGCACCCGCGGCCGTCCTCCGTCCTTCGTCCGAGGACGAAGTCGCGGCCCTCATCCGGTTCTCTTACTCGTCCTCCCGGCCGTTCACGATCGCCGCGCGAGGCCACGGCCATTCCGTCAGGGGCCAAGCGTTCGCACCCGGCGGCGTTGTCGTCGATATGCCTTCGTTAGGTCGCGGCCGGCACGACCGCGTGATCGTATCTATTAGTACTGGCAGCACTGGGGACCGCGGCGCTGTCGGGTATGTCGATGCCGGGGGCGAGCAGCTTTGGATCGACGTACTTCGGGAGTCGCTCAAGCACGGCGTCGCACCGCGCTCGTGGACCGACTACCTCTACTTGACGGTCGGCGGCACCCTCTCCAACGCCGGCGTCAGCGGCCAGGCCTTCCGGCACGGCCCCCAGATCTCCAACGTGTATGAATTGGATGTCATCACCGGTACGTACTAAAAAGATATGAACTTATACTACGCATGAATTATAATTGAAATAAAAAAAATTAATGTGGAAGAAAACCGGGTTAATATTTCGATAACAGGGACAGGGGAGATGATTACATGCTCTCATGACCAGAACGAAGACCTCTTCTACGGGGTTTTAGGAGGCCTAGGCCAGTTCGGCATCATCACCAGAGCCCGGATAGCCGTCGAGCCGGCGCCGGAAAAAGTCCGGTGGATCCGGCTCATCTACACAGACTTCTCCCTGTTCACGAGCGACCAGGAGCGCCTGATATCTATGGACCAGAAGGGCTTCGACTACGTGGAGGGCTCGGTGCTGATGGATCACACACTGCTCAGCAGCTGGAGGTCGTCCTTCTTCTCCGGTCCAGACGTGGACAGGATCAGAACGCTAGCTGCTAAGTTTGGCTCCATCTACTGCTTGGAGGGGGCCTTGTACTACTACCAATCAGATGCAGCGTCTTCTGTTGATCAGGTACGTAGCTCGCTCTCGCTTGACCTTCTGGCCCATGCATCATGAAAGCTCCCGGATGACCTCCCCAGTCCCCACCCATTCTCTACATGCCAAAAGATGTCCATACCTTAAACATGAAACGCCCCCTCTCATGCATGAAACTTGGAGTTTTTAAGGTCCACCTCATGCATGCATGTAACATGCATGCGTAATTTTGCATGCACATGGTGACGGAGACCAAACTAACGACGTGTTTCAACATGCTACGAATAAATGAATAAAGTCTGGTGTACTACTTTCTGAACACTCTTCGTCAATATGCTCGCCTTTCCTTTGGACGTAGTCTTGAAATTTCGAATCTGAGGCACTTTGTTTGTTAATAACCCATGCAATACGTCATGAAAAGTATTCATTAAATGTGCTAGCAAGCTTCCCTAAAAATGATACAAGACGACGCCTAGCTAAGTCAATTACGAACGGCGCAAAATCATCATGACAAGCGTCAGCCGTGCACATGCTGCTACAAGTTATGAGACACCACAAAGATTAAAAAAACGACAATATCTATGTATCCGAACTGGTTTCTATTTTCTAATGTCCTGTTTACATTGTGTCTATGAGTTGCGTATAAAAAACGTCATCGCGTCGAAACTTTACGTTACAAACTTAAAGCAGGTTTGACAAATGTGTAATATAATAGATTCCTTTTTTTGCCACTTCGATATGCTGACGGGAAAAATGGGACATAATCAATATTGTATACTTCTGACAGGAACTTGAATCGTTGCTCGGAGAACTGAGCTTCGCGCCAGGGTTCGCCTTCACCAACGACGTGTCCTACGAGAAATTCCTCAACAGGGTGCACGACGGGGAGATAAAGCTGCGCGCCAAGGGCCTCTGGGAGGTCCCTCATCCGTGGCTCAACGTATTCCTGCCCAGGTCGAGGGTGCACGACCTCAACGCCGGCGTGTTCATCGGCATCCTCAAGCGTGACAACTCCTCCGGTCCAATTCTCGTGTACCCCATGAACAGAAACAAGTACGTACCCGAGATGCATATTATACACCCACGGCGTTCAGATAGAACGGAATACTAATTCTATTGCGGCGTGCAGGTGGGATGAGAGGATGTCCGCTGTGATTCCTGACGACGAGGAGGTGTTCTACTCCGTGGGGCTGCTCCGATCAGCAGTGGGAGATGACTGGGGGAAGATGGACGAGCAGAATGCAGAGATACTACGGTTCTGCGAGCAGGAAGGGATCAAGTGCAAGCAGTACTTGCCTTCCTACGCTTCGAGAGGTGAGTGGGTGCAGCACTTCGGATCGAAGTGGGAGGCTTTTGCCGAGCTGAAGGGCAAGTATGATCCCAAGGCCATCTTGTCACCGGGGCAGGCAATATTTGCACCCGCTCTTAGTGTTGGACCATAAGATTAATTTGAAATCTACATGCAGTGTGATTGAGGTGTAGGGGGTACTGGAATTAATTAGGTAATCAATGGGATTTTGTGTATCGCATTTGAAGCAGTGTAAATTGTTCTCGAAATTTGTATGGTGAGCTAGTTTATGCTGTAATTATCATGGTATTTGCTGGATTCATGTTGTGGACTTTGCTGCATGAAGCTTGGTTGGCATCTCCTAGTTACGTACTCCTACGTGCATGAACAAGTTGATTAATGCATTGATAACTAAAGAAGTTTTGTGATAAGCTAGTCAAACTATATTATTATTTTTAATACTTTTTTGTTCGATTGCCATGGCATTAGTTAAAATGATCTAATAAAGATTCAAATTCATTATTATCTTGTATTCTATAGATTATAATGTGTGAACTTTTAACTCTAAAAGATTAGGGCTCTGTTTGACATTATTAGCGATTTGATAAGTGGATAGCGGTTTAATTAGCGGATAATGGATTAACTAGTTGATAGCGGGTAGTGGATAATGATTAACGGTTAGAAGTTATAACAAATAAGTGTTTGGTAAACTTAGTCATAGAATTAGTTGATAAATATAAAATGGCATAATTAGACATGCGATAAATTATTTAATTTAAGAACTATACAAATTTTATTATAATACATTAAATTAAATATTTATATCCTAATTAAATAAAATAAAATTTTACTACTAATTTTTTTGTTAAAATATATAGAAATTTATATTGAAAGTAAATTTTACGTAGTGCACCCATGATATAAAAATATTAATCTTGAAATTATTTTTATTCATTGTTAACATATAAATAATAATTAATTAATCATGAATATAAAAAGAAATATAGTTAAATGATTAAAATAAAAATAAGAAAATAATAAGATAAATTAGAAAGAAACAATATATTTGAATAAGAGTAAAATTGGAAAAAATTATAAAATGCTAATCTCTAATCGCTAAACGTTAATAGAAGTAGTTTTTCATTATTTTCATATGAAACGTTAAATGCTACTTATTTTTTTCATTTACTAAATAAAAAAATTAATGTTTAAATTGTTAAACGCTACTTGAAACACTAATTTTAATGTTGCCAAATAGAATCTATTTATATATCACTCTAGTCACATGTAACATTAGTTAAACCTTTAATATCTCTGCAATTTTCAAACAAAAAGCCGGCAACACAAGGGGAAAAGAATTAGGATAAAAGGATAATCAACTAGGTATTAAATTACTAGAAACATAAAGATGGTATCAGAAAATTAATGTGAAGAAAAGTAATCAATCCGCCCATTTGTAGTGAGGATCTTACAGTTAACGTGTTGTATCGAATTTTGTATTTCTATGTTTATAAAATGCTTTATTATTATTAGTTCTCAAATAGAAATGTGGTTTATAGCATTCCGAAAATAAATTGTGAGAAAATATGAGTATATTTCATATACTTAAACCTTAAGGGACTGTTTGACTGTTTGTAGGGACTGTCTGACTGTCAGGAGAACAATCTTGAAATAAAAAATTTTTATTTCAAAATGTTCTTATAGCAAGAACAAAATGGAGCAATCCAAGGAGAAGTAAGAACATTTCTATCTCTACTCTATGTTGTTCTTGTAATTATTTAAAGTGGATCTCATATAATATTCAAAATAATGTTCGAATGAAAAAGTAAGAAAAAATGATTACTTTTTATTTTGTTTCTTTACCAAACAGGCCTTAAAAATATTTCGGAATTGAATTCTCTTATTCTTAATTTATAATTATATGATCTTCTATCTACTAACTTATTCTAATTATGATTCTTGTAATCCGTGATAACTAATTTACCGATATATATAATCGACGTGATAATCATATTAAATATTAAAATTAATAAAATAATATAAAAAAAATAAAAATAACAAGAAAGGGTCAAAGAAGCACGGGTAAGGGGGCTGGCACCCTCACCTTGATGATGGAATGGGGGTTGAAGAGGCAACATGCCAATAGAGGGGTGGAGTGAAGTGATGTGATGTGTAATGAGTGGTGAATTATAACGAGTCATTACATGTTTGAAAAAAATATATAAGATGTGAGAAGAAGTAGTGATAGTTTTATATAGTAAAAGTGAATTTTATCCTTGATTTTATATCAAATTATTTATAATATTTAATGATTAATAAGCAATTATTATATAATTCTTTATTACTTGATTTATTTTTCTCTACTATATTTTGGTTGACCTAATTTTATTATATTATTTTTTTGTAATTATTTTATTTTTCTATTTTAAAAAGTTAACAGTGAGAGATAAATATAAATATTTTTTATTATAATATTTGTTTACCAATATAAAAGTGATAAGAGAGGTTAACGAGAAACAAGAGAAAAGTGAAAGAGAGAACAGAGAGAGTAGGAGTAAAGTTAATTTGATCTAAAATTACTAATTCATTCACATTCGTTCGATTTGATGAAATAAAAAATATGATGTTAGAAAAATTGGACTACTTCATCACATCTCTTCTTCTAATTGATACAAAACAATTGTCCACACATAATTCATATCCCATATACTACCTTACGCTCTCAAACTCTTTGATTTAAGCAAATCCTAAAAGAGAGGAGAGAGGAGAGAGGGTCACCCGCATGTAACCCTTCAGCCTCTCTCCTCCAATGGAGTACTTTTAGCTTAGTTTGCTCCACATGTCAATTTCTTGATTTGTGATTTTTCTTCCTTTTTTTCCTGTCTTTCTTTTTTGGTTTCTTCATTTGGATCATCTTTTAAGTTGTCTATTTACTTGAAATAATAAAAAAAAATTGATAAGATGCGATGATGAAGCCCAATGCCAAAACCCATCCCAATGGGAATGGGACAACCCGTTCTTGATAAAAAAAAATATCAAATATTTGATAAAATATTTCTTCTTTTTCCTTTATGTCTAAGGTTCCACAACTTGTCAAATTTTGACGGCAGAGGTGAGAAGGGTAGGGGGCAAAGCAATGATAACATTTTAAAGCCAAAATTATATGCATTAAATTTTATATTAATATTTGATTGCATTTTCTCATTCATTTTTTGTTGAGATATGAACAAAAATATTTGTAGGTAATTTTGTTAAAATTTAAAGAATCAAGAATCACATCATTTCATACTAATATAAAAATAATATGCAAAATAATGTAGATTTATCAAATTTGAAGATATTTGGATGCTCGAAAAAAGTGCAAAATGGATGTTCGAAAATATGTTGAAAAATGAGAAATATCTAGAAAAATGGTGCATCAAATAGTTTGAAAGTTGGATGATGTAAAAATGACCAATGGTGTGATGCCAATAATATGGCTCAAGGGAAGATGTTTTCTACTAAGCAAATAAATTGTATATCAAAGAAACATTTAGGGCTTAATCTTGCAAATCATTCTATTTATTTCTCTCTTATATTCTTGAGTAAGATTTATATTGTAAAAAAATAGTGTCTAATAACTCTTCTGGAATTTGATGAGAAAGATCATTGTGATAAAATGTAAAATATCATCCTTTGAGTGGAGAAAATGCCAAGAGAAAGTTAGAGATCGTCTTATCTCTCAAAGAGGATAGGAAGATGGTGTAGTGTAAAATAAATTTGTTACCCTATTTGAAAAAGAAGGAACCACGAGATCTTTGGAATTAGAGTACGTACTTAAGCTAATCAAGGGGTGTTTCCTACAAGTAATTTTTCTAAATTACTGATAATATGAAGTTAAATTATCCGAGCCCACCATATTATCTTGTTTATTTTTATTTTAGTTTGTAGGCAATTCAGATTGTCACAAGCCAAGTGACAATTTATTTTTATTTTTTTTTCATTCTTGTCCTTTTCAATCTTAGACAAATAAAACATAAAGATATTATAAAAATTCATATAACAACAACAAATACTATTATTATCATCATAATTAATAATATTAATTTATTTTTTAAAAAAATTATTATTGTTATTCACACGAATTGCAATTATTATTTAGTTATTATTTTAAATATTATATATGTTATCATTATTTTCATTTTAAAATATATGAAATATTTATAATTATATTTATTTAATTTATTAATTTTTTGAGTTTTTAATTGGATTATATAGTATTTAACTTAATATTAATGATAAAGAGTATGTTAGTAAAAGTTATATAGTGTCATTTAAATTGTTGGAAAGATTATTTGTGCATAGTAAACAAAATAATGCACGTTACTAGCAATTTAATAAGTGTTAATATTTCTGTTAAGCAATGCAGATTGCTAGATAAAGTGAAATAATATGTGGCAATCTTATGATTATATCGATCTCGATCTTATTTTATAAGATCTTATTACGATTGTAATATCTTAATTTTGTTCATGTGATCTTACGATTTTATTTCATTCTATGTGATCTCATATAATTAATTATAATCATTGAGATATTAATAACAAATATATTCATCATAATAATAATTAATTTAGATGAAGTTTAATATATTTATCTATTTTTATTATGTTTTGATACAATTTGGCTTAAGATTCCATACAAATGATTTAGTGGGAAGTAATTTAATATTTGAATATGGAAAATTTATTTATTATCTTTTAAAATATGTTTTTTTATTCGTTAGTAGGATGTTACAATTTTATATCTTACGTCCTTTGTAATCTCAATCTTGACAACTTGTCGAACATCATTGACAATCTTGATTTCCAATTTAATAATTCTTGCCTCGTTAACATTGTTGCATTTCCCATCATATAATTCGTATTGCATCTTTTCTTCCTTGATATTTTCCATATTTGAGTTTCATGAGAAATCATTTTTTTTTGTTTTGTTTACAATGAAATTAGTTTCTGATAAATATTACTTGAAACATTGAACATTTTTAAATTCATCCGACCCAGCCTCAATCGATTGGAATATGACCATCAAGATCAATTTGACTAATTATTGTATTTTTTTTAAAAAAAATAAATTGATTCCATCTAAGTTAAACTTTATATTACTTTAAAAGTAAAAAAAATAAAATATGTTTATCCATGAACATTATCTTATATGTTGGAAAGAGTTTTTAATTTTAAAAAATATAAATATTATTAAATAATGTAATAAAAATAAAAAGATTTAATTGAGTATCATCGGATCCAATAAGATCTAATGAGGTTGGGGTTGGATCTAATTGAGTAACATTCTTTTTTAAGACAAATTTTAGAATCCGATAATTGAAAAAAAATTAACATCTAACTCTATGGAAAACAAAAAAAAAAGAAACTAAAGTTCGTTATTTATTTGTTAAGAAAAAATATATTATGAACAAATTTAATGTTCATATTAAAAAAGCTGTTATTATTATATTAATTAATTAACAGATATAATTTGACACGAATATTTAAGAAAATGGGCGAGGAAAACAAAACCAGTGCAACGATGAGGTGGCTTGCCGGACGCCACCGGGTGCCGCTCCTGTGGCGGAACCATCAAGCTCGCCTTTGGGCCGCCGCCGCTTTCTTCCTCTCCGTCTTCCTCATCCTCGCCACCCGGCGGATCCCCCACTCCCCCGACCACCACCTGTTTGCGGATATGCGCAACCTCCTCGGTCCGTGCCCTCCCTCCCTTCTCCCTCGCCGCCCCCCTCTAAATCTCACCGCTTGCCTCCTTGTCCTGTCGCAGGCGTTCCGAACACGCTCAACGTGGTCACAAGCTTCCCCTTCCTGCTAGTCGGCGTTCCCGGCCTCGTCCTCTGCCTCTCCGGCGCCTGCTTTCGCATAAGGTTCGAAAGAGATCGCTAGGCGTTTGATCTTATTTACTTTTTTCTTACATCTGCTGTCGCTCTTGATGAGACAAAAAGATGGTTTCTTTTTCGTCTGTCGTCTTTGCAGCTTGAAGGGGGAAACGTGGGGATGGGCGCTCTTCTACTTGGGAACGGCCGCGACCGCTTTCGGATCCGCGTACTATCATCTGAAGCCCGACGGTGACCGGGTCGTTTGGGATAACTTTCCGGTATCAGCCGATACGTTTATGATTCTATTTTGACAATGTTGATGTCACTTGACAAACGTTTTAGATTCTGCAAAGGCGTCGGTGATCGTTTTAGATTGATCAGATCAATATTTCTCATAGTGCTTGCAATGTTGCTGATATGCTCGCCGCTGCCAATTTTCTCCTGCTAACTTTTATACCATTTATCTGCAAGTCATCTTTCCTAATTCCCTTTTCTTTTGCTTTTATCATACTTGATTTTAGGTTCTTCTCTTGCATCCTTGTAATCAGAGGAAGGAGTGACCATATAATCATTAAAACCATGAGCATTGGTGGTTTAGTTTCTGATATATTAAATTATTTAGTATCCTTTTTAATGTTACGTAACAACATGCGTTGTTGCATCTGATGGACCTAATTCCTAAAATAACTATTGAATATGCTTATGGAAACTTATCATCATTTTTTTTCTCAAAACATTAAAATGTGAGTGAGTCTGTGAGATTTAGTTATTGACACTTCTTACTGAACTTAAACTATCTGACATGTTAGTTTGGCCGTAAGGAGCTTAGGCTAGTTTAAATGAGACTTTTGAACTTCTATGTGTAAGGTGATGTGCTGTATTTCTGGACAAAGATTCATTGAACTTTCTATAGCATTTTGTTTAACCATGGTTTCTGTTAAGTTCCTCCTTTTTATGCATGCATATAAAGTTGTCCTTGATTGCTTAGAGACCCTTAATTGAAGCTACCTGAATTAGGTTGTTTTCTTCTAATAATACTCTTCAAGCTATGTCTTCTGCAGATGATGATTTCAGCTGCTTCAATTTTATCTAATTTGGTTATAGAAAGAATAGATGAGCGAAAGGGAATAAGTTGTTTGATTTCCCTCTTATTGTTTACCCTTCTGAGCACTGCATGTGAGAGGTGATTACTCTTACCTAAGGTCTTATTATTAATGAGTTCTGGATGCTTGAAAACTGTATAACGGAATTTTCTTTTGAATATGTTGTTTTAGCTGGTTGCAGGACCTTTAATGATCTGCGGTTATACGTAATCTTCCATTTCGTTCCTTCAATTGCTATCCCTGCCTTGATCTTCTTGTTTGATCCCAAGTATACACATTCAAGATATTGGTTCGTCGCAACAGGTTAAACTGTCCATCTTTTAAATCTAGGTTGATTTTTCATACATCAAAATATTATCTTTTATAATGGATGAGATACTGCTTAACTTCTTATGCTTTCTCGACGAAGAGTGTCATGATATATTATCATAAAGTTATGCTTGGTACTTTCTGAAAAGGCTTCACATTTTATTGTCTTCCCAATTTGGACAAAAACTTCAGCTATCGGAACCCAGCTAGTCTGTAGTTGATGCTCAGTGATTTGAGTTTCTCTCTCCAGTTGTCTTTGAAGGGAAAAAGGATGACTACAAATATGTTTCATTTCTCTTTCAAGTTGTGTGTTTTAACTTATTGGATGGAAAAGCTAGTGCCTCTTTTGACATCTGATGGAATACTATTTATTTTGTTTCTGGAGACATAAGGTGTAAAAGGTGTGTATTATGTTGTCACCTGAGAAAACATGAAGTTTAAGTTGCTAAATTTATATTTGGGTTCGTCCTGAACAGTAAGTTTTTCCTGCAGTCCAGCTTTATCTGTTTGTTTCTGCACAATCTGACTTGCTCGTTTGAAAGAATTTTGATTTCTGCTCATAATGAAGCATTGAATCCTCAATGAATATGAAATCACTCCTGGCTCTGTCTGCTTTGTCCTTTTCGAAAATCACATCACTGTCTCATTGGTGAACTTTTACTGCCTGTATGTGTAGCAATGATCAATTATTTCATGCATGAATTATTTATGCTGTAAGATTTGATGACATATCAACATCTGAGATCTTAATGCTGAAACTGATGGAAACAGGATTTTTCATTCTATCAAGATTTGAAGCCATTGCTGACAGAAGATTGTATAATTTAAGTCATTATGTCATAAGTGGGCACTCTCTGGAGCATGTCTGTTTGGCCTTGGTTCCCATGATACTTACCCTGATGCTCTGGTTGAGAAGTATTAAGATTCCCAGGTACTTCAGTAGTAGGGAATAATTTTTTTTTGAGAAGTAGTAGGGAATAATTGGATAATTAATAGAATAGTTTCAAAGATTCTAATGTGATGTATCAATTATTCATCTTTCTTTAAGCTATATGCTGTATGTAAATGATGATAATGTTACAGAGTAACAGACTGCATTCATGAATATGAACAGATCAACATTATTCAGTCAAAGATGTTAACATATCTAATGCTGCACTTCACTACATCTGATTCATGATTTCTGGACATTTTCTAGATGTGATAGTGAGAGGGTCAATGCACAACTAGAGAAGTAAAAAGATTGGAAACAAGAAAGCATAATTGCTAATGACACATTTCAAAATTTACTTAACATTTAGGATATTTGTGATAAATTTGTTACTATTTTTATTGTCAATTGTTCTGTGGACAACATGTGATGTTCTACTTCTTTGAGCGTTGGTATCACCAGACCAATGCTCATATCCTTGCATCACAACTCAGTGTATAAGTTATCTTCATAAAGCTCTTGAGACATCAATCTGATTGTTGTATATATTTAATTATTCAGTTATGATGTTTTTGACATAGACATGGAGTTGTATATTCTGAAATGTTCCACAAAGAGGTTGAATTTTGTAGCAAGTAATTGTCAATACATTCTCAAGCTCTCGAGTGGAAGCAACTCCCGTTTGCTGTAATTTGACTTCTTTCGAGTTTCATTCATGTCAGCAGATCCCAAGACAGGCCAGGCCCTTCATGTCCCATTGTACCATACCTTGCAGTTACCAAAGGGTCCGAAGTCTTCTTGCCCATTTTGCTTTCTTTTTAAACGCAAAGCAGCAGTATGAGCCATTTTGATGACTTCTTTGCTAGGGACATCTGTCCAATCCTCCTTCTTGGTAGCTGCTCTCATAGGAGAGTGGATTCTGATAGTACCAAGGCACATATTGATAGTGGCAGTTCTATAGACTCAAAAAAAAATGTCAATACATTGTTTTTTTGGGGAAAAAAAATGAAAACTTACATTGCATATATAGCATCCGATTGGGTAGGGTGTGATCGCTTTTGTGATAGTTTCACTTTATCACTCTGAGAGGAGGCTAAACACCATTGGAATCTGGAAATGCTATAACTATTCAGAAACTGAATTTATGACCTTGTTACCTGCTTGATAAATTAATGTAGTCTTACTCTGCAATTGAAATATGCATATCATGTATATGTAAGGTGTTTTAACTAACTTTATCTTGTCTATTTATCTTAGTCATTTAATAAGATAGCATGTCAGACTAATTCTATGGCAGACTGTGGATCTTTTATTGTATTCTTTACAAAGTTTATCTTAAACTTCAAAATGATCTGGGCATGTTTGTTTATGTGATGTTGTCTGTGTTGTGCAGGGATTCTTGAGTGTTTTAAGTTTTAGCTTAAGCATCAATCCGAGGGAGTCACTTTATGGACAGGCTAATCTGTTGTTAAAAGTGTCATCCTGCTGCACCGTAACAGATGTACTGTTTGCTTGCATGGATTGTCGATAGAGTTGGCAACTCCAACTCAGTACTGTAGAGGGTGTGAATATATGGGCATAGTTGATGCCAACTCCATTGATATTCAAGTGATTGTGTGCGCCCTGATCGAAAACAAGTGTCCAAAACTTCCAGTGCCTTATGCATTTAGCACAACTTTTTTCCAGCTGTTGGATTCAATGGAGCATTCATTCTATATGTATTTTACAGTTTTTTTTATTAATTCAAGATTTTGCTCTAGATGAATGTTCTTTTTTTCCCTGTGTTTCTATCCCTTTGGGAGAATGGCTTTATCTTCAGAACCCTCCAGTTGGCATGTAGACATTTAGCTTTGAATTTCCCTTACAAAACTTCTTCTAAGGACATATTAAGAGGAGAGGTGTTGCGTAGATGTCATACAACACCTAATCAGGACCATCCTATCAGAAATCAACATCCTCTTTTCATAAACAAATCAATGCTAATGCAAATTTGACCTCGGATCTTTACATTGCTTGAGAGAATTGTTGTTCTGATTATTCTTCGCGATGTCTAACTTTGACTTGTCACTGTGTGGTGGAAGTACATCAACTTTTAGTAATTGCAATGTTGTGTCCTACAATTATGCAAGCATACATAGTACACATTATGTCAAATTTTTTTATCAAGATTACAATATTTCTTATCTTATACTGATTGTAAATCCTAAATTATAGGAACTATATATATAGACACTTCGATCACGTATGATAAAAAATTTCACACGAACTAAAACTGTGTAGTGCTAATCTGAGAAACAAATGTCTTCAACAAGATTAGAATTTAAAGCCTTATCAACAATAAGTATACGTACAAATTGTATACATAATTGTCGACATGTTTGGATAAGTAGATGCTCTGGAAGTATAAGCTAAGACAAGTTTATATTTGCTTTGTATACCTTTTTTTTTCTTTTAAGAACTAATTAAACATTATCATATTCATTTGCCTCTTAAACCGTACCATTTTCCATTCATCTCGTACACTTTAGTGCTTCAAATAATTTCACATAAATCTTTTTTTTTAAAGAAATATATTACTCTATGACTTGGGATAAATACTTTCCATTAGTTAGGATTTGTTATTAAACAAAAACATGGCATGAGACATTTTTTTTCTCTTATAAGTAAGTCTGTTAATTGGAGTTTAAATAATTACAGCCATAATTATGACATAATTAACAGGGTTAGAGCCATGGCCTAAACATTTAAATTTGAACCTCTGTTAATTACTTGGGGGCGGATCAATTCATCTGCCCGTTGTTTATTTATTAATTAAACATTTAAATTTATGTGTTTAATTATTAAACACAAATAAATTTAAGCCTCTATTCAATCATTCGTTCTTCCCCTCACTTTTGTTCCTTCCTCTGCTCCTTGTCCAGTTCTCAACATCGATCAAGAGAGAGATAACAAAGACGTCTTCTTCTTTCACCTACATTACGTACTTCCCTCATTTCCGACGCGACGCGATCGAGCTTTTGCTTCTCGAGGAAGAGGGGAGAACGATCCGCCATGGATGGCTCCACTCTGCCCGTCAAGAAGAGGAAGCTTATGCGTCGTCTGTCGGACCACGACGAGTCTCTTGATCAACTTCAAGAGTACTGTGCCTCCTCGTCCACGGTGGTCGCCGCCCACGACGTCGGCATAATTGCTCAAGAGCCAGGAGGTAAGTCTCAGCCACGTTTCAAGAAGTTAAAATTCATTCTTGGTGGTGTTGTTCTGCAGCAACCGGCGGCGGACTCTTCTTCTTCGACGTCCAAGAATTACACCAAGGAGAAGACGGCCAAGGCCAAGAACAAGAAGTCTACGACACAGCAGACCCACAAGAAAACGTCGAGGACCGAGAACAACAGAAGGAAGAAGAACGTAGGCGCCGCCGCCGCCGCCGCAGAATTCTCACTTGCCTCCGCTGCTAATGATGCCGACCGCGGTCAAGGCTGCTGTTCCGCACCCTCACCTTCTTCTACAAACGTCGCCTCCGTCTCCGCCTCCCCTACCACCTTCGTTGATACCCTCAGCTGCTACCCCGAGCGCATCGCGCGATGCCCGGAGTTGGTGCGGAGATTGGACGAGCTGGGCGTCGAGCGGCCCGTGCACGTGATGCGCAAGAGGATCTCGGCTACCGACGTAAGCAAGAAACAGCACCGGCTGCTGCTTCCCAAGGCCCAGCTCGACAAGGCGGCGCTGCATCGCGTGATGACTCCGAGGGACGCCGTCGAGGCTTCCGGCGAGGGGCTTGGGGTGAAGCTAGTGAACCGGACGGGGCGCGAGTACCCGGCGACTCTCAGGCTGCTCGGGTGCAACAACGACTACCGAATCAAGGGGAGGGGGTACTGGAGGTTCGTCGAGGACAATGGCTGGGAAAAGAACGAGATTCTTGACGTCTGGTTGTGCCGGACGAAGCTTCAGCAGCAGAAGCCGGAGGAGGAGGACGAGGAATTAGGTGGTGAAGTTGGTCGCAGTGAATTGAAGGTGGTGCTGCTTCATTACAGCGAGGCCGCGGCGGCGGTCCGGCCAGATGACGAGGCCACGCCGCTGCGGGGAGCGACGGCCGACGAAGTGGCGATTGCGGGTACGTTGCTGGAGCTGCGAGTGCTGCGGCTTGCTGAGACATCCATGCACCAATCTTAGTCTCTTATTTTTTGTCTTTTTTTCATAAGGATTTTTGTTTTTGATAAATTAAATTAGAGGTCCAATCCCTTCTTTTTCCTCTTTCTTTATTATAATTATGGTATATTATTCACTAACCTTTTTTTAATAGTGAATAACATTCTGTAAATATAACCTTAAAAGAGTTAGTGAATAATTGAGTTCATTATTTAGTGTAATTCATAGATTTTTTTATCTGATGGAAAAAAAAGAGGGGAAATATGGTTGGCCTCCTTTGAAAGAGGAATAGACCCATTAAGCCTATTATTTAATTACTAAAACTGATATCACTTGCATTCAAATTAGTACAAGTTTTTGAGGATGGTGAAACAAGAAATAAGGATGAAGTGAAAAAAAAAGTTTCTTCTGCATCATTATAAAACACATATTAAATTGATAAAAAAATCAATCATTGAAGTCATACTTTATGGCATGCATGATACTCATACTGTTTAAGAAAAGTATTTTATAGAAAAAATATTAATTGATCAAACATTTAAATAATATGGAATAAAAAAACTTAAATATATTACAAATTGATAGAAGATCTAAATAATAGAAATCAAGTTAGTGCTATTGTCCATGTCAGAAAGAGACAATATATAGTTTGAAGGCCATGTTAATAATTAAATTTGTAAAGATATAAGAATGATATTGACAATTGCTGAACAAAATAACAAATCCAATAACTTCTGTAACTATTAATGGTGGAAAAGAAAGTTTCGATAAATTAATATTTTAATTACTTATGTCATGTTAACTGAAATTAATTTAGCATCAATTATTTAGAAGCACGATAAATTTCAATTAGAATATTACATTCAAAATGATAATGAAGTTAGCAAATTTTACACAAAAGGTAATGCTCCATGTGCCGAATTATATAATTTAATGTGATTGTTGTTTTAGAAAAAAAATGACATCATTTTGATAATATGGTGTATAAATTATTAAGAAAAGGGACATACTTTTTTTGTTAATTCAGAATTAAATTTAAATTTATGTAATATTTTGCATAATATTAAGACTCTAATAAATTATTTTTTTAATGATAATTAAATACTATTATGTCTAATGGTTATGGTAGTTGTTATCTACTACTCTAAATATGCTAAAACTCTAATTTAATACTATTATATAATTAATGAATCTTGCAACTAAATCTCATGGTTGATCATTCAAAAAATTTAATTACAAATGCATGTTTAATACTTTAGTTAATTATAAAATACACATTAATGGATGTTTTGTGACTCATGAATTCATCAAATGGAAATCTTTTCATTCTAAAAATTTTTCTTTTAATATAGTAAAATAGATATACACATTATAACTATTTGTCAAACTTAAACATTCAATATTTTTTAATTACTAATAAACTATCCAATCAATTCATAGATCAATATCTCAATTAGTTATTAAATATTAGAGGACACATGATAGAACATGTATGTGTCATGTGCCAAGTCTAGTTCTCTTCTTGTTCACTAATGCATTAAATGTAAGTAGAATCAATTCGTTTATTTGTGTATATATATATATATATATATATATATATATATATATATAAGTTATATTAGGGTGCAATCACAGTATGCGATTGCATCGTGCAATCCCATATTTCTGGGCTATTAGATTAGAATTATTTTGATCTGATGGCCCAAAACATAAATTTGATAAAATATTATATTGTTATACACTATGATATATTGGCAACAAAAAATATATAAATTTTATGGATAGCATAATAAAAAAATCCATATCAAATGTGAAAAAAAGACATTTGGAGATAATTTTTATGAAGATCATTTCAAAAGAGACAATGTTATAGAGTCAATATATAAAAAATGTTTTTGCATCTTGTATGATCGTTTTGAAAGAGACAATGTTGTTAGTAATTTTTTTCATGTTAAAATTTGTCATAATTTCATGCCACTCTATCCAATATAGGAGGTTTAATTGTTGGCACATATGATGTTGCTACCTATCATGATAATCGTGGTAGTTAATCATCATTTGTACTCTGATATCCCTTTAGTTTTTATTTTATTGTTGTTAACATCTTAGAGTTATCAGCTCATTATTAGTAAGGATTAGTTGGACTCTTCGGGAAGGTATAGAAATACCTTTCTCAACTGAGTAAAGATATTGTTATTATGCAATTTCTTTCTTGGTTGCATTTAGATCATAAAATTCTTTTGTGGCACGTCAAGTCATCATAACCGATAATGCTTCGGGATGCCGGAGTTTCATTCCTCGTATGTTTTCGCTTTGATCTTGTTATTCATCATATTGGTATACAAGAGTGAAATTATTGAAAAGAATGGGTAATCAAAAGTTCGAGCATAAGTCATGAGCTTTCCTAAGGACGTTAAAGAGATGAAACACACTCAACAACAACTAGTGGTTCCAGAAGGATAAAGAACGTTGAAGAATAAATGATTTTGGAATAAGGAAACGCTATTTTCAATTGTCTTAACAATTAAATCAGAATAATAAATCAAAATGTATTAGAAATGAGACAAACAAAAGAGATTAGAGATGGCTCAAAAAACATCTAAGGATTTTCCTTTGGACTTTAGAATCGTAATCCCATTTTCATTGGAGAAAGTAGCCAGCAACATGCAACACGGTCCATCTTCAATTGGACAATTATGTATTGAGAATTTTTTAAATTGGCTTGCACAAGTGGAAAGAATTTTTAAACACCGATGTACTTGAGCATAAGCAAGTGAAGTTGGTCACATACAAATTCAAAATAGGAGCATCCACATGGTGGGAACATTTACAGGCAAAATAGAAACATTAAAGACATCTTCCCGTCTAGAGTTGGGTCCATGTGAAGCAGTTACTACATGATCACTTTCGTCCTTCGAATTATGAGCAACATCCTAAGTGATGACAATCAAACCTCCTACATCAGTATTCATGAAAGTGTCTTGAATAGCGCATGTGAACAAATATATTATATATTATTTCAAAGCATAGTATATTAATTAATTTGTTATTGTTTATGTCAAAAGTCATGCTATCATTTTTTCCGAAGAAAAAGTTTAATGAATTATTAGTATATTAAAAGTTTATGGTAACATTCCCTAGTTTGCCCCTTTCTACGGACCCTTTTTAGTTTCTTCCTTCTTGAAAACTTTGGTTATCTTCTTGTCACATTTCTCATTGCATTGAGCTTTTTCTTTGGAGTCATTCTTTTTATTTTGAAATGCACTATTAAGGATAATAGCATCATTTGTTAAGGTGGTGGTTTCTCCGCATAGACCCCTCATTTGTAATCTCTAACTCAATCCTTCTATGAACTTGTTAGTTCTAGTCCTCTCAGCCTTTTTCAATGGACTATAATTCTCAAATTAAAGGAATGTGTTGAGGTATTCCCCAAATGACAAGTTCTCTTATTGTAAGTTCAAAATATCTTTTTGCTTATGCTCTTTCACATGTTATGATAAGTATTCCTTCTAAAAAACCTTCGCGAGTTCTCCAATTGATCTCATCATAACTGATGAATTTGGTGCTTAACATTGACTTCCACCAATCCTTCGCATGTTTAGTCAGTTGGTGAGTAGCATATAAAATCATTGTTCTCTTAATTTGCATTCACTATATTGTCATTTAAAATTACCTAACAATGTGAATTGCCACTTATTAGATTGAGAGAAATGTACATTAATTTGTTTAGTATAAATTAGTAATCTTTCTGGCAATTCATATTAATTATTTATAATAAAATAATATTTATAAGTTAATATATAGTTTCTAACAAATACCCCTAATAAAAATAATTACATTTAAATATATATATATATATAATTTATTGTGAACTCCATAAACTTTAAATCAAAAGCATATATTTTCACCCATAAAATTAAAATTTATAAAATAATTAATATATTTTTTAGAAATATGATAATAATGTATTCATAATAATTAACTAAGATTTCTTTGAATAATTTTATAGTTTATTTAATTAGTTTCATTAATTTATTTAAATAAAAAAACTTCAAAGTGTAAATGCAAAAAGTGACATTAAAAAATTGCAACTCAAATGGCAATTTGAATTACCACCCGTCCTGCAAGTAATCTCCCCTTCATAAGTAATGTGAATTGTCTAGGCAATTTAGATTACCTATTATCGATCACAAGTGAAAGAGGTAATTGACCCAAGTAATTTAATACTACATTGCTTGATAATCTATAAAGATTACCTAAGAAACAACCCATTAGAGCAATCGGGAGCTTTTATTCTACAATGACCAACCCAATACAACATTGTTTAGAACCCTGACGAACATTAGCGAGTTTGTCTTCATGAGCCTCTCATATGGATTAAAGTGACTAAAGTCACTTTTACTACTAGCGCTCTTATCGATGGCCCTTGCCATTCTATATATGTTCCCATGAAAGTTTGTTATCAATAAGATTATCAACTTTAGGGTTGCTTTACCCTTGTGCCTACTTTTATTTTGTTCTTGACATGATGATTACCTTTTTTTCATATTTTGTGATCAAAGCAATTACCCAAACATCAGTTGATTAGTATTTTTCCACACGGACTTGACTTAAAGATCACTAATTACACTAAAGAATCATCATTAGACTATTTTTTAATTACTAACAATAGCAAAAGTCAATATTATGCTTTTTTGGTCATGGAGCTATTAACTCTCGACTAATCTAATGTTCGGACTCGAACGGAATGGTATACTCTGGTCAATGGTGACGACTCTAGAGATCGAACTTGGGGCTACTAGCACTCGGCGTCCCCAGGACACAGTCCCACTAACCAGCTATGTCAACTATTGTTGGTTAAGTCAATATTATGCTTTGATATCCGATCGCTATAATGCTCCAAAAATGACACCTCCCATTTTCAAAATGCTAAAGGATGATAACTATAAAAATAACAAAACTTTAATTAAAAAGTAAACAATATAACTACCATAGCAATACATATATATATATATTATGCTTTGATATCCGATCGCTATAATGCTCCAAAAATGACACCTCCCATTTTCAAAATGCTAAAGGATGATAACTATAAAAATAACAAAACTTTAATTAAAAAGTAAACAATATAACTACCATAGCAATACACACACACACACACACATATATATATATATATATATAAAGTTTCTTCACTAGACTCTAAGTACACATAAAGGCATACTAATTAACCATGAACAAAATACTAAACACTTAAGTAGCACTATGCAAAGGGGAAAGCCATGCGATGAATAATGTCATAGCATGGTGCCATCAACTTTCAATAAGTATGAGTTGCATTAGGACAATAACAATATCAATTTAATACATTTTTCTCTTTGTTTTTTTTCTCCCTTTCTTTTGTCTCTTCCTCCTCAAAATGAGAATTTTTTAAATTCTGATTTTTTACTCGCAAAATTCTTTAAAATAAGGTTCATCATTTCAGAGATATTAAAAGAAGAAAAAAATATTTTTCTTCTATTCTATAAAAAAAATAAAATTAAAGTGATTTTCAAATCGAATTCTTTATTTGTATTAAAAAGGATATCTATTTAAAAAATGATTTATACTTAAATTTAAATACATAAATAAAATACTTTTATGAAATAAAATACTTATATGAAATTACACGACATAGTTGGTGAAACATTTACCTAGCTTGGAACTTATTTTAAATGGTTCTTTAGGATCATCATTTTATGCTCTTATATAACAAAACTTCAATTAACTAGCATTTAGCACGAAGAAATAACAATATGGCATTGATCTTTAATATCCAATATGATCCATTGTCCAATAGGTGCATGTTTAGTCAATAGAAAATTATGCTCATTATATTATGTTATTCATTGTCGCTTGATAATTGAAAGTTGCTCTATAACTTTCTTAGCTATTCCTCATTAAGTCGCCCCCTTATTTTCATATGACAATTGTCACTTTTCATTCAATCATCTAATAATCAATTCCCATAATTTTCTTTTAGGCGTCTATTTTGGAATGGTTGGTTTTGCGAGCATATGGAATATCTAGTGAATTACAATTCACAACATAATTTGATGCTTGATTGAAAGAATTTGAATGTCCCAATGACCGAAATGATATTACTCAAATAAAATTAGAATAGTAAGCGATGCATAAGGAACATGATAACAAAAATGATTTCTTCAACTCGAACAAAAACTATGAGCCTCAAAGGAAATGATGCCAACCATTAAGGGAAACGATTGATTGAAAAATAAAATTAGGGGACCAAAGGTCATTATTTAATATTATGAAAGATAAATAATTAATTATAAATAAAAATGATTATATATTAACTAATTTAATCATATGCAATATATTTGGGGGATGGGGCAAAATTATTATTTATCATTAAATGTACCATATTACTTATAAAGTATTTATATGTTATTTTGTTTTATTATTTGTTAGTAAAATTTGGACTTGATCGGTCGATTGAACTAGTTCAATGGTGATTGTTCAAACAGTTCATGATCTAGGTCAATGTTAGAATGAAAGAATAATCAACTCGATTTGATTCGGTCATTCCTAGATTCAACCGTTGAACTGCATAGGTTGAGCAGCCGGCATAATAAACTCATTTTAAAAATCTAACTATATATGGTGTGAGGATTCCATCACACTACCTATTTTTCACTGGCACATTGTCACATGACCACTACATATTATGTGATGTAATTCTTAATAAATCAATATTATTAACTTTCTTTATCAACTCAATTTTGTTACCATATTTTAATGTTGAAATAAAAAATATACTCATCCTTTTAAGTAAAACCTTTTTAGATAATTCATTTTTTGGAGATTTTAGCACTTTATCTTAAATAAATGTTAAAAATTAATGTCATGGATTATGATTGTATATGTTAATTTATGAGTATGTAAAGCACTCTGCTCTACACCTTCAAGTATTGTATTTATTTCATATCATTTAATTAATTTAATGATTATTTCATATCGTTAATAGTCATATTTATTAACATGCCTTGATAATGATCATCTGATAATTCGATGATATTGATTTTAATTATCTTTACTATTTAACATATACTTTAAATTAATATGTAGTTTATTGTATTAATTTAATAAGTAAAATTAGTGCTCTACACTTGTTCTACGTCAAATGCCATATATATTTTCCTATATATATATATATATATTTGAACAACTATCTTATTTTTATATATTAAAAATTATTGATAATATTATTATACTTTGATATGTACATATACTTTGATATATGTTCATAATTATTTCGATTGAACATAATTACATATTATATATGATTCCACCTTCCGAATTAACCGATTTTGATTTGTCCGGTCTGAATTTTAGAATATTAGTTGAATTAACTAAAATCATATTATTAATAGAATAAATTCATATTATTGAATTAGTTGCATTTTATATAATGACAGTATGGATGTAATTTTATGCATTTTTTCAAATAAATTCTTCGAAACAAAGAGTATTGATTTGGTTTTGTACATGTGTTGTGAACCAATCAAAGAATAAATTGGAAAGCATCTGCTATAATAATATGCTCTTCTATTTCTTCAATGAAATCGAAACCTATCGATTATGTCGGGTGCATTCAAAAGCCAGATACTGGACGGTACTGATTTCAGATGAAGAGCATTTTTCCTCCTAATTAGGTAATGACGAAAGACAACTGCACAGAGCGGGAGGAGGTGTGACTGAGAGCACGTGGGGGAAGAACACTCTTTTTTAGGAGATTCTCCAACTCCGAACAAAAATAAGATGGACGAAATTAACATTCACCAACACAAAGTGAGTAAACGAAAATATTACTTGCAACAGAATCTCATGTAAAATCAAAGCTATGACGTCCCACGAAGATATAAAACTAAACAGGCTTAGTGTATATTCGGTCTCTTTTCATGCCAAGTAAAAATAATCCAAAACTTCCCTCCACTCTCCCTTCCAAAGTTCTCCCATAATACGGCATCAACCAATCAATCGTCATACCAGCAGAATGGAGCGGCCTAATCTTCAGTCCACAACCCCAGTAGAAAAATACTTGAAACGTCGCACTCCCCCAACTAATAAATCCCGAACTGCAACATGTCACTGCTGCTTGCATTCAGGTGGGCGTTCCGCTTGCTCTCCTCCTCCCTTCTTCTGCAGGTTTCAAGAAAAGCCCGTCAGCAATTAAGATCTGCAATAAAAGTCATTGTGCCAAAATTAATAAGAGCAACTTATTTCCTCACCTTGTGTCCTGAGGAAGGCTGTTTGAGAACACCACAACATATAGTCAGTACACATTAAATTTTAAGCAACAGATAATTAGGAGCTGCAAATAAGTGGTCAAATCTTGCATATCATACCTTTTTCTTGGTCTTGGTTTCTTTTTCTTCCTCTTCCTCATCATCCTCATCATCTTCCTCGTCTTCGTCTTCATCTTCTTCATCTTCATCCTCGGCATCCTCATCATCTTCTTCGTCATCCTCCTCTAGGTCTTCAAGATCATCACCTTGAACAGCCTCTCCAGTGAACCATGAGACAGCATGAGGGATGATCTTGTCTCTGATTGTGGACCTGAAGAAATTAAGAGCATATCCAGAAAGATGAATAAAACCCCATTTATTTGTGAGTCATGCTGAAGTTGCTATGAACTAAATAAAAAAAGGAAAAGAAAAGATATCCATCTAATATATTTTACGACAAAAAATATTAGATTGCATTGAAGTAAGACTTCCAACATACCCGATATCATAATCTAATTCCATCTGACTCTGCAACTCTTCAGCCTACCAACAATTTCAAAAGATCATTTTGTCTTTTCTAGTTGTCTAGCTACTTAGTCTTTCTTCCAAGCGGTAACAGAAACATACCTTCTCCTCATCAAGTTCATCTTCATCCTCAGGTACCTCTGGAGGATTAAAGAAGTTGAAGAAACTCTCACAATTTTCAGTTTTAGTGATAGGTTTAGCATTTTTTGAACCCTTCTTTGGCTTCTTCTTAAGAAGTTTCTGAGTCAAGCACTTCCCAGGGTGCCACTCAATCTCCGTCCTGTGTTAACATCAACATTTATTACATAAACAACCCCGAACAAAAGCTTATAAAATGTTTGTCCAGCATATAAGGTAGAAAGGAGATACCCTATAGCCTTCTCCAAAATTGGCTCATCATCATCAATCATGTGATAGGTTTTTGTAAGGACAGTGTTCTTGAAGTAGGGGTTTGTATCAAAATAAAATTCCAGTTTAAATCCCTTAGGTTCATCAATTCTGTACCACTTAATATCCTTTAGATATTTCAATGCTTCCTCATCACGCTCTTGAATCTAAAGAAAAAAATTCCACATCAACTACCACTTGCAGGTGACAAATAATCATGAATAACTAAATGCAATGTCATTTATACTAGATTACCTCCTCAGCTAGCACCTCATTTTGTTTCATAGCAGTGAGCCAAAATTCTGGCACACCTTTCTCTACAAAGAACAGGAATATAAGTACCCAGTACAAAAGATGGAAAACAATCAATGACAAATTACTCCAAAGATCGAAAATACCTTCACTAGCATTATCCTCATCAACTTTCTCTCCTGTGGTTACGTCTGCAACACCTTCTACTTCAACTACACCATTCACAATCTCATACCTCTGCAGAAGCCAATACATTTTGATGTTCTCTTTGACAACAGATTATCAAAAATTTATCTGTGTGGAAGCCCAAGACTACAAAGTTCTTCTAATGTATAATGAACTATACAAAAACAGCACCTTTGAATAGAGTGGTTCATACAGCTTCTGAAATTTGGCCTCAAGTGCTGCTCTTTCTTCAAAAAACTTTGCCTCAAGCTCATCATGTTGGCTCTAGAAGAAGTATTATGATATTTATTATTGATGTCTTATATTTCAAGGCTCAAATGTGAAACTCAGACCTTACAATCAAAACATAAAGGAAAATCATTATGATGAAGTACCTAAAAAGATACATAAAAATAGAAAATTACCATAGTCTTGAGCACAAAGTCTAAAAAAGTGGAGAGATGCTCCAAGAAAACAAAGAAGTAAAATGAAAAGGTAATTTGTTGCAGCGGAAAAAATAATTTAATAAAAATTGTTAATATCCCAAACCCACCAAGCAAGGCTTTAGGGGCTACAATAAATATATAGATGTGTAACCCCTATAAAAGTAATATGATCACTCTGTATTTCTACTACATACATGTGCCTAACCTTCTTTCAAAACATGAAATGGATTATAATATGAATACATGCAATGTTTCATGAGTATAGAGAGATTGCTGGATATAGATCATGTACTCGAAATCTGTAATATCCTACAATACATAAAGAGTATAATGTATAAGAGTACCTACACAAATCTGTTAGATCATGTTCTCATAACAAATTTACGCATTGATAATAGTGTCTGGTTAGATTTTTAAACTTGGGATAGAGCATTCACACCTAGGAAAATAAGTCAGTTACTCTTGATTCAATGCTAGGATCTACAAGATATAAATTTATTAGGTAGCATGTGATTACACTTACTCATGTCATAAATTCAAAATTGTAATACCAAAAGGGAAAATAATTCATGAAATAACCATTTCTGATCTGCACTCCGCTAATTTCATTCAAAACTTGGGTAAAATATACTCTGGTATGTTATTTTTTAAAAAAAGAGTTCAATCTTGGTGTTTGGCAATACTTTTTCTAAAAACAATATTTCCAAATATTCATGCCTCTCCTCATTCTTTTGCACCTTTTCTGGTTTTTGGAAGGTTTGTAACTTTTTCTGCGTAGATTTATTTCATGTTTTTGTTTCTTATTTCTATTGCTTTCACAAGTAACAAATATCGTGTATTATTTAAAACTCATACTCTGGTATCAGTTTCACAAAGTGACCATGGAAGTCAAGTTAAAACCTTATGCTGAAACGACAACAGAACAGTTGAAAAGTTCTACTACTCTAAGTTGGAAATGCAAACTTAAATCTTCTTTAGCATAGCAAATTATCCTTTACCCCAGAAGATGAATCAAAACGACTCGTTTATGCATTATAAACCAACTAAAGTGTATTTCATCTGACAAGCATGTCACAAATTATCCACTAATTATTTGCTCGAGATACTAAAATAAGACTTCATCATCATGTTAAGGACAAATGAGTAGAGAATACTCCAATAGAACTACCTCACAAAAAATTTACATAAAACATCTATAACAAACACAGAAGCCAAGCAGGCGAACAGTGCCAGATCAAAGGATCAGAGATGAACTGCAGAGTATACCTGTATCTCCCTTAAAGCCTCCACGCGCTTCTTGACATTCGGAGTGAGGCTCTCCAGCACGCTCGAGTGTTGCCCGGCCAGGCTCTGCAGCTTATCCTAACAACATCACCGGCAGCATCACCACCAACAACATTAAAGAAACGAAAGCACGTCATATAGGAATAGGACGACAATAGAGAGACAATAGATCGAACACCTTGAGGGCATTAACGAGGCCGGCTTTGTCCTCCGCACTCAAGGCTACAACACAACGCAATAACTCAGACGAACGAACAGGTACGGGAGAGAACAAAAGAAGGAGCACAACAATGATTGAGAGATATGGAGATGATGGGGGAGACCAGATTTGAGCTCGGCGAGATTGAGGGCATCTTGCTGCTTCTTGTTGCCGCTCATTTTCGCCGCCGCCTTCGCTGCTCCGGAAGTCTCCTTCACGCGCTGCCTCCTTGGCCGTTGCCCTCCGGATAGCCGCCGCCGCCGCCGCCGCCGCCAAGAGCGCGAGAAAGGCAAAGAAATGGGGAAAGCGAGGCGAGGAGTGGTAGGGATGGGAAAAGAGAGATAAAACGATGCGATGCCGGCGGGTTTTTATAGGGGTTTGGTTCTGAGAGTAGGGTTAAGGGTTTCTCCGCTCGCGCGCTCTTTCGCTGTCGACGCATCGTTTGGCGAGCACCGGGAGGTGGGCCCCGCTCAGGAGATCGACCAGTAGAAAAGTAGGGGCGCTATTTTGGAGTCACAAACGGCGTCTCTGTGTGCCTGCATAGGAGACCGAGCGCTGAACCCGTCCTGCCAAGAGGGGACGCCGTGGAGTGATCCACTAGTGTCGTTACACGTGTCCAGGTAACTCGGTTGCCTTTGGTGGATGGTTCAGCTTTTGGGCTGTCCGAAGTCCATGGACTTGCAATAATTTAGATGCTTCTAGAAACTTAAGTCAGCCCAACTCTTTTTCTTTAATAATATGTTTCCTTTTCATTTAGACTTTGCATGCTACTAATATATTTACATTTGATGGCAAAGGGATTAGATTGTGAATTATGGATTTTTTGTAGTTAATAAATTATCAAATTTATTATAAAAATTATAATTAGATATGGAAAAGATATAATGACAATGATGAGAAAAATATAATTGAAGACGAGAAAGAAAAGTAACATGAGAATTAAGGAGGCGAAATTAAGAGAAAAAGAGATAAATTACCATAATATGACGCTTGTGAATAATATATAAAAGAAGGCCTTAAACATTTGTCCATGTTTCGCACTTTCTTTTAAGCGCATAAAATTTTTCGCATTAACATTTATTTACTACTTTCTAATTTCATAGAACGTTATATGAAGAAGGAAATTAGTCTACTCTTTATGCTTTATGCTTCCTTATGTGTATCAAAATTTCTATCTTAATAGCTAATAACATTGACTTTTTAGTTTCCCTTGACAAAAAAGTACATGTTATTCTTCATCAACTACCTTCTAATTTAAATTAAAAAAAGGATGCTCAATTAAATATGGAATGTAGAGATTAAAAATATTATGCAATTGTGTTCAAATAAGAATTCAAACTATCCTAACTAATCTTCATGATGATAAAACAATAAGGAAGAGAAAAATATAACGAGTCGTGAAAAAAAAAGTAACATGATAAATGAAGAGATGATTATGAGAAAAATAAAAATTAATATAAGAATATACAAATATATTGTTTACGGGCGATGAGGATCAGTCATACAAAGTATAATAGTATACTAAATACTAAAACTTAAATTAGTGAAGAAATGATGAATTATGATTATACCATTTGAAGCAGCAATTATCATAATATGCAAAGGACATGTGTTTAAAATTAAAACTCATAAGTTGTTCTATTATTCTCTCATATGACCATGCCTTTGAATATTAATTTGGACACTAAGATCATATTATAAGTAAACAAAAAAAATCATCCTTCAATATTATTGCAATAATATCTTTAATATGAACACATCTAAAAAAATTCCTCACATATTCTTTTTTTGCCAACAAATCTTAATACAATTGACATTTGTGCCTTTTAACTATCTTGTACCCATGATGAACATAATTTATATCATGATAGTTGGAAACTCATTTGATGTTTTATATCTAGACATCAATGTAAGCTCTTTGTTTTTAGTTCTTCAAGTTTTAACTTAACTACTACTAGAAGCCAATTGTACAAGATCCATGGAAGTACTTGGTGTAAGATCAAATGATGTGTCTTAAACCAAATCAAGGAAATATAACCATGTAGTCAAGTAGGAAGCAATGTCACATTTTGATTGCTAATATGCTATGATATAATAATAATTAATAATAAAATATACTATGTCACGTAGTTCTTAGAGTTATTTAATAACAAGTGGATATGATACGATCATTTATTAACTCCAAAATATTTATCATTACGCTAAGACATGGAAAAGATGTTAGGTATATATGGGAACATATACTTCACCACGTGTGACGCGTTTTGGCAAAACCATGTAAGTCAAGGCTTGAAGCGAAAAATATCATACGTTGATTTGGAATGTTATGTATGGTATTAGATCCACTCTACATAAGTTTTTGTGCATTGTGGGATGTGATCACTCAACGAAGGCATCGAGACCCCTAAGGAGGGAATGATACATGAGGCATTGTGGGAAGGATACATGCGTTGATAGAAGTCCTAAATCATGGGCACCACTTAGGATAGCTAAAGGCATGTCAACACAACTAAGTCAACACAACTCCCAATAGTTGTGTAACTCCCTCAACCATCAGAAAGTGTCATCCCTCTTACCTAATCTGAATTTGGTATGAAAGTGGCACCTTTTAGCACATTTAACTCTTGTTCATGTTGGGACAACATCTTCTCATGTTTTGACATTCTTTAGATTGTGCACCCCTTGGTAGATGCATATGTTTATTCTCATCTTGAATTCGGTTGTCAACAATCCTGAAGTCTCCCAGAACCCAACCTATTTTTAGTCAAATAATGCCTCACATGATAGGTGATAAAATTATCATTGAGTATAGACATAACCACTCGACAATTAGCAAAATTATCATCCGAACGCGCCAACGTAGGCTCGTAGTGAGCAATTGTTGTTCGTCTATGTTGCCTTGACGTTGGACTTCATGATTTGAAAATGCAAATAGAGATTTTGATAGTAAATATTTTGAAAATTTTTAAAATAAGTGTTAAAAAATAATTTAGAAGATGTTTACATTTTTTATCTAAAACATTGAAATTAAGATTAGCAAGAAATCTACTCTCAAACTACAAATAATAAGGATTCTATCTTGATAATGGAAAAAAAAGATCCAGGGAAAAGTTTCAGAAATAAGAGATTTTTATAATATGATATAAACTATACTTAGAGATGGAAAGGAAGCCACTAAGAGAGGTCTAATATTTTTGTAAGAGACATATAACGATTGAATGACTTACAATTAAATAACAATAAGCTTGTGGTGCTAAAGGAATGATGAATTTTGCAAGTGTAATAGTAATTGATGCATACTTCTTATTTATTAAGCATTTTAATGAACTGACTTTGATACTTGGTTGTTCAACATAAGTGAAAAAGTATTTCTATGTAGATTGTCTTCAGTTTTTCATCTAACATAAATTTTTATTACTATTATTTATTTATTTTTAGGTGATTTTTTATTTTTAATTCTTCCATTTTATATTTTACAAGTTTTGGATTGTAATGGGAACTTGAATGTGGAGATGCATTATTATAACTTGTGCTCTTTTAGCTATTATAACTAACTGATAATCCAATGTTACGATGAAAGTGCTTTTTTTTGTCATATGACATGTTAAGGTAAATATTTTAATTGACAAAAAAGTATAGTACAAATAGTTATAAAATTTATTTTATACCTAATTATGAGGTTTTAACCAATGTTGTCAAACCCGGCCCGGGCGGTCGGACCGGTGGCCGAGGTTTAAAATGGCTCACAGGTCGATTGAAACCCAGGGAAGAGTTTGAACCGTTTTGATCCGGTCAAAATCCGGGTTCAACCGGTCGACCAATTCACATGTAATTTTGAATGAACTTTTTACTTCTCGTTCTTATTCCGAGCCAGCCCCCCCCCCCCCCCCCCCCATGCCGTGACTTTGACTCTCAGCCCGACGGATTTAACCGATCCGGCCAGGTCAATTAATTGCTGAAATAAAAAAAGTGAAACATAAAAAAATTATTAAAACTTTTATACATGTTATATATATATATATATATATATATATATATATATATACTCTTGAAATTTATATTTTAATGTCTTCTTGTCACATATATAAATTTTTTTCACTATTTTTTTATTTATAACTACATCACAAGAAATTTTTTTATTTATGTTGATGACTTAATTTATGTTACTTTATTATATTATTTAATCTGAATTATTTATTTTACTTTATTATACTATATTTTATATTTTTTGTTAAATAATATATTATATATTAACAAACTTATAACAAACTATTTAATTTATTTTATTCTTTTATTAATTTATATTATCCAGTCTGACCATCCGATTTGACCAGGTCCAATCGGTCCGACCTGACCCGTTGATCAATCTGGGTCGATGGCCGGGCCGGGTCTTATAACATTGGTTTAACTGTGATGGTTATTGTCCAATTCAATAACTCTATTTTAATCTTCTTGTTGATGGCCAAAGAATGTACAAAACTTCATAATTATGTGATATTTATAATTTTTCTATACAAGACTTTTAAGGTTATCATTTTATTACTATCAAAATTTTACTTGAATACCTATGGTATATAGAAACTAGAAGTTGCAAACATAGAGTGCACACTTATGCATGTAATCTGATCAAACTACTATTTATAATTTCGAAAGTCATAAATATTCTTATATATTCTTGACTTGATCGCCTTTTTGGCCATCATTATTTAATAGCCCCATGTCAACTCAAATAAGTTGCCTTTTGGTTTCAAAATAATTCTTTTAGTACAATAAGTAAAGAAAATAACTGCTAGTTTAAAATATTTATCTTTCATTCGCTTCCTCTACTCTTATTATTATGTTCAATCAAAGTTAAATCTTCTTCCCTTGACTTAATCCTTGTCTTCAACAATAAAGAGTTAAACTTTGAGAGCTCCCATATTCTTAAATTTAATACTTTTTTGTTTTCCTAAAATAAGAATATTTAAGCAAAAAACAAACTAATAAATATTATGTTATAAAAAGCATATAAAAAATTTGTTCATTGACATTATAATTTGGAGTTAAAAAGCATGAATGTACACCAATGAATTAGAATTTAGAGGTAGTTCCCATCGTGATCAGGTAGTACTTATCTTCAACTATCATATATGCAGATGCAAGCAGATCCGGATGCATAATTCATCAAATAACAATTTATATGTCGAATATCAGAATATAAAACATATCCATCATTCCTTTGGGCGAAAAATGGTTGCACTTTACAATAGTATTTCATAAACATTTCACACGTGTTTTTTAAGGTGCAATTCGATCATTCTGACATGCTTCTCATAAGAACTTTTTAAAAATATATATAAATACATATAAGATGATCATATCCAATATCCATTCAATCGAAATGATTGCATTTTATAAAATCAATTCATAACATACCACATATACTTTTCAAATTGATCAACCATTCCAATATAATTTTGATAAAAATGTATCCAAAACATATTCAATATATATCAAAGGCAATGCCACACCGAATTCAAAAAAGGTGAGGTGAATACATAGAATGAGAGAAACCAACTTACCTCTTATACTTTTCCCATTTCTTTTCCATGTTAGTCTTTTAGACCATATTAATTTTTCTTTCTTCCATAAGTTAGGCCTGCATCCAAGAATATAACAAAAGAAAGAATCCCTTTCCTTTATTACCAAATTATTTTCTTCTTCTAGTTGACAACAAAAGAAAAGAAGGAAAAACCTTCCTTTCTCTCTTCCCTCTCTTCTAATCGCCCAATAATAAGGAAGATAATAATTTCTTTCCTTCTTCTCCTGGTTGACAGGCGACAGCAAAAGAAAAGAAGGAAAAATCTTCCTTTCCATGCCTTTTTATTTCCTCTTATGGACGAACAGCAACTAAGAAGCAAGAAAACTTCCTTTGTTTCCTCGGCCACCCATGTCACTTATTCAGTAAGGAAGTTGCAAATTTAATTACCTTATATTCTTATTTTTTTTTCTTTCCATCCATAGGAGATGGCTAAACAAACTTACTATAACAATTGCATTGCCTCCAGAGCATGAGCTATCACTAGTTGGAGGATTACAAGATGAGGTGGACAATGTAAGGTGGTGGAAATAAAAGGAGGAGCTACTATGTTATTGGTGATGTGGAGACAAAAGTACATTAATTTAACTTTAACTAAATTAACATGTATATATATAACTAATTAAACATTCATGTAGGGATGGACCAGGGGTTTTGAGGGGGGCCTTGGACCCCCAAAATTTTATCCCCTATATAATATTATATATTTCATATAAAAATTTATAAAAAAACTAAAATATGTATAATACTTGTACATATGCACCCCCCATTTTGGGCTGGGTCTGCTCCTGCATTGACGTACCTTGTAATTAAACTGTGAGTAGCATTACTATTAAATTTTGAATTCACCTTTGAACAACTTGGTACGTAGGTGACTTCATGTGATTATCCAAATATTAGTTAGTCAAGTTAATTAGTTTAAGCTAACTAAGTAAGTCACTTAGTTCATAATCAATCTATATATGTTAAGTAAGTTAACTTAGTGTCACATATGTTAAATTAACTAATACCAATTTAGTTACTCACTAAATAGTTAATTCTAAGCTACTGAAATGAGTAATTACCTCAAATAAATTAATTATCTTATAGAAAAGCTTGATTATTAAATTCTTCCCATGTTAAATGAAATTCGTTCTCGAATTTTGATAAGATCCAACTTATTAAAAATAAAATTTAAAAATTTTTTCATTGACATTATAATTTGTAATTATCTCCTTGTCCTTGTGAATTTTATTTTCCCCTCAACCCTAGTGATGCTTTTATTATATTGGGCTTCAGTAATCTCTATTCCTTACTAAAGTTCAATGCGTAGGAATTATTAGTACTTCATAACTCCATAAGAAGTCAATCCAATATTAGAAGTACTCATTTATTGTAATATTTTCAAACAATGTTGACATATCATATATAAGGAAATCTAAATATCCATTTGGCTACATGATGTGGATGTATAATATTCTATCCAAAAAATAATTCTCTCTTCAAGTCTCAATACCCATGCTTGATTTTGTACGTCTAAATAAACATAAACATTGATTTTCAGACATTTTAGTGGGAGCTTTTGCACAAGTAATGGGTAAAATGCCAATGCTAAAATGAGTTGATCGTGACACTTGAAAGATACTAACATATTAGATAAAAATAACAACCTCTCACACACATTCACATGTTAAAAAGATATCCCTTATCGTCTTTAGGAATAAAGGCGAGAGCGTGCGCACTGATGTGATTTGTAAAGATGAATTTTTCTCTTTTTTTTGTTTACGATAATGAAATATTGGTCCGAGTTCACAAACGAGGATTGAAAAGGTTCTTTACCAACACTCCACAAAAGAACTCTATGATTCCACTCAAGCTCTCGAATGATGATCAGAGGAGGCCTCACTCCAATACATCTTTCGAAAAGCTTTCTAAATCACTCTTTAAACTCCCAAGGATGGTCAACATAGTAAGGTCAGTTGATAATTCATTTATCACCCATATAAGAGTGTCAATGGCGATTCCATCAGTCATGACAAGTGAGATGAGACAGGAAAAGACAAATTATAAATCAACTACAAATTGATTATCCAATATGGTGATAATAGTTGTTCAAGGATCATTAATGATTTCAAAATTTGTAACGATGAATGATTATTGACGACAATATGTTGGGGAGTCAACAATATGGTTCTGATATTAATGACAACAATTCAAGAATTCCTAATAATTTTAAAGTCATCGATAATTGTTCACATTAGATATGAACAATTTAATAATCATCAAATGATTTCGATCCTATCAAGTAAAGATAATACGTTTCAATTCTAAACATATAAGATAATATACCTAATTTTACTGTGTTATCTTTTGTTTTTCTCTCATATGTTTACAACTTCTTATAAGTAGACATACCGCATAATGTCACAATAAAATTATAATCTATTCTCCTTACTAATTGCTCCCACCAAATATCCATTAGCACACATGATCTTATTTCTCTTTAATGTTTTCTCAAACCTGAAAATGATAACTTATAATCATATGTACTCATATCTAAAGCTGATGAATCCGAACTTGTATTAAACAAGTATTTGTATATCCATAAAATTTTCTTAAGGACCATAATGATTAGACACGTTTCAGAAGTTGATTTTCATATTTTGCAGGACAACATACTACACCTCCAACATTTCTTCCCATCTTCTTATCCATATAACTAATTGGAATGTATCATAACATTGTGGCATATAGACTCTAAAGTCTATTTGTGTGGATGTCATTCAAAATTATTTTGATAATCAAAATTAATTTAAAACATTAAAATATAGGGTGTTCAAAGTCAAATTGTTTGACTTTTCTTTTCTAATTATCATATCAATGATGTAAAACACCATTACTATTTAATTGTCACACATATGGATGTCTCGTTTCATTTTAGGTATAACCATATAAATAATGGATTATAATTACCCCTTCATTATATTGTCTAAAAGCATTTACCCCAGACATGCTTTATAGCACTAAAAATTTGTGACATGGCATTATATGATATGAACTTTTCTTACCCTCGACATGTTTTTGTAATCAAAGATACAAACTAGTCATTCTCTGCACGATATGTTCTCATTCAAATCAATAGGTTTGGACATAACTATAATGGTCTATTCATGTTTCCTGAAGTGTGTATCAAACACACATCATACCTAATTAAGGGTAAGTGATAAACATAATCACTCAAGACTTTCATCTGATTTGATGTATGGCAGATATGTTATTTTTCACAAGATTAACATGATTCAATAATACTACACAATCAAGCCAAAATTGATTTTATATTTTAACATTTATTTTTTTTTTCACTATGGATTTTGCAAGCTAGTGTTCAAATATTTACATGACTTGCATGTCTCTATAAACACATTAAGATGTCATCAATAAAAAGAACTATGGTTTAATTAAAGAATGGCTTGAAAATTTGATTCAATCCACAAAAGTAGTTGGACCTTAAATGATCAAATAACATTATAAAAAAAACTCGTGATGATCGTGTCATGTTCTAAATGTATTATTTGAAGTATAACCTTTTTTTTCAGTGATATTACAATACTAAATCGAGCATAGGAAATATGAGGGCGTCTTGTAATCATTGAAACAAACAACCTACTTGTCGTAAGGCATTTTTTATAATTACTTGATTCAGATGTCTATAATCGAACTTGGGAACTCATCTTTGAAGTAATTTTTTTTTCTTAGATCAAAGCACAATCAAAGTTTCAACCAAATTAATTAAAATTTATTAAACACTTAAGGTCTGTTTGGTACTTAACTAATGAAGGAGTGAGATGAAGTGGTGTAAGGAAAGATGTGATGTGTCGTTAGAAAGTTCATATTTGGATAATAAGTTGTAAAAAATAATGGTATGAAGAATAAGAGTTTTATTTACTAAAAAACTATTTTTACCCTTTATTATATATAAACAATTTATAATATCTAACGAGTAATAAATATTTATTACTTTTACCAATTATTTTTTTATTTATTTTTTGATTTACTATTTTTTCCATTTTTATTATATTTAAACTATTTTATTCATATATATTTAAAAATAAAAATAAATATATATTCATATGATAGAAAAAGATAATTTACCAATGAGAGAGATGATTTAATTTAGCAGGGATTATTTTGATCTAAAAATATAATATTTGAAATGCTTAGCTATCACATCATTTCTCGTATTTCACTCCACCCTATTATAACTTAAGCAAATGTATCTAATTTCTTTCCTCCATATTTCACCTCATTTCTTCAAATATCTCAATCCAAACAAATCGATTCAACGCAAATATTAATTTTCTGCTTCCAATTATTTCTAACATATATATTTGATTTGTTTTCCCCAAATGGCCTAGAAAATTATGAATCATAGATGCAAAAATAGTTGTATATACACTGCAATATTCTTAATAAATTTGAGACCCACATTTGAAAGTTAAATAGTATTTTATGATTCCGTGTCTAAGAAAAGTATTTGCTACCCTAATACTCGTATGTGTTTAAAAGTGTTTAATAGATTTTGTAAAATTCGAATCCAACCCTATTTGAGCTAACGAGCAGCCCTAGTTCAGAAACCTGGCTCGAATCTAGTTCGATACAAACCACACGTTGTTTCTTCTTGTCGGGCTCGACTTGGTCTCGCCCACCGCCATCTCGTCATATTTTTGTACACCTTTTGTTCCTCGTCTCACGCGTTTGCCCGCTGCTCTCAAGTTGCCCCAAATTAGTCGTCTCATCGCCGTCCTCCGGCGCCGAGGTCGCCGTATTCTCCAATCCACTCCACTCGGGCGCTTAGAGCAAATCACCCTCTCCTTTCCGTCCCAGGAGAGACCGCCGAGTCCACTGCGCCATGAGCTACTACGACGGCCGCGCCGCCGATCCCTCCTCCTACCGGGACCGCCGCAGGTAACACCTCCTTCAAACCCTAGAATCTAAACATAAGCGTTCGCCAAGAAGAAATGGAGGTTTGATTCGTTTGTTCTGTCTTTTTTATGCTAGCGACGGCGGATTCGGCAGTGGCGGCGGCGGAAGCTACGGGAAGGGGTTCGAGCCTTCATCGGCTGGCGGCGGAAGGAGGGAGGCGGAGGGCCGGGCGGCGAGTTCCGACTTCGACGGGCTCACCCCGTTCGAGAAGAACTTCTATGTGGAGTCCCCCACCGTGGCCGCCATGACCGAGGACGAGGTCGAGGCCTACCGCCGCAAGCGCGAGATCACGGTCGAGGGCCGCGACGTTCCCAAGCCCGTTAGGGACTTCCGCGACGTTGGCTTACCAGGTCTTCCTCTTTGTTTTCTCCATATTTCCATTTTTTTCGGGTGTCGGGTTCCTGCTTGAAGACCAAATTAGGGTAGTTGCATTTAGTTCTCGATCTTCAGATGTCTAAGCACGTCTGCTCGAAGTGTTTGTCGAGGACTTCTCTTAGGACCCTTATTTGCTTTATTGATTGACCTTTTTTTTATTTTTTTTCCTGGTGGCATAATTGAAATTTATCTGTGAATTTTGCTTTCTTGCATGACCGAAGAAAAAACAGCTATCTTGTGGTTCGTTCCATTGATATAATGTGTTTCCACCTGTGATATAAAGTGAAAACTAAAGCCTAATGAACTGTGGATTTTTCCTTGTGGTATAAAGCTTTTTCACTTGATATTGCTATGTTTACTTCTGTTGAAGTAAAGAAGCAAATTCTAAATTAAACCCTAATGAAAAAGTTAACCAAAGAAGTTGTTATTCCTCCAACGCCAGTCCTAAACAACTATGTGTGAAGTGTTAAAGGACCTTGTCTTCATCAACAGTTGGTTGGTTAAATCATTTCAAAAAAAAAAAAAAACAGTTGCTTGGTTAAATTGATAGCCAGTTGAAACCCATAAAGTGAAGGTCCCTGGATTAAGTTCTTAAAGTGTCACTGTTGGGAGAAGGATGATTGAATCTTAAAGTGCCACTGTTGGGGGATGGATAAACTTTTAATTCTAGAGACAACCATATCTTTTCTTAAAGAACCCTATGTTTCAGATATTAAACAAATTACCAAACTATAAAGAAAACTAACAGGCTCGAGTCATGTTGAAGGCCTATAACTAAAGACCATGGGCTGCAAGCTTAAGTTGTCCAACATCAAACAACCAAATCACAGATGCAGCTCATGTGATCTAAATGCCATGATCCAAATCACTAATCATAGTGTAGCTATGGCAAACAATATGGTGATGGAGTGGTCTGTCTCAATGCAGTTTATAGTCAATAATAGATAAATCTGGATGGTTGCTCATGGCAGCCATCCTTTATCCTCTCAAAAAAAAAGTTGATGATTTCTATGAAATTGGCACATAAGTTAATTCTATATAAATATATTTCTATCTCCCCTTGACATTTTCTTGTGCATTTAAAAAGCCTTACAGGAAACGAGAAAGAAATAGGATTTTCTTGAGTATAACTAGTATATATTTTCCATCTGTGTATAAAACCCTACACCATATTTGGATATTGTGCAACAACAACAACAACAACAACAAAGCCTTATCCCACTAGGTGGGGGATATTGTGCACTTCAAAAAAAAAAAAGGATATTGTGATCCATTTGGAAAAAAATTCTTATCTAAAAATCATTCTTCTTTCCTTGTATGTTGCACTTTGTTTGTTTCTTCTAGTTGGTATCCAATGATTTAGCTAGTAATAGCGAGGAAAGGTTCCTTCATGGTTATATCTTTTTCCGTCCACTATTCATTGAGTTGTCATTCTTTTCCAAGGAAGACTCCTTGTTTTGTTTTTTTCTCTATGTATTTAACAATGAAATTCAAATTCAGATTATGTTATGCAAGAAATTGAAAGAGCTGGGTTTGTGGAGCCCACCCCAATTCAAGCACAGGGTTGGCCAATGGCTTTAAAGGGCCGTGATCTCATTGGTATTGCCGAAACAGGATCAGGAAAGACACTAGCATACTTGTTACCTGCTATTGTTCATGTCAATGCTCAACCCATTTTAGGTATAAAGTTCAAATCTTGTGGTCTTGCAAGTACTATATGTTTTAATTGTCAACCATTGCACTGAACTTTCTATCTGTTCATTATTTCTTAAGCTCCTGGTGATGGTCCAATTGTCTTGGTCCTGGCTCCAACTCGTGAACTTGCAGTTCAGATACAACAAGAAGCAACAAAGTTCGGAGCATCCTCAAAGATAAAGAACACTTGTATATACGGTGGTGTTCCAAAGGGTCCCCAAGTTCGAGACCTTCAAAAAGGTACCCGGAGTCATAAATTTTATTTTCAGATGTGAATTAACTTTCTACTTAAGAATTTCCTAGCCATGGTCCGTCATTGTGATAAAAGTATGAGTGTGAAGTTTACAAAGATGAATCACAAAAATGTAAACATGGTTCCTACTTATAATTTATGCTGAGATGGCGAGAAAATCATTTTTTTTTCCAAACTGTTCCATTCTATTTTCTGATTTGCAAAGGAAGCATCCATCAATTGTGTGGCCGAAGGAGATTTCCTTTGTGAGATGCAATTAGGTTGTGGACTGACAATATTTGCTGAAAAGGTTAAACTACACTACAGTGCTTATGTGTCTACACCGATTTGTTTATCAGGTGTTGAAATCGTGATTGCTACACCTGGACGTCTTATTGATATGTTAGAGTCACACAATACAAACTTAAGGAGGGTAACCTATCTCGTTTTGGATGAGGCAGATCGCATGCTGGACATGGGGTTTGAACCCCAAATTAGGAAAATTGTTTCTCAGGTAGGGTTCTTCTTCTTGACTACTAAATATTCTAGGCACTTGCCATGGCCTTTCTTCCGCAACACATGATACGGTGTGCAAAGTTTTGTCTCAAAAGTCATACTAATCTGTTTTCTAACTACCCATAAAAAATCTTTGGTAGTTAGTCATAACCTTTATTTTGGCAGAGTAGGTGGGTGGTCACTAGATAGTGTTACTCTTTTCCCCTTTACTTTTGTGGAGGCGCTGTCTTCTTCATTTTTTTCCCCTTGCTTTTTGGTATTCCATTGGAATAACTGTCAGATGCCCTAGTCGTTTACCCTGAATCATAATGCTTTTGTATTTGATATAAGGTTTCGCCCATTACTTCATGTGCTTATAGTAGTGTGGCTTCTAATATCGATAAGCACTTAAGGTTCCTTTAATAATAGTAACTTGATATTTTCTGTAAAGATGAACTTACAGTATAAGTACAAAAAATTTGATGAGCACACTCGTAACATGGTGAAAACAGGAGAAATGAAAGGTGGATTCTTTTCCCTTTCTTTTTTGTTTGAAGATGGATAATGGGACAACAGCTTGTTGACTTTCTGCATGTTCTAGATAAGATCAGTTGATGTGATGTGCATGATGGCATGGATTCCAGAAATTGATTTTGCTTTGTAAATTGGATCAAGTTATTTAGTTCAAATTCGGTCATATGAGATGTATGTGTCTATGAATTACATATTTCCCACTCTTTATATTACAATAGGTTTCTGTATTTATTCCATTTCTGACTGTTCTCATCTTCCCTGTCAAGCTCACTTTAAGTTTTTTGTCATAGAAGCCTCATTGAACTAATTTCAATGGAAATTATGTTATCCTTGTTTGAATGATCATGAAGATCAAATCTCATGATTTCCTACCTTTGTCGCAGATTCGCCCAGATCGGCAAACTCTATACTGGAGTGCTACTTGGCCCAAGGAGGTCGAACAACTTGCAAGAAAATTCCTTTACAACCCTTATAAGGTAACATATTTATCCAAATGAAGCAATTTTAGGCGTCTTCCATGATATTGTTATTCTTTGTGTTCTAATTAATTATATGTGGGTCATGGTATAGGTAGTTATTGGTTCCGAAGACTTGAAAGCTAATCATGCAATTAACCAACGTGTAGAAATTGTGTCAGAAAACCAGAAGTATAACAAGTAAGATTTCATCATTGTAAACATTTGATCAGTGGTCGTAAACAAATCTAAATAACAGTCTCTGTCAGATTGGTCAAGTTGCTTGAGGATATTATGGATGGCAGCCGAATTCTGATATTCATGGACACTAAAAAAGGGTGTGATCAAATTACAAGACAATTACGGACAGATGGTTGGCCTGCTCTATCGATCCATGGTGACAAAAGTCAGGCTGAAAGGGACTGGGTCCTCTCAGAATTTAGATCAGGGAAGAGTCCTATAATGACTGCTACTGATGTTGCTGCTCGTGGTTTGGGTATGACTTCAAGCCTGATACATGATTATTACTCAACATGACAGTGCTAACCCTCATAAAAAAAGCCATGAGAAGCATAACTCATTCTCATCTTTCCTTGCAACAGATGTCAAAGATGTGAAATATGTTATCAACTACGACTTCCCTGGATCCTTGGAGGACTATGTTCATCGCATTGGTAGAACAGGCAGAGCTGGGGCTAAAGGAACAGCATATACTTTCTTCACAGCAGCTAATGCAAGATTTGCAAAAGATCTTGGCAACATACTAGAAGAAGCTGGGCAAAAAGTCAGTCCTGAATTGGCTAAAATGGCTCGAGGTGCCCCACCTCCCCCTATAGGTTAGTTCTTTTGCCACAGCTTTTGTCGCAATCTCCGTCGTACTTCTGTAATTTTGTTGGTTTCACATCAAATTTCTGGTTCCTCAGTTTAAGATGATTGATCATACGGACTTTTGATTTCTGGATTTAGCATTTGACAATTTGCATTCCTCGAACCAGGTGGCTTTCGTGATCGGGGACGGGGTTATGGTAGTGGTCGCCCTTGGAGCTGACGTTTGTACTGGCAAATGTTATCGTCGTCGTAAAGGTACAAGGGCGTCACCTTGCCATTGAAGACTGCTCCTGTGATGTTATGCTGATGCCACCCTAGCATATTTTTGTTGTCGACACATGAAGACCGCTATGCCCTACTGATTCATGTCATCCTAGTCAGACAGTAAATTTT
This sequence comes from Pontederia crassipes, assembly GCA_030549335.1. Lineage (NCBI taxonomy): Eukaryota > Viridiplantae > Streptophyta > Magnoliopsida > Commelinales > Pontederiaceae > Pontederia > Pontederia crassipes. The sequence continues at coordinate 27,114,328 of CM060185.1, read as the reverse complement.
GTAACATAAATTATATGATTTGATACTCGTGATTGCCAGACAAGGTTATTGCTCAGCTCGTCACTTGTGCTATGTCTGACATATTAGTTTCCTTCGAACCTTAATTTCTAATGCATATCATTCTCATATTTTGCGCTTGTTAGAAGGTAAAAAGTAAAGAAAAACCCTTTGATCCAAACCACTCTCATCACACTTCGACCTCCGTCCATCGGGTATATAATAAAAAGGAAATTTAAATCTGATCAAACTCGATTCCTCATTATTTTATTATTTATAGGTTTATTATGTTTTACTTTTCTTTTATAATTCTTCACTATTATACTAATGAGTTTGTTTTATTCGATTAAATTCTCTATTTTTTTTACTTTTTTTATATTTTAAAAAGGATCGAAAAATGTATTTGAGTAACTGAGTCGATCGAAATCGGCACCCTGTGAGTTGATCGACTTGATTGGTCAGTTTGTGCTCGACCCATGAGACATGACAAATAACCTTGCTCTCAGGTTTTATGCTCTTACCTCGTGTTTTGCCAATGGGATTTGGTGGCGCTATGTAAGGGTGAAAGTAAGTGGTACGGGCTCCGGATGATTTCTTGGAGCTCTAGATTTTTGTAGCTTTTTATATTCATGACGGTGATAGGATATTCATGTATTAAAAGGTATTTTATTCTATAAGTTAACATTAATTATGAATTTTACCTTTTTCTTATTTAAAAAATCATATGTTTTATAGGACTTTAGAAAAAATTAATCTTTTTTTTTATGTCGGCGAGGATCAATTTTTTATATTTTAGATCAATTACTTACATTCCCACGTTATGTGATTTTGAAAAATCAAAAGACTGGGCCAACTAGAAGTGGATATTAAGTTATAAATCATGAAGCTTTCCCTTATGTTAACATGATTGTCTGAAAGTTTATTAACCTAATTGATTCAGCCGAGAGCTTTCAAAGTAAATGAAGAATCACACGTGACGTTTTCTAAATTCAATCTTGCCATTTCTTTATTGAACCCCCTATAAAGTTGAACTAGTATGATGTTTGCTGAAGTTCCTTTTTTGGTCACGGAGTTCCTTTATTCAACTCCCTATAATATAAGTTGAATTAATATGATGTCTGCAAAGTCAATATGTAACCCTCCAAAACAAATTCTACCACGTGCTATCAATTATACAAAAATGCTTTAACTAAAATTTTGATTTAATGATAATAATTATAGAAACGCAGAAGAATAAAAATGCATTTGAAATAATAGTAAATAATGAGATCAGCATAAATCAGGAATAAAACAGCTACAATAGAAGTTTTAGAAATTCATTACAACTCAAGTTTGGTAAACAAATGAAAAAAAAAAAAGAGAAACACAACACATTCATGTGCAACATTGTGCAAGACTTAAGGGGTCTCATGGGCTGAACAAGTCAAGCCCAATAATTGGACTGAAAAGACGCTAGCGCTGGTGATCCGCACGCACGCGCGAGACTCATGCACTGGCATTTTTATTGGTGGTTGTGCTAAAAGGGTGCAGTTACACTTACACCTTTTTTTTAATGAAAAGGAGTAATCTATTCATGTAACCATAAAAAATGTCCGATTACAAAATTTGGAGGACCTCCGAAAATGAAGTCCCCATTCGAAAGGTATCAAAAAACGTCTCTCATCCCATATTAGCCAAAAGGTCAGTGGTACAGTTAGTTTCCCTATAGCAATAGCAATGAGTACATTTGTAAAATTTAAAAAAATTAATGATATACATAATCTTCAAAACCACCATGGGCATCAAGAGGAGATTGTAATGATATCCAACAAGTTCTTTGAGTCAACTTCGAGCGTGAGTAAATTCCATATTACGACATTGCCGGATTCAGCAAGTGCGCACTTAGCCTCCGTCATTAGCACCGTGTCTACCTCAAGCCGAAGCGCACCTGAAGCAATACAAGAATCATTAGAATGTCGAATAATAAACCCTGCGCCCCTAGGATTTTCGAGCTGGGTGAAGGAACCATCAGAGTCAACCTTCACCCAGGTAGGCGACAGGCCCGTAGAGGGTCGAAGCCTCAAGAATGATGAGTCCGGTAAACTCAACTTAGCCTGCCAAAGCCTTCCTCCACATTGTCGAAATGGTAACCTTTTTGGATGCAAAATGGGCATCGTTACGAACGAGCCAAATTCTCCAAAGACAACCGGCAGCCGAGGATGTCTCAAGATCGTTGCCTTCTTGAGTCCAATCACCCGCCTGCCAAGAGGATCTATTAACTTGACTGCAACCCATTTCATTTCAAGTAAGGACCAGAGGTTCATAGAGGCAGAGCAATTAAAAAATATATGAATATTTGTTTCAGTGGAGAGACCAAACAATGGGCATAAGGTAACTATGTTACCGTTGAAATTGGGTATCATGTCAAGAGTGGGCAAACGAATGTGACTTAATTTTCACATAAAAGATTTTATCTTTGGGGGAACATGAAGAGCCCATATCGCTTTCCAAAGCCAGAGATCGCGGGAGCAGGAAGGCGTCGAGTGAGCGAATGTCAGCCGTCTAAACACACACCTACAACTGCGCATATGAACAGTTGTACCAATAGCATATTGCTTCTCCATTATAACTGTAACATCCTAAACGAAATAGAAAAAAAAGAAAGAGAAAAAGAAAAGAACCAATGCAACCCACTCCTGCACTCAGCCCAAGCCCATATATGCTTACACCTTAAATTAATGCCCTAAAATGCTTTCACCTACCCCTGCGGCCGCACAAAGCCAAAGGCTCACACCCACTCAAGCTACAGTGGGTCATTCTAGCATCATTCGGCCAGCAAAGACCTCTTCCACTGTAGCTGCTATAGTAATCCATCTCAAATCACCTCAGTCCTCTCTTCATTCGACAAGAGTAGACCCATTCACACTGCTGAAGTAATCTTCCTCTCTCTCATTGTTCCCTTCCATTACCACAGTAGCTCATTATCCCTTGCCTTTATTCACAGCAACAGGAAGTAGCAAGAGAGAAGAGGGAAGGAATTAGGTGGTTAAGCTTAGTTAACAAGGTATGTTTGAGGGGATCCAATTTTCTTAATCTTTCCCCTAATGATGTTTGAATGGATGGATTAGGGCATAAAGAACAAACCCTTTGTTCTTAGAGAAAAGATTATGAGAAATGTGCATTTCATAAGTAATGTTCCTTTAGATTACTATTCTATTGCTATTCATGATTAGAATGTCATGTGTTTCATAGCTTCATGCTCTAATTGCTCTTTACGCTTAGTATTAAAATGTTCATTGTTGTTATGTAACCTATTATGGAAATGTTTAAAGCTCATGTACATGTATGATGTTGATTAGCATGTTAAATGCCTTCATGTGAAAATCCTATGTGGTTCATGATTAGAATGTTAAGAATGTTAAAAAATATCTTACATAATGTTTGGAAGCCAATATGTGTTCAATATGTCAATGTATGCAAGATTAGGAAACAAATGATGTAAAAATCGTGTAGCTGTCATCTCAGAACGGACGACCGATTCTATATCGATCGACCGTTCTGGAAGGGCAGATACATTCTGTGATTATCGGACATCCGAATGCCTTGATTCGGTCATCCGAAAGACATGTAACGGTCGACCGATACCTAAGCGGTCGTCCGATATGTGTAGTCAAAACAATTGAAACATTTTGTGATTAGCGGTCGATCGAACGCCCTATTTCGATCGTCTAAAAGTTACGAACCGATCGACCCATATGCCACCGGTCGTCCGATTTAAGTAGTCATCACATTCTATGATTAGCGGACGAACCTGAATCCAGTTTCGATCGTCCGAAAGACCCATAATGGTCGACCGTTATACGAGCGATCGCCCATTTTAGAGAGCCATCACATTCTGTGATTAGCGAACGAACCGAATGCCCTATTTCGGTCGTCCGAAAGGACCATAACGGTCGACCGATAATCCGACCGGTCGCCCGATATAAGACCAGTGGTCGACCATTACCCAAAACGATCGTCTGATTCTGAGATATGATTGGTTATGATTGAATGTCCACATATAGCATGATTTGAAGTTTGTATGACCTTAAATAGGGTTAAAAGACGCAACACGTATTGAATGATTGTATGTATTGATGAACATGTTTAAAAGACGGATTGATGAAGGTGTGGCATTTCATTATGACTTGGGACCAATCGGTATCCTACCTAAGACTCCACAGACGAGTGGGGGAAGACCTCATTGACAAATGAGGGTAATGACCTCATTGACGAATGAGGGTAATGACATCTTCTAAAGAAGTGGGTTAAGACCTCGCCTACGAGGAGGGTTAAGACCTCATCTAAGGATGAGGGTTAAGACCTCACCCACGGGTAAGGGTTATGACCTATGATCCATCACTCTTCTCAATCGACAAGATAAGAAAGTATCTAAATAAAGATAAAAGATGAAAAGATGAATGATGAATGACTTGGGACATAAAGTTAAAGATGATAAAGAAGTATGAAGAAGGCACCTATGATGATGCATTATGAATGTCCCCTTGTCACATCATATGATGTCATGAATAAAGATGACAAAGTAAAGTAAGATAAGATTATGATATGCAATAGCATAATGATAAGTAAGATGTTAAGTTATGATATGCATGATCTAATGACTATGATATTACATGTTATCTTATCTCGCCATGATTATATGCTCACATGCCATATAGTATGCATAAGTAGTACATAGCATGCATATGACTTATGTTCTACTATGATGAAATGCATATGCCATAACATATAGAAATCATGTTATAAGATCATAGCATGCATGAGCCTCAACATATTCTAACGGGAGAAATCCCCTGCACCTCATGGATCCGTGCATGTATGGAGGAGGCTTAGGTTCAGCGGCGAGAGCCTCATGACGACGACATTGCACATAGGTCTGTCGGACTATGGCCCAAGTTATCTTACTTTTATTATGTCATGATGATGAACCCTTATAAGGGTTAAGTATGTATGGCTTATGGGCCTCTTATTGAGTCATGTACTCCACTTGAACTCATGTATGTATGATGAACCCTCTATTGAGTATACGTTAGAGCCTATTAGGCCCATGGGTCAGTTTATGTATCTTAGATTTTAACTATGAAGTCTTTCATCATTTTATGACATTATTATTTATGTTTATTATTATTATGTTTTCGCTGCAATGTTTTATGAAATTAGGTCATGTAAATAGTAAGTAACGCCATCCAGGGTTCGGCAAAAAGTTTTAAATTAGGGTCGAATTTTGGGGACGTTACAGTTGGTATCAGAGCCATAGTTTGGCTCTTATGTCTTAAGTCTTATGTGTGTAAGCCATAGTTTGGCTAAAATGTCTAAGTGTAAAGTCCATGTGCAATCGTCATGAAGTGCCACCGAACCTAAATGTGCATGTTCTTTCATGTTTAACTCATGCTAATGATGATGTTATGTTTATTAATTGTGGATGTAGATGCCACCAAGATGAGCAATCGTTGACGAGGAATACGAAAGAAATCCTTTCCTCGATGGATTAATTCGGGCGACACAAAATGCCCAAAGGACTAATGAACCGGACTATTTCATAGAGAGGTTCCTAAGGCTCCAACCTCCCAAGTTTAATGGAGAAGGAGACGCTGAGTTAGCTGAATCATGGGTTGAGGAAATAAGGAACATTCTCAAAGTCATGGGATGTCCCGAAGGACGCAAGGTGATGTATGCTACACATCGCCTTTGCGGACAAGCTAAGACATGGTGGAAGGAACTATTGAAAACTACCTTCCAGAATGAAGAAGAAGTGATTTGAAAAAGTTTCGTGTAAGTGTTTGAGGCATGTTTTTTTCCCGATCATGTTAAAGAAAAGAAGATGGACGAGTTTCTCAACATTGTTCAAGGTGGTATGATTGTGGAAGTATACGTGAACACCTTCTTGAGGTTGGAAAAGTATGAAGAGCTCAATGAGAATAAGCTCCGAAGGACAAAGAGGTTCATCAAGGGGTTGAATCCCGGACTGCAACCATGGGTTATGAGTGGTCGCTGCACCACTATGAAAGATGCAATGGAACTTGTTGATGAACATGAAGGAAATCTGAAGGAAAGAATGGCTGCTAGAGAGAAAGCAATTAAGCAACATGAAGGAAAGAACCCAAGGAAGGCACCATATCATTCCCCAAAGGAAATAGAACAAACAAGACCCACATGTTCTAATTGTGGGAGGTCTCATTCCGGTGACTGTCGTCTCAAGGCTGGGACATGCTTGCAATGTGGCAAGACGGGCCACTACATAAGAGATTGCCCAGAAAGACGTGGGGACAATAGAGACAAAGGAAAAGGAGTTGCAAACCCACCAAGAGCTCCATCAAGAGATTTTGCTATGGAAGTTGAGGAAGCTAACCAAGCCAACAATGTGATCCAAGGTAATATTTTAATTGCCGGATACTATGCAAATGTTCTCTTTGATTCGGGAGTAACTCATTCCTTTATATCTCATGCATTTGTTAGAATGCTAGAAGTTAAGCCCTTAGTGACTAATTGTCAACTAGAAGTAGTGACTCCAACCGGAATGGTAGTCACTAGAAAATATGTTCCCAATGTATCTATAGAAATAGATAGGAAGAATTTTCCATGTGACCTTATATTACTTCCTATGATAGATTATGATGTAATCTTAGGAATGGATTGGCTATCCTATAATATTGCTCGTATGTATTGCAAAGAAAAGAAAATATCTATAGGTGATCATCATGCTAAACACACGATGATTCGAAGAATTCCCTCCAAAGAAGCCAAAATGCTAATTTTAGCAATCAAAGCAAGCAGAATGATTAAGAAAGGAGCAAGAGGATTCTTAGCAAGTTTCATCAAAACGGATTCACAATTCATGGCACTTGAGTCCTTAGATATGGTGAGAGAATATCCCGATGTCTTTCCGGAAGACATTGCGGGATTGCCACCAAGAAAGAAAGTTGAGTTCAATATTGAATTATTTTCGGGCACCGCGCCCATTTTAAAGCCGTCTTACCGAATGGCTCCGGCGGAGATGCATGAATTGAAGACTCAATTACAAGAACTTTTGGATAAGGGGTTCATAGGGCCAAGCGGCTCACCATGGGGCGCACCGATACTTTTCGTCAAGAAGAAAGATGGTTCCTTAAGATTGTGCATCGATTACCGAATGCTCAACAAAGTCACGGTGAAGAATAAGTACCCCTTACCAAGAATCGATGATATTTTTGATCAATTGTCAACGGCGTCGGTTTTCTCAAAGATCGACTTAAGAAGTGACTACCATCAATTAAGGGTGGCTGAACAAGATGTTCCCAAAATGGCATTTCGTTCAAGGTATGGACATTATGAATTTTTGGTTATGCCTTTTGGACTAACGAATGCGCCCGCCGCATTTATGGACTTGATGAATAGGATCTTCCGTCCATACTTGGACAAGTTCATGATCGTATTTGTGGATGATATCCTCATCTACTCGTCAAGCCCGGAAGAGTACCGGGAACACCTCCGCATTGTGTTGGAGACTTTAAGAAGGAACAAGCTCTACACAAAGTTCTCTAAATGTGAGTTTTGGCTTGAGGAAGTGATGTTTCTTGGACATATAGTGTCAAGACATGGAGTGGCTGTGGATCCGGCTAAAGTTAAAGCAGTCACTAATTGAAGTAGGCCAAAGAATGTGACTGAAATTAGAAGCTTCTTGGGACTCGCCGGATACTATAAAAGATTTATCCAAAACTTCTCCAAGATTGCTACACCTATGACCAAGTTGACAAGAAAGGGCGAGAAGTTCATATGGTCACAAGCATGTGAAGCAAGCTTCCAAGAGTTAAAAAGAATACTTACCACGGCACCAATCCTCGTCATTCCTTCGGGAAGTGGAGGATATGTTATTTATAGTGATGCATGCGGCACCGGATTAGGATGTGTACTCATGCAACATGGCAGAGTGGTTGCATATGCTTCTCGGCAATTAAAGAAGCACGAAGTCAACTACCCTACTCATGATCTAGAGTTAGCGGCAGTTGTTTTTGCATTGAATATATGATGCCATTATTTGTATGGTGAAGATTTTGAAGTGTACACGGATCACAAGAGCTTGAAGTATGTGTTCTCACAAAAGGAACTGAACATGAGGCAAAGAAGATGGCTCGAGTTCCTTAAGGACTATGAGTTCGCTATCTTGTACCACCCCGGGAAAGCAAATGTAATTACGGATGCACTAAGTCGCAAGTGGGAAAGATCACTTGGATGTTTAAGAGTTCATAAGTGGAATCTTGTAGAAAGTATAGTGCAATGTGCCCCAAGCATTTTTGGCCAAAGGATCATATGTATGACTCATCATGTGATCGAATCAAGTTTGATGAGAAGAATTGTTGAAGCTCAAAGAAGAGACCCAGAATATGCTAGAATGATCAATGTGTGTCAAAGGGAAAGAAATCACTTCAGTTTTGGAGAAGAAGGTGCAATTAGGTACAAGAACCGATTATGGGTTCCAAAAGACAAGGCATTAAGAAAAGGGATTTTGGATGAGTATCACAAGTCCGAATTCTCAATTCATCCCAGAAGCACCAAAATGTTCAAGAATTTGCAAAGAAACTTTTGGTGAGAAGACATGAAGAAGAAGATGGCCAAGTATGTAGCCAAGTGCATAGTTTGCCAACAAGTCAAGATTGAGCACCGAAGACCTTGTGGTAAATTACAACCTTTACCTATTCCGGAATAAAAATGACAAAGTATTTCTATGGATTTTGTGGTAGGACTACCACAAACCCGGAAAGGACATGACACAATTTGGGTTGTAGTTGATCGTTTGACGAAGTCGGCTCACTTTATTCCTATGAAAGTGAGTCAATCTATGAAAAGCATGGTGGAACTATATGTAAATGAGATTATCCATTTGTATGGAATTCCAGCTTCTATTGTTTAGGATAAAGATCCGAGATTCACTTCAAGATTTTGGAAAGGCATTCAAAATGCATTTGGAACAAGATTGAATTTTAGCACGGCATTCCATCTTTAAACCGATGGCCAAAGCGAAAGAACAATCCAAACACTTGAAGATATGCTTAGAGCTTGTGCTTTGGATTTGCATGGCAATTGGGATGACCACCTTCCTTTAGTGGAGTTTGCTTATAACAATAGTTATCACTCAAGTATCAAGATGACTCCGTTTGAAGCTCTATATGGTAGGCCTTGTCGTTCTCCAGCATGTTGGAGTGAAACCGGGAAAGAAAGATATCTTGAGTTCATATGTATGTTGATAAAATAGAGCTTATCAAGCAAAGGATGCTAGCGGCGCAAAGTAGACAAAAAAATTATGCGGACATGAGAAAAAGAGAACAACTCTATGAAGTTGGGGATCATGTAATGCTCAAGGTTTCACCAATTAAGGATGTTATGAGATTTAGTAAGAAAGGAAAGCTAACACCAAGATATATCGGACCATTTGAGATTCTAGAGAAAGTTGGTGAAGCAACCTACAAGTTAGCATTACCGCCTTCATATGCAAGATTTCATAATGTCTTTCATGTATCAATGTTCCGAAAGTATGTCCATGATGAAGCAAATGTGATTCGGATTGAGAAGTCGAATATCAAAGAGGACTTGATATATGTGGAGCAACCTCTTAATATTATAGATTATCAAGTGAAGCATCTCAAGAACAAGACCATACCCATGGTTAAAGTGGCATGGAAGCACCATAAACGACAAGAAGTAACATGGGAGATAGAAGAGGAAATGCGAGAAAAGTTTCCCAGACTCTTTGATAAGCAAATTAAGATTTACTAAAATTCGAGGACGAATTTTTATTTAAGGGGGTAGATCGTAACATTCTAAACGAAATAGAAAAAAAAAAAGAGAAAAAGAAAAGAACCAATGCAGTCCACTCTCGCACTCAGCCCAAGCCCATATATGCTTACACCTTAAAATAATGCCCTAAAATGCTTTCACCTACCCCTGCGGCCGCACAAAGCCAAAGGCTCACATCCACTCAAGCTACAGTGGGTCATTCTAGCATCATTCGGCCAGCAAAGACCTCTTCCACTGTAGCAGCTACAGTAATCCATCTCAAATCACCTTAGTCCTCTCTTCATTCGACAAGAGTAGACCCCTTCACACTGTTGAAGTAATCTTCCTCTCTCTCATTGTTCCCTTCCATTACCACAGTAGCTCATTATCTCTTGCCTTTATTCACAGCAACAGGAAGTAGCAAGAGAGAAGAGGGAAGGAATTAGGTGGTTAAGCTTAGTTAACAAGGTATGTTTGAGGGGATCTAATTTCCTTAATCTTTCTCCTAATGATGTTTGAATGGATGGATTAGGGCATAAAGAACAAACCCTTTGTTCTTAGAGAAAAGATTATGGGAAATGTGCATTTCATAAGTAATGTTCCTTTAGATTACTATTCTATTACTATTCATGATTAGAATGCCATGTGTTTCATAGCTTCATGCTCTAATTGCTCTTTACGCTTAGTATTAAAATGTTCATTGTTGTTATGTAACATATTATGGAAATGTTTAAAGCTCATGTACATGTATGATGTTGATTAGCATGTTAAATGTCTTCATGTGAAAATCCCATGTGGTTCATGATTAGAATGTTAAGAATGTTAAAAAATGTCTTACATGATGTTTGGAAGCCAATATGTGTTCAATATGTCAATGTATGCAAGATTATGAAACAAATGATGTAAAAATCGTGTAGCTGTCATCTCAGAACGGACGACCGATTCTATATCGATCGACCGTTCTGGAAGGGCAGATACATTCTGTGATTAGCGGACATCCGAATGCCTTGATTCGGTCATTCGAAAGACATGTAACGGTCGACCGATACCTAAGCGATCGTCCGATATGTGTAGTCAAAACAATTGAAATATTCTGTGATTAGCGGTCGATCGAACGCCCTATTTCGATCGTCTGAAAGTTACGAACCGGTCGACCCATATGCCACCGGTCGTCCGATTTAAGTAGTCATCACATTCTATGATTAGCGGACGAACCTGAATCTAGTTTCGATCGTCCGAAAGACCCATAATGGTCGACCGTTATACGAGCGATCGCCCATTTTAGAGAGCCATCACATTCTGTGATTAGCGAACGAACCGAATGCCCTATTTTGGTCGTCCGAAAGGACCATAACGGTCGACCGATAATCCGACCGGTCGCCCGATATAAGACCAGTGGTCGACCGTTACCCAAAACGGTCGTCTGATTCTGAGATATGATTGGTTATGATTGAATGTCCACATATAGCATGATTTGAAGTTTGTATGACCTTAAATAGGGTTAAAAGACGCAACACGTATTGAATGATTGTATGTATTGATGAACATGTTTAAAAGGCGGATTGATGAAGGTGTGGCATTTCATTATGACTTGGGACCAATCGGTACCCTACCTAAGACTCCACCGACGAGTGGGGGAAGACCTCATTGGCAAATGAGGGTAATGACCTCATTGGCGAATGAGGGTAATGACATCTTCTAAAGAAGAGGGTTAAGACCTCGCCTACGAGGAGGGTTAAGACCTCATCTAAGGATGAAGGTTAAGACCTCACCCACGGGTGAGGGTTATGACCTATGATCCATCACTCTTCTCAATCGACAAGATAAGCAAGTATCTAAATAAAGATAAAAGATGAAAAGATGAATGATGAATGACTTGGGACATAAAGTTAAAGATGATAAAGAAGTATGAAGAAGGCACCTATGATGATGCATTATGAATGTCCCCTTATCACATCATATGATGTCATGAATAAAGATGACAAAGTAAAGTAAGATAAGATTATGATATGCAATAGCATAATGATAAGTAAGATGATAAGTAATCATGATACTTTTCATGTAGTTCTTTGATTAGGATTAGATTTTAAAGGTGATCCTTATAGATTCTAGAGGTCGCTTCCACTTTTCTTTATAAGGTGTAGCATTTATGGTCTGTTTGGTTGGAGGTGAAAAGAAGATAAAGAGTGGAAAGGAAAAGAAGGAGAATTCGTTCCCCTCGTTTGGTTGAATTTAAGTTGGAGGAAAAAGAAGGAAAAAGTCTCCTCCTTTCTCTTCCATTCCCCTACAATATTTCATTTTTCTTTCCCCTCCAAATTGGAGTGGAAAGGAGGGGAAAGACATATTAAGTATGAGTTTTCAATTTTGACCAAGTAAATTAAACATACAACTATATATGTTTTAAATAAGTTAATCACTTAACATTCATCCCCTTCCCTTTAATGATATCAATCAAACAGAGTTAACTATTCATCTTCATTCTCATACATTCTCTTCCCATAATTTCCCTTCCCACTCTTTACCTTCACTTCCTCTTAATGAATTTTGAACCAAACAGACCCTTAGTTCTACATGAACAAGGACATTTTCAGGAATAAAAGTTATGGGGGGCCGAAATATAAAATGTGCAGATAAAAAAATGACATGTTGCATGTATAAACATATAATTATAAAAAATTTAATCAAATTAACAAAATAAAAAATTACTCTAGAAACAATGTATATTAAAAATAACTTATAATTATAAATTTTATTTATTTTAATTGAGACATATATTTTTATTATTCATCATACCTTTTTTTAATTTATCATGTTTATCTTGCAAGTTGAGTTTTAAGATAAAATAATGTGATTTATATATGAAGTGATTAAATTCAAATAATTAGATGAAGATATATGTACCTAATTTTTTTAGTAATTAAGTAAGTAATTTGATGTGTTATAGAAAGAAATCACACATTACACTATAAATATTTTCATATATGCTCATAATATAATAATATACTATCTTTCTATAGATTTCTTAAGATTAGAAGGGCTATTAATATATCTTTTTAAGGAAAATTTGGTATATTATTATATATAGTATGTCTCAAAAAGTTAGGAGGAGCTAATCATAATTATTTTAAAAGATTATATATAATATATCATTACATATATAACATAATACAAAAAATTAAGGGGGGGGGGGGGGGGGGTGGGTGGGTTACTATGGGCTTGTTTGGTATAGGGATAAAATGAGAATTAGCAGCTTGTTCTCAAGTTTGTATCCAAACAGCACTTAAGCGATAATGTGGGACTCATATGTAATAATTACAGGAATAAGAAAAAATGTGAGCTTATTTGTTCTTGCCACCACCAAGAACCTATCTGTTCTCTGCTGGATCAAGAAATGGGGGTAGAGTTGGGTCATCGTGAGATCAAAAAGAATTCATCCAAACAGCCCCTATGTAGTTTCGTCCCTGCACATGACACTTAGTTCCAACCTCCTATGATTAATGATGTTTTATTTGACCATCCTATCAAAAGTTTATATTGCAATCCAAAAATGTCAGTGCGCAATCAGTAAATATGATTTTTTCACCTTTTCTACTTTTATCTTATACTTAATTAACTATCCTTTCAATTTCAATTCATCATGCATGCAGGGGTAAAAAAAGCCATTTGTCACTACACACTCATATTCTATTTATTTTTCAAAATTAGTATTTTGAAATATAAATAAAATATGAGCCCGACTATGATGAATCTGGGCCAGGTTTGACACTAACTCAGGTCGAATATCAAATTTAAGGACCGGGTTCTATAATGTCGACCTTTAACTTAATTTGTATGGAAACCCAAGCTAGGTTCGAGGTGGTCCTGGCTAGGTATGACCGAATCAATTTCTCTTCATTTTGACAAATAGAAATTCAGACTGGATATGATCGAAACTTGGGTTGGGTATAATTCAACTTAAATCAAAATTCCTCTGCACAGGATCCCGGGTCGATTCCTCAGAGTCTGGGCTAGGTTTAGATCAAATCCGGACCGTATTCGATTTATGTTGCACCGGGTTTGCCTATTCATTGAAGAACCCGAGTCGTGTTCTTTCAATTGGGGTCGAGTTTTTGTACAAAGGAATTTCGATATCGAATTGTCGAGATTTTGTCCTAACTTTTATATTAATTTATGCATGCTTTCAACATGGGAAGGAATTATTCTTGGATCATCAAAGAACATGTGGGTATTGATTTTTATTTTTAAACTTGATCAAATCAATTAAATTTATTTCCAAAAGTGAATCAAACCACAATACGTACCTTGGCTATTAGATTACTGTAACAATCAAACTTTGGCTTCACCTTCTGATAGCCGAACTTTGGTTTCTGGCTGCACTCTCGTCGTTCTATCTTCAGGAGTCAACCACGAGTAGGTGCATGTTAAGAGCACACACGTACATGAAAACATAGCTAAAAAAATTGAGAAAAAAATTAAGTGGAAGGAAAAAGATGACTTGGAAGAGATCCTTCTGGTCCTATATAGGGAGAAGACTCTCAAGTTTTAATCTAATTAGAATTCTTAATTATACTTCTAATCCATAGTTTATCTTTTATTTTTCTCTATTTTTGGAATAAAATAACTAATTTATATCACTATTTCTTAATTTTTAGATTTTAAACAATAATTTATGATTATTTTATTTTCTGTATATTTTTAACTTAAAAACCTCTAATTTAAGTCTTAAAATTATAAATTTAATCTTACTTAAAACTTTATCCTTAAAAATCTTTTAATTATCTTTTAATTATTCTATCTCTCTTAAACATAATTATTTCCGAATTTTTGGAATTAAATAAACAATTATTATTTTTATCTTTTAATTATAAAGAAATAATAAAATGATATTATTTTATCTTTTATATATTTTTAGCGTAAAACTCTTATTTGGAGTCCTTTATATCCTAAAGTTATAGTTAGATTCATATTCAATTTTTGAATACCTTATCTTATTGTAATTTTTAACTCCTAATGTAATTAGAAATTATATTTTCCTTCCTTTTCTATTTCTTATCAAATTATATTCACTTTCATACTTTTCTTAACTTTATCTTTACTTAACAAATCTTAAGTTTTGGATTTATTTTAATTACAAAAATTAGTTTTTAATTTGAAAAATTTTGAGTTGTTAAAGAAACTCTTATTGTTGTGATGATGCTCTACGATGAACCCACGATAAGGCTTTCAAACTCCGACTAGTGATTCTAACATCATCCGAAGTAGAGGGGATTGTGATATGTGATTTTCTCATACACTTATTAAGATGCAAATGACAAGTTCAAAATAATGCAAAAAATATTTTTATCTTTAATTGTATTAGTTTTTTTAATTGATATCAAAGTCAAAATAAATTTTCTCATTTTCGTTTTATACTATGAAAATTTGCGAAGACCACAACTGAAAAATAAAAATTTTCGTCATCAATATTTTGGTAAATATTTTACTCAGATTCTTTTTACACGTTTAAATTTATTTTCCTAGTTTTAAAAAAGGAACTATACATGATATATTAATCATCATACAATAGTCCTGAACAAAAAAGAAAGATGGGTGTCTAAATTATACAAGTTCCTAAATAAAAGGAATTATAAGAATAAAATACAAAATCACTAAGCTTATAACATTTTGTGCTAAAATGACTAAACGTCCCTTTTAAAAAATTTTACCAAACACTCATACTTACATTTTGACACTGTGAAAACACTATCCACTATTTAATATTATATTTTTTTATGTGTCAAATAGTGCCATAAAATAATAAGATGATTTGGTAGAAAAAAAGAAGGGTAAATTATACGAATTGTCCTCCAACTTTAGGTCAATATTTCAACAGTCTCAATCTATTGTTGAATAATTGCTAGATAATATAATTAATAGAACTTAATCATCCTCTAACTTGATAGTATGGAAGGGAGATAATATTATGAAAATATTCAAATCTGGGATTTAAATCGTGATAAAGACAAATCTTGGTCGTAAGTTATGACTTACGACTAGGGAATGTAGTTCAGATTGGGTCAATTTTTTGAATTTTTGATAAAAAAATTATTTGCTATTTTTTGGGTCATATTTTTAAATTAAAAGTACCTTAAATCTATTTTAAAAATAAAAATCACCCTCTAGTGAGTTAGTTTTTTTCGGATAAATTTTTCGAGGTCCTTCTTTTATACAATCATATTTTAAAAAAAATATATAATAAATTAAAATTAACATAAAATATTAATTTTACATTAAATATAAAATATACTATTAAAATTTTAGAGTTACCAAATTAAATTCGATAATGTGATAGAAAAATATAAATTTTATACAAAAATTATTATATTATAATAAAAATTTGAATAATTTATGAATTAATTATATAAATAAAAAATGCGGGCTTCACGGGCTTCTAACATTTTTCGGATTGGACTCTAATTTTATCGGTTGATTAGTTTATTAAAAATTCTCCTAAATCATATTCCATCTCCTCATTTTTTATTTTTTTGAATCAACCCCTACTTACGACCGCAGCTAGAATTTCCATTTTTTTTTCTTTTTTTTTTTTTTGGAAATCACGGGTGCTACATAACAACTTTAACTGGTCATTGAAATTGCAGAGTATCTCTTGAGATTTCCAACAAGATTGGAGGAGACGAGCAAACGTCCGGTTGAAATCGAACGCCATTATTGGCGCAGCAAGCCCTCATACCACTCGTTAAAATTGGTACCAAATTTGGAGAGACCAAAGTTGACAAAACAGAATACAAAAGAACAAGGACAAATACTTGGAACAGAATCCTAGGCATATATATATATATATCATATATACATGGGGTGACTTTGACTTCATTCACAGTTCCAAAATATATAACCGGACTCTTTCCCAGCGGTGTTCCATTCCATTTGGCTTCCCTTATCTTGAGAGGACCAGTGATGAGCTGGAGACCCATGTACTCTTATGCTTTGCTAATTCATGACAATAAGAGAGAAACAAAAACTGATCAATCAGTCTCAGATCTGCCTGCTTTTATTGATGTTTATATCAGTTAGCTGTTGCATAAATTAAATCTTTTCAACTTTATGGCATTTAATGTTAATACAGTGCTTTTTGGTGACCTTAAAAATATCAGTTTCTAGAGCTAGCTAGTTGGCATAAGTAATTTCTGATATTTTTCGTTCTTTTTTTTCTCTTCTTCTTCTTCTTTTTCCATGTCTCAATAAGAGTTGATAATGTGCCGTCGGTGTCTGAAACATCAAGGCAACGAGGAGTATGCAAACAACACACTTCAATAAATTTAGCAGAGTTTGATGAAACTAATTAGACGTATGAATCAGAAGACAAACACCTTAAATGTTGTAGGTCATTCTGTTAAATAGGTCAGAACATAAATTTCCAGTTTAAGTAACGAACTCCTTTGATGGTGACATTGACACTCATTACTTTTCTGAAAGATGTGGATTTCTTTCTTATCAGTTACTACTTCTGAGTGAAGAGAGGATGCATGTTTCAGCGTACTACTACCGTTGCAGTGCATATCCATCATCTCCACAAAAAGAGGAAGTTCATGCATGTGGCATATCCGACTTTCTGAAAGCTAAAAGCCTAAAAGGTAGTAGTTAAGTGTACTTGTTCGATCTGATATCTTGTAAGAGAATGTAATCATTTCAGCTGTGAAACAATTATGGTGCAATCGACAGGCGAAGTACAGATTGATTCTAACAGCCTCAGATTCTTTATTGTGATATATAATCGAGTTCCATAAATGCGTGGCCATAACCATTAATATCGTCTGTCGTAGGAGAAGTATATCTAAATACAAAAGTGCTAAATATTCGCATAATTAGCTTCCTTAATTTTTCCAGTGTACTGCAATCTGTCATAATTCATTAATGCAAAAAGTATATTGAGATAGTTACAGTACTCATGCAAAAGATTTCCGGCGTCAACATATTTCTCAATAAATCACACTACAAGAAAAATGCAAATCACTGAATTTGTCGAAAACCGTCGGAAATTACGATTTTCGACGAATTTTTCGACAGAACCGATTCGACCAGAAAATGATCATTGCAAATCTTTTTGCGACGGTCGGAAAAAACTCGTCGATAGTTCCGACGGTTGTGACCATCGCAAATGTATAGCAACCGTAGAAACTTTCGACGGTCGTTGCGACCATTGAAAATTTCGGGGCCATCGCAACCATCGAAACTTTCGATAGTAGCAACCATTGCAAAGAATTTTTATAATATAAAAAAATTAGCCCGCCACCAGCGACCGAATCCGGCAGCCAGCGGCCCGAACGGTCGGCATTTTTATAATATTATATTATTTTTCATTTACTGACGGTCAGGATCGTCGAAAATTGCGACGGATAGGTATCCGTCAAAACTTTCGACGCTCCTGATTATCGAAAAATAAATAATAATATAACAAATTATATAATTTATTATTTTTATTTCCGACGATTGTGATCGTCGGAAGTTCCGATGAATACCTTTTCGTCATAAAATTCGTCGCAATTTGCGATGGATTTCTTTTCGCCGAAAACGATCCATCGGAAAATTCTTATTTTCTTGTAGTGCCGGTCCTCATTGTTCTATTAGTACCTGAATATGGAACAGTAAATCATTGTCGAATAATTAGTTCTGTACCTGAACAGTTTAATACATATTGCTTTATATGCTTACCACTGAAGTTCTACGACCATACTCATCTGCTTTTGCCTTTTATTTTATCTGCATTTGTGTTATTATACAAGGAAACCTTGCACATTAAAATTGTTTTTTCACTTAGTTTCTTCAGTTATCAAGGAAAAGAAAAGAAAATTCTTATGATAAAAACATAAAAAAAATATTAGAGAGGATTAATCATTATTTGGAACTTCATAAAGTGATTTGTCGTGTCTTGCTTTAGGTTCTTTTTTGTATTATAAAGGAGGCATATGCCTCATATTGTTAATAATATATTGAATACTAACTCAATTGTTTGGCCCCAGATAATCAAGATGTGAAGTCGCACATTCCATAGAGACTAGAGAGGTCTCGTTATCTGAACAATCGATCTTGAGCAGGGTCCAAGGGATTCCCTTGGGGGCCTGGGGATGGAGTCCTTGTTTCTTATTTTGCATGGTGAGTTCAAATATGGACTTCATAATGTTTGAATTATTTTGTATCTCATAATCATCTGCAATTCTTTTTGCATATGTGTAGTTTTTTTTTCTCTGCCCCTTTCTCACCAGATTAACATGATGGATCCATGATCATTTGATCAGTTATTGCTTCTAGCCTAGGTAGATTAGAGCTTCCTTTTATTTGCAACATCTGATTAAAATCTTCCCAACTTGGATTGCAAACTAAGAACTCTCCTATCTGAAATATTGCAGAAAACCAATCCAATTTTAAAGCCAATATTGTACACGGCAATCTTTGTAAAAGCAAGTTGACTCTTCTCTTAGACTTCTGTTTAGAAGGAGATGGGATCTTTTAACCCCATGATGGCTGGTAACTCATCAACATATCAACTGTCAAGCATTCTCTAACTTTTTTTCTTAATCATGCTAGTCAGCTTTATCCCATCACTGTACTAGTTATCTCTCACATCACTTCATGTGTTTGATTCAGAAGGATGCAGGAACAGTAATATATATAAACTAACTCAAAGTCAAATATCAAGCTTTAAGTAGCCAAGCAAAAGATACTTCCATAGTCATACAAATAAAAAATAAACATGGCCTCGGTGATTTCTTGTTCTCAGACTCTTCTCTACATCACTTGGTTATTCGACGTGTAAAGATGACATTACTAAACAGTGAAACTGCTTGATTAGAACATTTGTTACAGGGAGAAAGAAGGAATTAAAAGGAGCACTCGGGCAGGTCATATCAAAAGGAAAGCAATTGTTCAACTTCTGACGAGGCCGTAAGATAGAGCCATCAGCAGAATGGCGGCGTCCCTCTCATCCTGCGGAAACGGCCGATGCGTCGACGACGACGTGGAGCTTGTACCCAGAGTTAGTGTGACGTCCTCGAAGCAATCAAGCTTCGCCTGACTGGCCGTTTCTGTTCCGGCGAACTTGCACCGCTTCTTGAACGGCACAGTGCGATCGTCGTCGACGACGAGTGGTTTCTTCTCCTTTCTGGCCTTCGTGGGAGCAGCTGGAGAAGGCATGAGCGTGCTGCCGTTTGCAGCAGCTGCGGCGGCCGCCGCCATTGCCCGTCTGGCCTTCCTTTGCCTTATCCCGCAAGCGTTGCAAAGCGACTGCAGCGAGATGGTCGAGATGCACGTCAGAGGCGGAAAAAGAGAAAAAAAACGACCACTGCAGAGTGGGCTCTGGTGCCTTGTTTACATACCTTGGGACCGCAAGGGCCGGTTCGCCACAAGGGGGTCTTGGTCGTGTGGCAGTCGGAGCAGACTCGGACGACGTCTCCGCCGCTCGGCGAAATGTTGCCGTCACCCGTGCTGCCAAAAACGTGGTTCGCGCCGCCGCCGACGCGATCTTGAGATGACCTCGTCTGTCTCCTCGTCCTGCTCGCCGCTGAGCGATCGGCGTTCATCATCTTCCTCATGATCCGCATCTTGGAAGGCATCCACGCACACTCTCCTCCTACTTCTTCCTCTTCTTCTTCTTTGACGTAGTGATCGCACGAGGACAACTTAAGATTTCTACCAACGGCATCGTCCTCCTGTGGACGCGATGGCAGTCGACATCTGATCGTTACACCATTGGAGGACTGATCGTTGGCCTGTACGTACCGTTGTCAGGAGGACGCAATTAAGATCTAATCTGTAAGAACTATGTGCTTTGCACCACTATCGCAGGCATGTACTTCGAGCAAGCTAGATCACGATCTTACTGTTTGTGCATGCAAAAATTAATTACATACCTCCTCTTGTCGGTGACTTCTGTGATTTCCATGATCTCCTTGATCATGGAGAATGCTGAAGACGCCGGGACATGGAATAAACGGAGGCGCACGACCAGCTGCCATGTCCAAGGAAGGGAGATGACTGCCTTGGCCGTCGTCTTGGAACTCTGCCATGTAATTCACAGTAGTCGAAGACTGGTTCAAATTGAAAGAGAACATTGTGACAGTACAGGCGGCAGCAGCAAGAGAGGAGGGCCGGGGATGAGACCTTGCTTTGAGAGGTAGTGTTAGTTATCCTTGTCCCTAGATGAAGCTAGTAGGATCAGTATACACTACTCTATTATTAAAAAAAGAATAAAGAACAGGAGGCCAAAGGAGGAGTACTGCTGCTAGGAGACGACAGAGATGTTGATCAATTAATTTTTCCTGCAGTAGCAGGGTGTAAGGGTTCTCTTTCTGATGATCACCCCCATGAACTTTTATACTGCCTCAGAACGAGAGCAGATTAGCTGCTAAATCTAATTTGAGCGGTGAGGGGTACAAAAGTGATGATAATTAAATCATAACGAGAGAATTAAGAACAGTAGATAAAATATTTTCTGCAACTATACAATAGGCTCCAAAGATGCCATGTAAGGACTGGCCATGCCCAGCAAATATTATATACTGCGTGGAGGGAGACACCTCAGAGCACAAAAGGAATGATCCTTGGGTGAAATGTTAAATTAAGGAAGATATGTTTTCTTTCCCATGCAACTGTGCATTAGGTTCCAAGAAGCAATAAAAGTCTAGATCTGTCTTGTAAACCCTCCATGATACAGGACTTTGTAACACTTGCCAGCATCTGACCAGGACGTTCCCAAGATGAGGATATCTTGATAGGTTTGCATGGAGGCATCTCCCGGTAGTCGCCAAAGGGAGCATTTAATGTGAGCACCAAGTCTCAGTAATTATTTGAATCTCTCTCTCTCTCTCTCTCTCTCTCTCTCTCTCCCCTGTAAAAAAGTAATAGTTGGATCTTAACATGCATGAATATGTGCAAAGCTGAGGAGATGCATGTCTCTGCTCTCTTTCTGCACCACATACTTGCAGACATACATATAAGCCAAAGTTAAGTGGTGGTTCTCTATGGTTTCAAGAAGCCAAATGGAGACATATAATACGATCAGGGAAAAAGAAAATTACTTGTTGTTACATACAGCACCTGAAGTAGTAATCATCTCTTTTATTTTCAGATACAGAACTGAGTTGTTCTTTCAGGGGGACAAGAGAGGTACATACATTTGACTGAACTGCATTATTCTCTAAGTTCATCGCATCTCAGATTGTTACTGCTGTAGATTCATTCGAGTATTGGATCTCTAAGCAGCTCAGCTAGGACATTTTAACTGGTCCAGAGTTAACTCGTGTAAGAAGATCTAGATCATAAGATTGCATTTTAAAGATGTAATTTTGTTGAGGATAATTCATTAAGAGTTTGGCACACCCATCAACTTATGGTTCGATTTAGAGTTTGACTTTGAAGTTATATATCATTTTATCGTTTTACTTTTTTTTAATACTAAACAGTAAAAAATTGTAATATTGTTGAAAGACGATTAAACAATGGTTGCAGAGTTCATTGACATGGTATAAGAGAAGTTAGCTGGTCTTTCTTCGCTTATATATCAGCTGATGATCACCAGAAATGGAGGTAAAATAGTAAGAAATCTGTGACAGTTTTACAAGTAAGGTAGGTAATGTATATATATGAAAGACCCCACTGCCAGGGCAAGTCCAACAGCGTATCCATCAACAGGATGCCTGCAAATCCTGGTGCCAGAGTGGTGATATTTGGAGTTACAAGACACCGCACAGACCATGCTACAGGGACCCATCTCTCTCTCTCTCTCTCTCTGTCTGCGTCCCCACAAGCTCCAAACAAATTTTCTTCCATATCTTGGAAATACATTAACCATATATTACCTAGAACCCCAGAATTATGTCAGGCATAAAATACATAGAGAGAGACAGAACAAGAGGACCACTCAATATGATCACCATAATGTTTGACCCCTCGACTTTTGTGTTAAATATATCTTTTTTTGTTACAAATTCAGTATCTTGCAAGAAAATAGAAGAGTCTCGAGTAAATGGAAATAAAAATCTCTAACGAAGAATAAGAGGGAGATGAAAAAAAAGGAGATATCTGCTAAACCAAGGCATAAACAATGAAACATTTTGTTTGCGGCCCTTCAAAAAAATCATTCTTTTGTTATGTGATAATTGATTCTTTAGTTGACATTACCTTTAAATACTTCGTATTGAGCTTAGACTAACTTACTAATATTATATAACAAACATATAATTTCTTACATAGAATGCGAAAACATAACAACTTTCTAACTTTCTTTAATAGAATGTGAAACAAAAGATTTTCCACTTTCTTGTTCTATTAGTCCTCCAAAAATAAACTTATAAATTATTTTTATATTAAATAACGATAAATGCATAAATATATTAAGCACTATTAATGTGCATCCTACTTTGTGAGCCTATATTTTTCCTAAGAGTTTAAAGTTCATACTTCTATCATGTGGTAATTGATATCCTTTTGGATCAACATTGCCTACAAATATTTCTTCTTAGAGTTTAGTCGATCATCTTAATCATATCAAATAATAAACATCTAACTTCTTATATAGAGCGCTAAAGCGAAATATTTTTTTAACTTTCTTCAAGACACTTTCATTTTCTATTAGCCAAAGGATAACTCAGTTATAAATTATTTTACATTAAATAAGAATAAAGAGTTCTAATGATTTGATTCTCATGTGTATTTTTACATCACCAAGAATATTACTACTACACATGCTTCTATCCTTAGCAATGTCAATCATCTATGATCTATGGGGTATATAAAAGATTTCCATGATCAATAACATTCAGTATGTGATATAATAAAAAAAGTATATAAATTCATAATAGAATTGAATCAAACTTAATTATGAAACAATTGTATGATAAGTGAAAAATAATCATATGCTTTAAATTAATGACATGCTTATTCTTCCCCTTGTTTATTTTCATATTCTTATTTTTTTTGTGTTGTATTACATATTTTACATGTAAAAACCTAAATACTATAGTGCGTTATCCTAAATAAGTTCTTTAAACATTTTATTAAGGGTAGTCACAACACTTTCATTTGGTTCTTGGAATCGTGATGATCAAACCAAATCCAAGGGTACCTTGTCCCCTCTATGTAAGGATCATACACACAATCTAAGGCGTTTATATATGTAAGGATTTTATACCAATTTTTACATCCTTGTTTTTTAGTTCATGAGCAATAAGTAAATATTACTTCCCACATATTATAATGTTTATCTTACTACCTGATTATGTATCTTTGAAATTTCCAATTTAACAAATCAAGAATAGAGATAAAAAGATCATTTAATATCAAAATAAAATATGAAATAATATTGTTCAAAAAATCAAAAGAATTCAAGCTATATGAGATAGAACCCAAGATGTGTGGCCATGGCATAGTAACTCAGGTCGGGTCCTCAACGACACGAACCGAGTGCCTGTCGAAAAATAAATCTTGCAGTAAACCTAGGTCAAGTGTCTTAGATTGGATCATCGGGACATTACCAAACGCTCGTGAAATTTTCATTCTTTTAATTGTAGAAAAAACTTGGGATGGATCATCTAAAATCTGAGCCTAGGTGGACATGAATTTGGTTCGGATTCGGTGTACACAACATCGGGCCAGATAAATCACTAAAGAACGAGTTCTAATTGCGAGTTAGGTTTTGACACAGTAGAACTCTCTTGATTTTTGTAACTTTGGCTGAAACTTTGAGTTGTAGAACTTGTGCTCTTGGCACACAAACTTATGAGGCCCCTTTGTAGATCATAGGAAAACTTGTGGGTAACAATCGTTCTTATAATCAAATATGACTAAATCTATTAAAAAATTGTATTCAAAATTGAATCCAATATCAACACGTACTTTTACTATTAAACTATCTTAATAGCTAAACTTTGGTGAACTTTTTATGACAAAACTTCAATTTTAGTTGCGACTACGATGCTCGCGTCTTTAGGGAACAATCACAACTAATTGACTATCAAGAGCTCTCCCACACATGCACCGATTAGAGAAAAACATGGTAAGGGGAAAAAAATCAAAGAGGGAGAAAGATGAATGAAGAGAGACCTTTGAAATCATAGAAAACCTCTAAATTTTAAGCTAACTAGAACTCTAAATCACACTTCTAAATAATGATTTATTATTTTTTCTCTAAATTTTTAGAAGTTAGTATTTAATTATTATAATTATTTCTTAATTATCAAATTTATGATAATAATAATTTATCATTATTTTATTTCTTAACTTAGAAACCTCTAATTTAAATTTAATTAGCAGTCACAATTCAATTTTACTTCAATATGCATGTCTAATCCTCTTGTAATTATCTTTTCCTTATTCAATATCCCTCAAGTTTCATTACCTTTTATTTTCATGATTTTTTTGAAATAGAATAACAAAACTATATATTTTTTATTTCTAAATATTTTTTTAACTTAGAACTCTTATTTTAACCCCTATTGGGAGTCATTTATAATACAAACTTATTATTAGATTCAAATCCAAGTTTTAATCCCTAATCCTTATTTAGTCTGAACTCATAATTCATTGAGGATTTATCTTTTTTTTTTAATTTCTTATCCATATTTTTTCCAAACTTTATTTTAATTATTCCTGATAAGTAATTATTTATTTGCCAATGATCCAAGTGGTCCACCAAAGAACCTGTTGAATCAAAGGGCGGAATAATAATTCTGAAATCCGTGTACTTTGGTGGCCATCGCATAAATGAATGCCGCAGGTCCCACCCACCCAATCACTGCGCATGATCTGCTGCGCCCCTTTACATGCACCACATTTTTTTGTTCTCATCCATTATTATTATTATTATTATTATTATTATTATTATTATTATTATTTGCAAAAAGAATTTTTTTGGACTGTCAATTTCTGGTGTTAACAATTATGCACATTATCAATGGATTAAAAGTCGACTTATCGTCAAGCTCAACTAATTCGATAAGATCTCATCGTGTCGAAAGATCGAGAAAATTAAAATATTTTGATTTAGAATTCTCATAAAAAAAACGATTGAGAAAATGGGATGGAACCGGAGATAAAGTGGAATCAAAAACTTTTTTTTATGTGGATCTAGATTTTTAGAAGGTTCTTGGTGTTCAAGGCTATTGACACTCTACTACTTTAGAGTCGAAAAGATAAAATAGTAATAGTTTATTTTCCAATCAAAATGATGACTCCAAAATTTAAATATAAAATTACTGGCACGTATATTTAAAATTCAACTCTACTACCAATTGAGTCGTCCATGCAAAAAAATTTCTTTGACGTGAAAAATTAATGTCAACATTTATAATTATTTGTTCTGCACCTTTCGCGGAGTACAGAGAATCAAAAGGGCATTATAGACGAAGTGACATAGTTGTCTCAATGCTTCATAAGTTTTTCTTTCCCCACCTTTCTTTCTTGTATATATGTTATCTAGAACCATTGGTTTTAGGAAATATCAACCTTACATTAGAATCAGAAATTTAATAAGTCATCTCACATTTTTAAAATAAACTTGATGTATTTAGAAACGACATAACCTTTTAGCTTAGATGGTCAACTTCATAGATAGATAGATAGATAGATATATATTTAAAATAAAAATTTCAAAACATAATGTTATTTTATGTGTACGTTCTTTAAAATTAATAATAAATTGTAACAAATGATCAGTTTAATGAATTAACAGGTTAGGCTACATCTTCTTAATTTAACGAATACTCGGTCTTTTATTTGACCTATCATAAGTCACATGCCTGATTTATAAGTCAGGCCCATTTAGCCTCTTGCTAGCTCTTGTGGCATGGAGTTATGGTCACTAGATAAACTATGAATATGGCTTAATATAAGTTGCGTTTAGTAGAATGTTATAGTTCAAAATGTACTACAAGTATAAGCAACATTGTAGCTGGGACCTTGTCTTCCATTTATTTTTAGTATTAACAATTCTAGTTTTTTCTTGTGTGTGAGCTTACGGGTGGTCTCCAGTGTTCAGGACTATTAGCACATAATTAATCCATAGCCGGAGTGAAAGATCGGTAAATATGTATTTTTCTGATCAAAGTGGTAGTTCCAAAATCGATAGCCACAAATTACCGTCGACATGATGTCGCACAAAGAAGACACCGACATTCGGTAGCTATTAGCGTCATAATGACGTCGAGTACAAACACGATGTTACTAGCGCCATAGGTTGATGCTATTGCGACGTTATCACGATGCAAAAAGTATCCTTGCGAGGAGTTTAAGGGAATCGCTAACTCGACGCTAAGTTGGTGCTGAATGTGGCGAAACTATTTTGATGCGAAGGTGGCACTATAGTTGTGCTTAATGTAACGTTACTTAGATGTTAAGTTGACACTATTGTGATATTATGTTTCGTCTCTGTTGCGACGCTAACGTGATGCCAAATCTTGTGACGCTAAAGAGGCACTAACGTGATGCCAGTTGCAATATATTAGAAATAGCGTCTAATCACCTTGCATCACTAATGCAACGCTAAGGGACGCTAAGTCATTTTGTTCCCTTTTCACACAATACAAATTATACAATTCATATATAATGCATTCTTGACATTGATGACAATACTATTAAAGAAAAGTAGTAATAACCATCACAAAAAAGTTAATAATCACACATAATAACAAAATATATAAAAAATACATAATACAAAAGTTTATATCCTAAATCATTATCATTGTCGTTGTGTCGACGTACTCAGTCGGCCAATTTGTGGCTGGAGCATGGTCTGGATCGCTTGCAAAATGGAAGCCAAATGTTGAGGAAGCTGCTCCGAGATGAATCCCCTGATGCTGTCCAACATGAGTTTAGTGTGGTGGATGAACTCAGAGCAAATGAGCCGCCTGCATATCCTCCGCTCCTCCTAAGAATCTAAGCGGCTGTGTTTAGACTACACAGATATCCTCCTCGTGACATGCTAGCCACCTCCTCCCAAACAGCAGCATCCTCTATAAAATAGAGAAATTATATATAACGTTATAAATCATATAAACATACAAAGTGTTATAACATTAAAAACATGAATCGATTTCGAGATAGGTTGCCTGGTGGCTGAGTACTAGGATCATCTCCGTACTTCTCGACAATTTTCTGATAATACACATTCTAAAAAATTTGAACATTGAAACATTATTTACAACCAAATGAACATGTAATGAAACTTATTAGAACTCTACGAGCAGTGGGCATGACCAAGTTATTGTTCTTCTTCTTCTTATGTGTGGCCTTGTAGGCCATGTAAAAGTCTACAATACCACCTTATTTTCCCTCCTGCAATAAAGTTTCAAGTTTTATAAAATAAGTATAAGATAAAAGTTTGATTATTCCATTTTGTATTGACATTATCATGCGTCTTTGATGCTCATCAAATCGAATGGACCCATGGGCCTCGAGCTTCGAAAGTATGTTCTTTGTCATTCTTCATCCATCCTGTATCAATATCAAATACTTAGACTTTGTAAATTATAAATTTAATAAAAATAATCAAATGTAAACTTACCACTTCTTACATAACAAATCATAAACTAGACGCTTAATATGTCTCAGGCATCTTTGTATACATATTATAAGTTTATATGTATATATATGTGTATGTATATGTATATAAAACTATAAGTCTATATGTATATATGTATATATGTATATGTATATGAATATGTATATGTATATAAATTATAAGTCTATATGTATATATTTATAATCAAAGGAAGTGAGCTAAAGCAAATAGTGACGCAAAATGTCGTCGCTATTGCGGTGCAAAGGTGTCGCTAGAAAGAATGGCGCCGACGTAGCATCGATACTGCGTCAAAGATATGCGACGCCGAGTTAGCGTCAGTGTGTTCTGACACTAAATCAACACAGATGTGGCTCTATATTAGCGTCAACATGTGTCCATCTCTAAAGAGATGCCAATTGGCGCCACTTTAACGCCGACATGTGCTGTGATGCAATGTTGATGCTAAGGCGACACAATCGCGTCTCTACGATGGAGCTAAAAATCTCACTTAGTTCAACTCCCATAATTCCATGATTAAGAATATACAAATAATTTATCTATAATTAATATACGATATTATATATATATATATATATAATATTGACATGTGTTCATACACATATAGGTATGTATACTATGTTCGACATATATATAAAGTATACATGTTGATAATTGTTAACATTCCTTCTTTCTACACACACACACATGTGTGTGTGTGCGCGCGCGCGTGCGCGCGCATGTGTATGTGTGTATTCGTGTTTAGATACATCAATACATATATATTTAGGAATACATATGTAAGTAACATATATAATTAGGAATGTACATATGTAAGTAACACATATAATATAGGTAACATATAGTATAAGAATATATATGTAGGTAACATATATAGCTCGTTTGGAAGAAGAATATGTTATAGAGAATAAGAAATTTTATTAAGAAGAATATAATATTCTTATCATATTCTTATTATATTATCTGTTTGGTTCAACAAGAATAAAAATTTTAAAATATAATATATTATAACTAAAATATTTTTATTACAAATAGTTGATATTTATTATTATTTTAAAAATAATAAATAATAATATAATAATATAATAATACATGAATAAATAATAAAAATAAATTACGATTGAAACAAGAAGAATATATGTATTCATCCATTTTGAAAGAATAGAGATATTCTCAAATTTTTATTAAAATCAACGGTTTCATCATTTTTAAGATGGTTTTTAAAAAATCGAGGTTTGACCGCTTTATTCTTAATCCACTTGGTGTTTGACTATATTTCGAGAATATTACGATATTCTGCTAGTTAATATCGAACCAAACGACACCATAGTGTAGGAATACATATGTAGGTAGCATATATATATTTAATTAGGAATATTTAATATATTTATTAATTAAACTATAGTATAGGTAACATATATAGTTATACAAATTAACATTACCTACTTAGTGTCACCACGAAAGGAGCGTAAGGTGTCTACTTAGCGTCGAATTAATGTTGCGATGTCGGTGACGCTAATTAGCATTGCAATAATCGATGACAATACAACACAAGAAGTTGGCGCCATATCGACTTCGTCCTTAGCGTCGCATGCTCCATGACGCTAAACTAGCGTCAGGTTCTATCGACGCCAATATAACGCTACAATCTACCACACATTTTCTTATTTTCCGCGTGTGATAATAGCAGCGAAGTAGTGTCTCTATGGCGCCGCATTTAGCATCGATACAATGTAATGCCAATGCGACACTAAATTGAAACTATGATGAGGCAGTTAGGGTCGCATTTTAGTGACATAATGTTGTCGCTATAGAGATGCTATTGGCGTGGATGTAGAGACTCCATGTTTTGCGATGCTAATTATCGTCGCTATTGTAGTTCCTTGTAGTGGCTACTAGCACCAACGAACCACTTGGAACACGGTATTAACAATTCTAGTTAAGTAGGTTTGGTAATATTAAATATAAATATCTCTCCATGGTATCATGCAACTTTTATAGTTTGATTGGCCACCAAATCCACAACAACGAAAACAATAATAATAATATGAAATTTATGGCATTAAATATCTCCTCCCTAATACAAACCAAAGGGTAATTAGTTCTCGTAAATGATAAGAGGTCAATGTGTACGTAGAGCACCCGCTCTATACCTTAATGTAGAGCACTTAGTATTTCATGTTATATAATTAATTAATTTATTACAATTTATCACTAGATTAATTATATACTTATTAAATGAAATAATATATATTTATTAAGATAATTTGATAATAAAAAAGTATCAATGCATTATTTAATTGATAAAATAAAATAACATATATTTATTTTACTATTTAATATGTAGAATTAATGCTCTACTTCGAATACTTTATATGTATATTTTCTCAAATGATAATGATGAATCTTTATTCCCTTTTACTTGTTCGATCTCCCTTCTCTCAATCCCTCACATAAACTCCCTTTACTTTCCTCTTCCACACATAAATTTTAACAAATAAATCCCAAGAGATGAAGAGGGAACAGATCATAGTGGTCACGACCTAGGACAAGCCAAAGGAGGGAGAAGAGATTAATGTTAATTAGAATAAACCAACCAAGAACTAGTCTATCATGCCTTTCCTCTCATTTTCTTTTCCTAATCCTCTTTCATGTCTTGCACAATTACATCATTAGCGAGAGGAGGATGTGGACAACCTAGTCCTAACGTGGGTGAACAATTTGGGAGGGCTCGGTGAGGAAGATGAAAGAGTGGCTAGGTAGAAGAGTATGCAACACAAAGAACACAAGCAAATCTTAAAAGGCATGTAGAACTGTCAAAGCAACTATGAATTTGTGTTCACAATATATAGAGTTTCATGTTAGGGAATTTATCCCAAGATATTTATTATGCTGATTGGATTTTTAGTATATGCTTAAGTAGATGCCATATGGTTAATCTTGTTCTTCCTCTTAGGTTTTACTTAATGACTAGTGTATGAAGTCATGTTGTGATTAAATATGATTCTCCTTATCAACCATATGTGAATTATGATGTGATTTCATGTATAATTAGGGCCTTAATGTTAAAACAATTATAGAATTTATACATAGTAGATATAACCATTGAATCAACCTCTAGATTATATAGTGTTCATAATAGAAAAGTATGTTAAGGCCAACCCTAATAGGTTTATGGATGGAATTTGTTGTATTTAGACTATTTTTCATAATTTTGATCTTTACTTGTATATATTTTATCTTTATTATGTTATTATTTTGAGTAAAAAATTATCCACTTATTTTATTTTCAAGATTTATAAATTGGAGGTTTTATTCTCGATTCATAAATTGGAACAATTGAATAAAAAAGAATATAAAAAATGGAGTCAAAATAATGCCCAAAGTCACATAACCCGAGCTGGGTGACCATTACTCCTAGTCGGGTCAGCCACACAATGCTACTTTACGCTTGATGTCAAAACTCAGTCTGGGTAGTACCAAACCTATTAGCAAAAATAATATATCTTAACGTATTTAACACAAAATAAAACTTCAAACCAACACAAAACTCTAGGGTAATATTCTCCCCTGTAAATATACATTCAAGGAGCTCTAGCATGGATCCATCTTCTCAACAGTCATGTGTCGAAATGATAAGTGTATTTGCTATTGTAGTTGATTCTTAAAAAGCTTCCATGACACTTGGATGATCTTCTATGAGTTACACTCAATTGAGGAGCGGAGCGAAAACATCATTGATTTCATAGGAGTAATCTTTATATCTATCACAATTTTCATACTTATCTTTCATGAATTGACATTAAAAATAATCATGCATAATATTTAGCTTTTAAGGGAAGATAAAGTTGAACTCCATTTTTTTAGTTTATTTTACGATTTAAAATTTTGTAAACTTGAGTATGATTTAAAATTTTATGATAGTATTATGGGCTCACTAAACCATTTGTACCTACACTGATTTTATAGGTAACTTATTATATACTATAGCTGATGGATGCATGTGTGGCAGAACTTATGGTGATGATATTGTTGCATATGATTGGACCAAGAGTCCTTTAAAGTTATATAGGGAATTTCTCTATGAATAATTTTTATAAATTATCAAATAATATTGTATTAAATTATTTGAGTCCACTTGTAACACTCGACAATTTTGAAAAAAAAAAAGAAAAAGGAAAAGGTTGTTATGATCCTTTCCTATAACCACCTCCACGAAGCCCCACGACGTCCTTATAACTCGAGACCTAGACTTTTTATTCTCTATAAATTACACGATTAGTCTCCCAACTTTAAGTTGATTTCTAAACGGTCCCCCAACTTCGATTTGTATCTAAAATGTCCTCCATCTTTGATTTACTTGCACGATTAGTCCCCTTAACCGCTGATAGTAGGTTTCTCAATTGCCTTGCATACGTGGCTGCCACGTGAGTCATTCTCTTTCATCCACGTCATTTAACGCCATCAAATGAAAAATTCCTTTTAACTTCAATCTTTTTCGAATCAGTCGAAAACAATTGACTTTCCCTAAAAGGCGAAATCCTTCCTCCTTCTTAGGCAATCTTCGGTGATCTTCTGTGGCGCGAAGGTTGCATTTGTTGTCAGGATCTCTGCGAAGGTTTCAGTCATCACCGGAGTCGCCTCGAAGGTTTTGCCAAGGAGAGCTAAGAACCGGTAGGAAATGGTTTTCGCCGCCATTCGAGTTTTTTCGATGATTTTATACTGATTTGTCTTTGAAATTAGGGTTTTCCATTTAGTTTTGCTCGGTCTCGAGTGATGTCAATGGGAAAGTGCAAGAATCCTTTAAGAAAATGCGGATGTAGGGAGGAAGCAATCATTAGGACTTCTTAGATCGAAATCAATCCTGGGCGCATGTTTTATGGATGTCGGAACTACGGAGTGAGTACCATTGTTGTTGATCACTTAGCATATTTTGTGAAATTCGTGCTGTTTACTTGTTCCTCTTTCTATCACTAGCATAGTAGATCATGCGACTATTTCGACTGGGTGGATCCTCCTGTCAACAAAGTAAACATTAATAAGCTTTTGAATAGGATGGAGACTTTTGAGGTTGCAATCGACTCTGAGAAGAAAAAAATGGTCAACTGGAGACTAAAATTGAAGCACAAAGGAAGAACTATTAGGAAGTTGATAGCATTATGTTTGGTCTTGTTCCTAATGTATCTGTTCAAATAATGGTTAAGTTGTATTTTATCAGTGAAGTGTTGCATTAGGTAAAGTGTTGCATTAGGTAGCTAAACATGTATGTTCAAATGTAAGTGCCAAATTATTATAATGAAGCATGTTGATCATCTATTTTGCATTTTGTATTCTGTCGTGCCATATTATTAGATCTGTTGAACATCTGTTTTCTATCGTGCTACTTTGAAGGTTGGTAAATCTGTTGTGCAATGATGTTTTTAACTTTCTTAGGCCCTTTTGTTTCGACTTTCATGAGTCATCCCACTTCTATAAATTTGTGATATTTGAAGCCACAAAGTTAACATTGCTACTACATTACGATATCTAGAAGATAACATTCAGTTAAAAGGGATTACATTGGAAGATAACATTCAGCTAACAAAAT
Source organism: Pontederia crassipes (assembly GCA_030549335.1). NCBI lineage: Eukaryota > Viridiplantae > Streptophyta > Magnoliopsida > Commelinales > Pontederiaceae > Pontederia > Pontederia crassipes. Next base: position 27,080,390 of record CM060185.1, on the reverse strand, counting down.
GCTACACCATGAGATTAGTTCCTACATCCTACATCCTGGATAACATCCAAGTAGGCACATGTTTCCTTCAATGTTACAACTATTTAAACTCATACATCCTGTAGTTACCGAACTATTGCCAAAATACAACCAATATTTTGAAATACTATCAAAATACAACAATATGCTCTAAATCAAAGTTTTCAACTCCTAGCATTCCTTTCTTTTTCACTGAGCGTGAAGTTGATGTTGTTGCATTTGTTGCCTGAGAAAACTCCTAGTGTACACTTGATCTTTGGAACCTGACATACTTGATTCAACTCCATTTGATCATTTTTTTTGCAAAATGAAAATAATTAGTTAAAAGTGTAATCCTAGTAAAAATTAGCTTAGATAGTAAAAAGTATGCTTGATGTAGCTGATAAGACTCCTCGTGTACACTTGATCTTTGGGTCCTTGACATGCTTGGTTCAACTCCCTTCAATCATTTTTTTGCAAAATGAAAATCATTAGTTGAAAGTGTATTCCTAGTAAAAATTAGCTTAGATAGTAAAAAGTGTACATGGTGAAAACCTCTTGTTGTGGTCAACCACACCATAGATTCTATACCTCATCGCGATTCTTCCTTTCTCACTGGGTCTAACTTTAGCAACCACAACAGTTTTCTCAATCTCCTCGAATTCCTTTCTTCTTGTCGTTTATTTCCTCCCCTTTTTTATCACATATGATGGAGGAGTAATAGGGCACGGTTCATCTACCATTGGCCATTGATATCTTTCTCTTAGTGGCTTTATCACATGGTGATCCTCATTGTTCTCGAAAATACATGTCACTACGTGTCCACACGGAATACCAATTAATTGCCACCTCCTACAACTGCACTCTCTAGCCTCCTTTTCTATCACATATTGTGCACCTTGACTACTAACTTAAACTTTTGGACCATCTGAGTAAGTAGGTTCCACGAATTTGTCCATTCTTTGATGTTTTCAAGTTTCTTGCTAATTTTTGGATACAAGACACCTTGTTGTTATTTCATTATCTCTTTCTTCTTCCACAAACTTGTCATCAACTTTATTCGAATAATCTCAAGCATTGTTATAATTAGTTTGTCCCTTGCATCTAGAATATATTTGTTGAAACACTGAGAAATTGTTTAATATCACACTTAGGGACTGTAGAAAAAATAAACCCTTGAGCAACTAATAGTAGATTTTTTCCTAACCAATTCCCTGGCCTCCTTTAATTTCTTCTCAAGTTCCTCTAAATAGAATTTTGGTTTCTTCTCAATTGTATGTTTCTCAGGAGTGGTAGTCCTAGCAATACTTCACAAAAAGTTCCTTAAATACATTACTTTTAAAACTTGCATGTAACAAACAGTTAGTTATATAAGATTTAAGGTTAATCCTTAAAATATTTACCTTTTATCTCTAAAGTTTGCCCACAAGTGTCGGAACAACACATAATGCAATGTTTACTAAACCCTGCATTTAACAAACAAGTTTTTTTGCATAAGAATAGGTGATATAAATAAAGGAAACATACAATTGTATAACAAACATACCATTTGTCTGTCACTCATAATGGTCCACCCTGACCCTTCCATTGTTTACGTTCAAATATCCCTTTAATCCCTTTATGAACCAAGTTCATGTAGCATTGCATTCGTTTTCCATAATAGCATATGCTGGAAAGATGCAGTCATTTGCATCTATTCTTACAGTTGTGAGTAGTTGCTCTCCATATATTTCCTTTAAGAAATAGCTATCCATACACACAATAGGCATGCATCCAATCTTCATGTCATCTGACGGTGCATTCAAACAAACATAGAACACCTTCCACTAGAGGTTTTCAAAGAGTCCATTTACTCTGCTAAGGATTGACCCTCAGAAGCTCAGTCTTGTATTCGTAAATCAATCTGTATTGTTCAGCCCCATCACCATGGATTATTTTTAAAGTCAGATCCTTTGCCCTTCAGGCTGTCATCCTAATGATTGTGTAGCTGAGCTCTCTCATCACCTGATCAGTTAGCTCTTGAGGTTCCCAGGTAGGTGCACTTCTAAAGTTTGGTTCATATAACTTAGCCAACTTATTGTAAGTTAGATGGATACTTTTAAAAACTTTAGGGCATGTGTCATTAGGTTGCATATTTTAATATGTCAGGTGTTGTTCTTTATGATGTTGTGGAGCTATCATAATCCTCTAACCACACTCCTTATGACATTTAGCTATCACCCTCTTTTTGTTATTCTTTGAAAACCTTACTAGATATTTATGTTTAATCCTATTACGAAAAGAGGAAAAGAGATCGCACGAAACACAGAAGAATGCGAAGAGAAAAATGACGACGACTTTCTTTGTTATAGAATAACGATGATTACAAGGAAGGATCTCTATCTAGACCTCTAAGGAGTTTATATAGGCACTCCCTTTGACAGATGATAAGAATTACATACGGACTGGGACTCTAAATGAATCCCTTGAAAATAGGACACCTATTTCGTGATAAGGAAATAAATTAAATCCGAATCACATACATAATAACCCTAAAAATTTTCAAGGCATTATTAACAAATCCCATGATTTCTGCAAGCCTCCACGAACTCTACCTTGCTATTAAACCTCATGCCAACTTCAAATATAGGGTCATCCATCATTCTATTTGTATTAAAATAAGAGTCATTTGGCCTCTTTTCATTTTCCTTTGAATCTGTGTAGATGAAGATAACAATTTCTTAGAGTCATACTCAACCTTTGAGTCTTCTAAGTCTTCATCAGCAGCTTGGGCACTAAAAAAAGAGTCATCTCACCTCTTATTTTCCTTGGGCTTGTTAATTGTCTCCTCTAAATCTTCATCACTATCCATGAAATTGTAATCCATATCATCTAAGACATCTGCATCCTCATTTTCACTATCAATTGGAGGATCCTCATGTTGTATAGGTGGTGTTACATTTTTTTCTCTTCACCATCCATCCTTGCAATACAATGGCCTTTGGTTCATCCTCTACTATATTTTCTATCACCACAGTTCTGGTTGCTGGAGTGGTGACATGTATGAGTTGAACATTGCTTCCAGGTCTATTTTAGTCAAGTGCCACAAATATATATATCAATGCTGTCATACTTGCTAACTTCATTACACATCTCTAAGGCATCAGTGTCGTTGGGCAAAGTTCTTAAACCACTCCGTCAATCTTTCCTTGGCTCAACTCATAAATATGAAACAGTCCCTTGTACCCCTATGATTTTGCACAAGCTATCTAATTCAATCAGGACATTAGATCACCATCATAATTCATAAAAGTTTGAACCTCACCATTGTCCCTATTATAGTGCACATGCAAATCAAACAGACCATCTAGAAAAGAATAAATGCATACATTTAATAATTAATTTGACATTTAAATATGATCTTCGCATTATTACTAAGTCGAATACGATAATAATTCACCAGTATAATTACTGTTCATCTTCGCATTACATCACTAAACACAAATGCAACCTTTGGGAAGAATTAATTACTTGTTAAGAAATACAAAGGCATAGTAATCTCTCAGAAACAAAGTGTCGTGGACCTTCATTCATAGTCGGGGACCACACAAAATGAATCTAGGTTTAAGGAGAGCACAACACTTTAGGGCACTAAAAGACGGATAAAAAACGTCCACAACAACATACAATCGTCGACAATAAAGCAAATGGAGACAGACAAACATGATACTTGGATTTCAGACAAAAAACTTACTGAGGGTTTGACACGATTTGCACAAATGCGTCCGACGCTGGCTGCCGCCATTCACCTATTGTCACCCACAAACTCTCATCTCTGCCGAAGAGATATTCGCTGCCAAAGAGATCGTCGGTTGCCGAAATCATCGGAGACTGCCTGAGAAGGGGGAAAGGGCTTCGCCGTTTAGGGAAAGTCGATTATCTTTTATTGATTCGGAAAAGATGAAAGTTAAAAGGATTTTTTTATTATATTATTTTAATAGGGCGCACATAACGAGACACGAAGGTTGATGGCGTTAAGCGACATGGATGACTTAAATGATGTGGATGAAAGAGAAACGACTCACGTGACGACCACGTACGCATGACAATCGGGAAACCACTATCAGTGATCAAGGGGACTAATTGTGCAAGAAAATAAAAAAAATGGGGGATGTTCTAATTACAAATTGACATTGAGAGACCGTTTAGACATTGACTTAAAGTTGGGAGACTAATCGTGTAATTTACCTTACTCATTTGTGCATCGCGGGGGCAGGAGACGAAGAGGGGGATTGCACACACGATGACGTCGGTGGAGGGGATGTCGCAGACAAGAGGACTAAGCATATCAACCTTCACGCCTAAAAGGTACATAAGTCTTATATGAATGTAAGAATATTTGGCATAATTACATATGATTGGATCTATTGATTATCAATTAAAAATAGAGGTACATTTTTTGGACTCAAATGAATGGATCTTTGTACTTATGTTAATATCACGACCCCATCCATCTGTTTAGAGTATCCTATCAATTGGGATCTGCCTCTTGGTCAATTCACGGTTCATGCCCATTGTAGCTTAGTTTATATCACATACATAAATGACGTAATTCCTATTTTGCTCCTATTGTATCTTTCATCACAGGATTAATGTTGTTATAAATCGTGTTCAGCGCCTTCAATCACCATGGCTTAATAAATTAATCAAGTATCATTCATCCCTTCCAATGTATTTGATGCCTTACATATTATCTTGTACAGTAATGCATCATATCCATGATTTTCATGTTTGTTGCATGTGCAACATCCATCAAAGGTGCATTAAATAAATTGAAAGGATGCTTTTTATTAGTTAATGCACTATTTGCATTGATGCTTTTAGTATTAAATGGACACTTCACCCATGGAAGTCAGTGTTTTTAAAATCAGATCAAATTGGTTGATTTAACTATTGCAATTGCGAATCGACCGTCAGTTCGATTTAATTTATTCAAAATCGGAAATGATAAAAAAAATTGGATTGAACCCGACAAAGTCGGTTCAACTAGTTGATTTTAGTTATTGTATTAAAAAAATGAAAAATTGGAATTTTCAATGATGTAGTAAAATAATAAAGGAAAGAAAATGAATCATTATGAAAAGAAAAAAAATCAATTTGTCTTATTTTTGTATTAAATAATGTAAAATTAGAATATTTAATGATAGAATCAAATAAAAAGGGAAAGAAAATAAGTAATTTTGAAACTAGAAAAGGTAGCTGATGGTTTATAAATAAAGTGAGAAATTTAAGGAGGAGAATGAAGTGAGAAATTTAAGGAGAAAAAAGGGAATTGAGAGAAAAAGTAAAAATGAAAATAATCAAATGAGAAAAAGGAGATATAATTTAATAAAAAGATATACAAAAGGAAAGTTCTGGACATAAGTAATAATTAAATTGAAAAATATATTAACATCAATAGTAAAAGAATAAAAATATTTATAAATTTTTAAATATTGATCAATTTCATTCTTTTGTTTTTCTTGATGTTAGATAATTGATTTAATTTTTTATAATATTTACATTAGATTAATAAATCTAACCAAAATTATATTATTCAACTTACTACCCTTTTAAATATAATAGATATGAATATCAAGAATTGACATATTTTTAATAGTATAAATATATCATATTATTTTAATATAACGAGTCTAAATTTTTTGTTTCTATTTGCATTCAAGTATATTAATCATATAAAATTAGAATAAATTTTGGATGAATTTATTAACTAAATATCATTTAGAAAATATTTAAATTAATGTTTAAATATTAAGAAAAATATTTTGTGAGTATCTTTTATATTCTTTCCAAAATTTTATTCATAATATATATTTGAAATAATAGATAAATAATATTTGAATAAAATTTGATTCAATCTGACTGAACTCATTAAATCGATCAAATCATCAACCAGTTGTCCGATTTGATTTTAAAAATATTGATGAATATGCTTAGAGAGCATTTTAGCACTACCTCCGTATGATACTGTAGGAATATAGCATCTAGCGAATTGCTGTTAGTGCAAAATTACTGTAGCAAATTGCTATTAGTCCCTTGTCACAGATTTATCCATGATTTTATAAATATAATGATCTATTTCTTCAAAGTTATATATTTCTATTCTATCATTTATATTTTTTATCACTCCGGAATACTAATATGTCCATATTTCTAAAGATATTTCGCCCATCTCTTAGGGAGTTAAAAGACACTCCACCTTGACCACAAGGTAATCGAAATATACTCCACCTGCCCATATTAAAGAAATGGTTATTTCTTCAGATCACATCTAAACTATTACGATTTTTTAGATCTAACCTCAAACTACGAACTTCATTTTTTGGATCCTTAAACCCTCACGATTTTTTCATTTTAATCCTTTCATTCAATTGCGTCAACTTCTCGATTATCTTTGATTCTTCGCATTTGTAAAAAGTCATAAATGCTCCTACGTGAAAATAAATCTCGTATGCAACCTTCCTCTAGTTACTCCTCAGATTGGGAGGGTCGCGGGAGAAGGGAGAGAGAGAGGGGGAGGGTCGGCCCCCCTCTCGACCTTCGTCTCGCCGGACGAAGGTTGAGAAGGGGGCTCGACCCCCCTCTCTCTCCCTGCGCTGTTGGGCACAGGGAAAGAGCTCCCGGCGCCGACGTGCGCAGAGAGAGGGGAGGGGGGGGGGGGGTCGCCCTCCCTCTCGTCCTTCGTCGGACGAAGGTCGAGAGGGGGGTCGCCCCCCCTTTCTCTCTCCCTACGTCGGTGCCTTCTTTCCCTACGCTTGCGGGCACAAGGATAGAGAGGGGGTGGGGGTCGCCCCCCACCTTCTCGACCTTCGTCCGGCGAGACGAAGGTCGAGGGGGACGATCCACCCTCTCCCCTTGCGCAAGCCAGCGCAGGAAAATAAGGCATCGACATAGGGAGAGAGAAAGGGGGGATGGGGGGATTCCCACTTCTCGACCTTTGTCTCGCCGGTTGAAGGTGACAGAAGGGGGGCGACCACCCCCCTCCCAACGTCCATGCGCAGGGATCTTCCCGACCTTCGTCCGGCGAGATGAAGATCGAGAGGAGGCCCCCCTTCTCGACCTTCGTTCGACGAGACGAAGGTGGATATGGGGGGGACCCCTCTCTCTCCATGTGCAGGAAAAGAAAAAGGCGCCAGCGTAAGGAGAGAGAAGGGGGGTCGCCCCCCTCTCGACTTTCGTCTCGCCGCCCTTCTCTCTCTCCCTGCACACGCCGACAGTGGGAAAGAAGGTTCCCTGCGTCGGCGTGCACAGGGGGAGAGGGGGGGGCTCTTTCCCTGCGCCGGCGAGCGCAGAGAGACAGGGGCTGTCGCATGGGTGGGATGAAGGTCGAGAGGGGGTTGCAGACGTCTTTTTCGCGCAGGGGAATTTTCAATTTTTCACATATGCGAAAAATTAAAGATAACCGAGAAGTTGACGGAATTGGATGGAAGGAGCAAATTAGAAAAGTTGTGATAGTTTAAGGACCCAAAAAATGAAGTTCGTAGTTTGAGATTAGATCTAAAAAATCTTGATAGTTTAGGGTGGTTTGAGGAAATAACCCTTAAAGAAAATTGAAAGACACTCCAAAATAAGTGTAACATAATGAATTGAAAAGACGAAAGATTATTATGATGATGATGGACAATACCAAATGATGCTATTGATCTCTTATGATGGTGATACTAAATTTCATGCTCAACTATGCCAATATGATTTAATAATAATAATTATATTACTTCTTGTTACACTTATCATGTTATCATTCATATTATAATATTCCACTCCATGTTTATTGATCATGATGCTACCATTCCGATTATATCTACATAATTACCTTCACAATGTTATTATTTATGATTATACTTATGATATCATCATTAATTATATATCCACATGATTATGATGCACTGGACATCAAAGCTCATGGGAGGTTTATCTTATTTGTGTATTCAGTGTCACAATAACAACTTGGTCCGGTAAAAAGATGATGGCACATATGATAGATCGAGTTCGTGATGTTAACCATAGGTGGATAATAAACCAATGGATAAACATTAACAATAAGGAAGCATGGGTCAATGTAATCAATAGAATAACCAATGGAAAGGGAAACAATGCCGTGCTTAACAAGAATCAATGGAATATATTGATACTCTAAATACGATCAATGGACATAATCAATGCTATACTTTGATCAATAGGATAATAAATGTCCTACTCTAATTAGGATCACTAAGTAAATCAATGAGTGGATCAATATAATGCTTTGGGTGAAATCAATGTGCCATCAAAGGCTATTCGATGCTTTGGATTAGTGTCATCTATGCAATGCTAGCAATGAGTGTTTTAGTTACAATGAGGTGTCATGTACGTCATGAGATCAGTGATTGTGCACATCACGATGAGTCATCTCACTATAGGAGATATCTTATTTCGTCACATGATGAGGAGAAATCGTGCAACGGAGATGTGTCTAAATCCATAACAATGATAAACTATATGCTTCAGTCAATCCATAACATGATCACCCAAATTTTTATCTTTATTAATTAATTAGGTTATCGTCTTTACACATATTGGATTTCAGATCATACAACGCGATGCAAGAAATCAGATGAATCAAGTGTCATGAATCAGTATAATAATAATAATAATAATAATAATAATAATAATAATAATAATAATAATAATAATAATAATAATAATAATAATAATAATAATAATAAGATACACTATGCTTCGGCAAAATTTGGACCGAGTTGGGTGTGACCTGGGCTGGGTTCATTGGTGATTGTTGACTCGGCCTCAGCTCGAGCTGAGTATACCTCGAGCTCGGCCAGGGGTGACCCCTATTATTTCAATATGGGAGCCCGGGCTGGTTGCCCGCATGGGACGGTGTCGGTGCAGGCCGAGCTACGTGGAGTTCGAGTAGGGGCTCAGAGCTATATTGCTCGATAGTGTTTATACCGGGGCCATCTTCCTTAAACTCGGGCTGGGTTATGTGATTCCGGTGAGATCGTGATCGTGCCTTCACGATTTTCCACTGGATTTCATCGGAATAAACCTCTTAAAAATTGCATCAAATACATAGAATGATTCATGACAAATATGAGACAATACTATGGCTCTAAGTGGACTCTTAAAACATGCAGATCTATTGTTAAAATTAATCCAAAAGTTATCCAACAAATCCACCTACTTGTGTCAAGCGTATGTTCTCTTATTCATTTTCTACACATCTGGCCGTCCTTTAAGGCTCTTCGTCTTCAGTTCATCCTTGATCCCCTGTACCTGATGGTTATGTCGGATTGTGGAAAACTGTGGGAAAAGTCAAAGAAAACAACCATCAAAATGATGCCAAAAACTCCCTACACGATTTCTACATCGAAACTTGATTTCTTCCTAATGTTTCAGTGTGAGCGACATTTCCGACGATACTGATCAATTTCAAGAGTTCGTGCACGAGAGGAAGGACGAGATAGAGGGGAGGTTTTAGTTGAAGAAAAAATTAAATAGATTGCTTTAAAAGATAAAGTTTGATGTAACTACCCGTATAAACTCTTACTCTGATTTGTATTTTCAGCGGGATTTGAATTTTTGTTTTGTTCAGATATTTAATTTTTATTTAATTTTTGTTTGTTGGCCAGGTATTACAAATATATTACAAAGTTGATAGTGTCGGCCACATATCTATGCGCGGCTTTGGTGTTTTTATACCCACAAACTAAAATTATGACCCAAAGTTTCCTCGTGTCACATGAATGAATTTGAGATGGGAAAAAGAACTAAAATTATATATATTTATTTCTCGTTTTTTTGTTTCCGTGGTTGGAAAGGAGACTATGAACATTATTAGTGCATATGCACCCCAAGTAGGAGCAGAATCACATCTCAAGGAGAAGTTTTGGGCAGATATGGAGGGTTTGATTGAAAGTATACCAACAACCGAGAAAGTTTATATTGGGGGAGACCTTAATGGACATGTTGGTAAAGAGGCAGGACCACATGCAAGGGTTCATGGTGGTTTTGGTTTTGGGGAGTTGAATGAAGAATGACAAACTATTATTGATTTTTCTTTAGCATACGACCTTAAGATTATCAACACTTGTTTTAGGAAGAGAGAGGAACATTTAATCACATACAAAAGTGGAACTCATAGGACTCAAATCGATTTTTTCTTGACAAGAAATACTGATAAAAAACGTTGTACTAATTGCAAAGTAATTCCTGGGTATGGGATGACTACACAACATAGATTGTTAGTTCTTGATATGCAAATGAAATGTATAAAATCAAAATCTCGAACAATTTTTGATCGAAAGATCAAGTGATGACAGTTAAAGGAGGAAAAGCGAGAGACTTTTAGAAGTAAGTTATTAGAGGAAAGTGTGTGGGAGTTAGAAGGAGATGCTAGTATCATGTGGGAGAATGTGGCAAAAAAGGTTGAAATGGTTGCTAAAGCTATTTTAGGAGAATCAAAAGGTTTTGGACTACGAGATAAGGAGACTTGATGGTGGAATGAGGAGGTCCAAGAAAAGGTGCGTAATAAAAAGAATTGTTTCAAGACGATACACTTGGACAATAGTTCTGACAATTGGAAAAAGTATCGTTTGACGAAAAGGGAGGCTAAGAAGGCAGTTAGTGATGCTCGTGCTAAAGCATATGAGGGGTTTTATAAGGAGTTAGAGACAAAAGCTGGTGAACAAAGGATTTACAAAATTGCAAGGAATAAAGAGAAGGAATCAAGAGATTTAGATCAAGTAAGATGCATAAAAAATGAAGTTGGCAAGGTTTTAGTTACTGAAGGAGATATTAAGAACAGATGGGAAGAGTATTTTTATAAGCTATTTAATGATGGATGTGAAGGTTCCCGTTGTGATTTGGAGGACTTGACAGTTAGCGAATGTGAGCTTAATAGGTCATTTTATCGTAGAATTAGAGTCTCGGAGGTTAGCGAAGCTCTTAAGAAAATGGGGAATGGTAAAGCCGTTGGACCGGATGGTATACCGATTGAAGTTTGGAAATGTTTAGGAGAAAAATGTGTGTTGTGGTTATGTAAACTATTTAATGAGATTTTACGATCGAAAAAGATGCCTGATGATTGGAGATTAAGTACATTAGTTCATATTTACAAAAATAAAGGGGATATTCAGAATTGTGCAAATTATAGAGGGATTAAACTTATGAGTCACACAATGAAATTATGGGAAAAAGTGATTGAACATAGATTGAGAATGAAGACTAGTATTTCTGAGAGACAATTTGGGTTCATGCCAGGAAGATCCACTACAGAGGCGATTTATTTACTAAGGGGGATGATGGAGAAGTATCGAAGTAGGAGAAGGGACTTACATATGACGTTCATTGACTTAGAGAAGGCGTATGATCGGGTACCAAGGGATGTACTTTGGAAAGCCTTGCAAAAGAAGAGGGTGAGTGTTGCCTACATTAAGGTAATACAAGATATGTACGATGGGACATTGACTAGGGTTAGGACACCCGGAGGTGAGACAAATGAATTTCCTATAGGAATTGGCCTACATCAAGGATCAGCTTTAAGCCCGTATCTATTTAACTTAATTATCGATGCTATAACCGAGAGTATCACAGAGGAGGTACCTAATTGCATGCTATTTGCGGATGATATAGTACTTTTAGCGGATTCAAGAGTTACAAAATTGGAAATATGGAGAAATACGTTGGAGTCAAAGGGTTTTCGTTTAAGTAGGAATAAAACAGAATATATGCATAGCAATTTCACAAATAAACAACTTAGAGACGATTTGAAAGTTAGGCTAGGGGAGGATATAATTCCTCAAGTGACAAAGTTTAAATATTTAGGATCAATTGTAAGACAAGATGATGAGATTGATGACGATGTTAATCATAGAATTCAAGCTGGTTGGTGTAAGTGGAGGAAAGCCACTGGAGTTCTTTGTGATAGAAAAGTACCCAATAAAGTTAAAGGAAAATTCTATCGTACTGCTATAAGGCCAGCAGTGTTATATGGTAGTGAATGTTGGGCTATGAAGTGACAACATGAACGTAAAGTGGGGGTAGCCGAAATGAGGATGTTGAGATGGATGTGTGATCATACAAGATTAGATAAGATTAGGAATGACCATATACGTGAACGAGTCGGAGTGGCTCCTATCAGTGAGAAAATGGTAGAGAATCGTTTGAGATGGTTTGGTCATGTTCAGAGAAGACCATTAGATGCGTCAGTAAGAAGAGTAGATCAAATAATCTGGAGTCCGATTAAAAGAGGGAGAGGGAGACCAAGGCGGACACTTGGCGAACTAATAGAGCAAGATCTATTGGTGAATAATATACCGAAAAGTTTGGTTACTAATAAAGCGGAATGACGTCGTATGATCTATGTAGCCGACCCCACCTAGTAAGATAAGGCTTTGTTGTTGTTATTGACTTCGTTTGGGCATTTCTTATGACCTCGTAGCCCTTCGTATGCCGATGTTAATGGGCTGGTTGACGGTTCACAGCCCGCAAAGCGCATAAACTACCTGTCTAATTTCCGTACAGAGGGAAGTATGCGGACGCCCGGATGCTGGCGGAGTTCTAGCCAAAGCGGCAGGCGGCAGAATCCTCTTCAGCCGGAGAAGGGTTAAAAAAACAAAAAAGGAAAAAAGGAAAAAAGGAAAAAAGAATGCCAACGGTGTAGGAAAAATTCGCCTCCATCGTCCCATCCACCAGCAGTTGCCGCTGATGGCGACCGCGGCTTCTTCCTCCGGCGCCCTTCCGACCGCCGCGGGGGCCGGCGCCGCAGAGACGGCCCGGCGGAACCGAATCCTCTCCAGCAAGCTCCACTTCGACGTGCCTCCAACCAAGGTCTTCTCTTCCGCTCGTTTTCTTCGTCTTGGCGCCGTCGGGAGACTCTGTTGAGCTGAAGGGAGTCTTTCTACTTTTCTTTTTTGCCCGGTCGCAGGTTCCCGTGATCTACTCGTCCTCTTACGATATCTCGTTCCTGGGAATCGAGAAGCTGTAAGACGCTGCGATCTTTCTCAGCTTCGTTTCGGTTCCAACACTCTTTCCTTCATATGATTGTTTATGTTATGTTTACTCTGCGATGAAGGGGATTGCCAGGAAGTCATCTGCCATTCGTTTGGGAATTTTGATCAATTAAAGATGTCAAAGAAAAATACGTGATATAAGAAAAATGAGAACTTAAGACTCCGAACATGATTGGAGAACGAGTTAAGCTCTTTTCGGTTCGTTACAATTTAGAGTTCAACTTTTGCTGTGGTGTGAGTTAGTGTAGTAGCTGATTAATTTAGGAAATAGTGAAGTTTATAAGACAGACAAGATATATGAAGAATAATAAAAGTTACTATGCTTCATATTTTTATTTGAGGATCGAACGCATCATAAAGCTTTTACTGAAAAGAAGTACGTTATAAGACCTTTCATAATATTCAGGCTTTTGGTTAAGACCGTTCTTCTGTTGCGATCTGCCATTCTAGTGTCTTTATTCTTTTTCTTCTTGAGGAGGAAGGATGATCACTGAGCTCGGTCACTTAACATTCTTTTTTTTCATGGAAAACAACAAAAATCATTAAAGAAATTATCTGTTCATTAAAATCTTAAATTCTACAAGTGGATGGTGGGATTTATGGTCTGTTTGATAAAAGCAAAAGGATGCCATGATTATGATGCATCAGTTGAGTTATCATTTTATAATAATTACATAAAAGCTTAACTGATATATTACACATACATAAGTATGGCAAGTGTTTCATGATTATCCTTAAGTTTCAATGCATGATGCAATAGAGGTTTAAGAGCGAAATATATGGTTGGGGGATAAGAACCATACAGCTACTGCATATTTTTTCATAGAACCATCTTGAAGGCATAGAACTTCAAACTTTTTATGCTACATGCAAGTTATACAATGTAGAAAACTTGGTGGCAAAATTAATGAGAATTCCTAGTTAGCAACTTGTGCAACATATTCTTGGAATAGTTTGGAGAATATTAAACACAGTTGAGGTAGTCCATTTTACCTTTGATTATTGCAGGAAGTTGATATCTGTAATAGTTAGCTTTGTTTGGATGACATAACTAAATGGAAGGTAAGAGAATGAAGGTTGAATGATAATTTTATCCTTTATATGTGTATTTACATGTTTAATTATATGGTTAAAGAAAGAATATGTGTTGATTATATCTTTCCCCTTCTTTGCACATCAATTTGAAATTCAAAGGAAGATGGGATGTTGGAGAGGAATGGAGCAGAAAAGAGGGATTTTTTTATCTCTGAAAAAAAGGGAAATTTTTACCCTCCTTTCCTCTCCATTACAAATTCAACCAAACAGGGTAGACCTGTCACATTCTTTCCCTTTCCCTCCTTTAACTTCCTGTTCTCCTCAATCTAACAAACCCTTACTGTCTGCAACAAACACATCATTTTTTTCAATAGTCAAACAACATAATCTTAGTTTCTTATACTGTTAGCAACTTACAGTAATTTGCAGGCATCCGTTCGATTCTTCAAAATGGGGTCGTATAATCCAGTTCTTAATTAAAGAAGGCTTTCTAGACAAGAACCGGACAGTGGAACCATTAGAAGCTACAAAAGATGATTTATTGGTGGTAAGAAGCTGTAACGTTGCATGTGGTATTAATTTATCATTGCACATTTCAACATCTGGAATTGACTAGTTATTTGATCAGGTGCATACGGAATCATATCTCAACAGTCTTAGAAACAGTTTAAATGTGTCCATAATAGTTGAGGTAATACTTATCTTTATGTTTAGATTGTGGTTGCATATGTCGCTTGAAAGTTCTGTATTGAGTTGCTTCTTCCGACATCTCTTTATGGAACTATTAAATAATGTGATCAATTCAAATGAACACAAGTTTCAAACCCTTTGCAATTCATGTCATCATTTATTCAGTGGAACTGTGTGATGCCATGTAGTTGTGTTGCCACTATATTGCAGCTTTTATGCTTGCTTTCTTATTTTTTTTTCTCCGACCTTCATTGTTGTCTTCTTTGATGCTTTAATATTTCCAATTAATGATTTATTTTTCTTTCTGTTAGGTTCCCCCTATTGCATTGTTTCCCAGTTGTCTTGTTCAAAATAAAGTGCTGTACCCATTTCGGAAACAGGTGAGAGTTTATATTCATTCTCTTATTACTAAATTTGTGTATAAAGTTGTCAGGTTGTAAAATATCAGGTTGGAGGTTCCGTATTGGCAGCTAAACTTGCAAAAGAACGAGGGTGGGCTATTAATGTTGGTGGTGGTTTTCATCATTGTTCGGCAGAAAAAGGAGGTGGATTTTGTGCATATGCCGACATTTCTCTTTGCATTCAATTTGCTTGAATATTACAAGGTAGGAGATGTGGTGTTGCATTTTTTCCTTTGGATTTCCTCTCTGGAGAACTACCACTATCCCTTCTCCATGCAGAGTAATGATAATAGATCTTGATGCTCATCAAGGGAATGGCCATGAAACAGACTTCTGTGATGATGGTATTTTTATACTGTCAGAATTGCGATATAATTTGTGTCAAATATGCTGACAGATTTTCTTACAGGAAGAGTTTACATTCTGGACATGTACAACTCTGGAATATATCCATTTGTGAGCACTGCTACTTAATCTTCCATATCAAAATTTGAACTTAATATCAGTGTTTGACCATTAATCTGCTCTCTCTGTAATAGAGTTTTCCTCGTTGAATTGCCCAATTTTACTTTCATTCTGAATCTGACAACTTAGTTACTGGATTTGGATGTCAAATGCAACTGTTTCTCATTGAGTCATTTATGCATGACTATCCAGTAAGCCAACTTCAGTTGAAAACAATATTCATCTTGTCGGCTAGGCGCTTGAGACCTATTTAACATTAATTATGAATGAATTTTCAGCTTGTGGACTAGGCACTGGGACCTATATAATGTAAAGGACATGAGCCAAACTGATACCACACATTTAGGGAAATCAGAAAAATAAGGAATAGAAACCATGCAAGCCAAAAGAAAAATAGAAGGGACTGGTTGTGTAATTGTTGCAAACTGTTCATGTTTAACTGTCAGAACCCTTCAATGTATTTCATGTCAATTATGTGAAGTTTGAATATTCTAGATTTATGGAATGCTGTTGTGATGGTTTTTTCTGCACAGGATCTGGAGGCTCGGAGATATATTGATCAAAAAGTGGAACTTGTGGTGAGCCATTGAGACGCCGTCTATCATTCTACCAAATTGTATTAATGAATTTTAAGGTAACTTATACTTTTTGCGTCATAAAGTGGAACCAAAACGAAGGACTATTTGGAGAAGTTAGATGAAGCACTCCAGGTATGTCTATTATGGCTATGGTTATGACATGTTCCATGGTGTATTCTAGGTGCATGGTGATACTAGAGATGCCTGTGCAACTGAATAATGGGCATTTCTACAGCAACTCTATGCAGGAAATTGTGGATGCTGGTTGATGTGTGGCCAGCAGCATTTCATGGAATGTGGAATTCAGTTATCAATTTGTTTTTTTTTTTTTGAGAGGCTATCAATTTGTTCAATTTAACAATATGTGTTGGAACCTTTCATTGGATACTGAAGTGTAAACCTAGTAATTATTTCAAAGAACTTATGTATAAATATGTTTAATACAGTATATTTTTTTGAATGATTTTTTGATAGGTCATGGTTTCATTACAACCAAGAAATTGAGATAAAGTTTTTTGGTTAAACATTATCGCCTCCGCTTTTGTGGTACCAGGCATCTTTGTTTACAATGCAGGACACCTCCATTTAGAATTGAAAACTAGTAGTTTTGTATCTAAGATTTTTGTTGTTTAGGATTTGTGATTATAGTTACTCCTAGTTTACCTGAGGGTTGGCTGCTTTGTGTTTTGAGTGAATTGCCCATCATCATTCTATCCTTACTCCTTAGTATATGTCATGCTTTTATCTGTAGGTGGCTAGAAGCAGATTCAATCCTGATTTGGTTGTGTACAATGCTGGCACTGATATCCTTGATGGAGATCCTTTGGGCAGACTCAAGGTACTTTGTTTTGCAGAATGAAGGTTGGGACTTAAGAATAATGTTGGTGGATGCATGTGTGCTAATTAACAGACAAGTTGACTTTTCATTGTGATGTCATTGTGGTCACACAGGTGAGTCCTGAAGGAGTGGCAATAAGAGATGAGAAGGTTTTCAGATTTGCCAGGGAAAGAAATATACCCCTTCTCATGCTGACATCTGGTAAGATTCCATTATATTGGCTTTCTTTGTTCTTATAATGATTTCAACTTCTGCTCTTGGCATGTCTGTTCAAAATCAAAATGTTTTTTCTACGTCAGGTGGATATATGAAGTCGAGTGCTCGTGTTATAGCTGATTCAATTGTTAACCTTTCAAAGAAAAACTTGATAGATTTCAACATTCCTACGAGTACTTAGAGATGTTAGTCACTGCTCGGCAAGTTGTTCGCTACAGAGAAGTTGATATTCAAACACCAGAGAAATTACGCCTGTAGATATTGTGAGTGCTAATCTGGATCTACTGTATCAAGTATGAGTACTAGGTTTCAGTACAAAAATGTATGAATGTTAGGTTGGATTTACTATCTATGGCAACGAGGCTTATATACCACATGAGCACTGTTGTCTGATTCTGGTGAATGTACATGATATCTGGAAGTGGTGCTAAAAAGGAAATTATATGAAGTGAACTATGCAAATAACACGTACATTTTGTATTATTTTTTACTTCTTTTTGCATAATTTTCTTCCAACAAGAATAAAACGGCAATCGTAAGGCCTTGGATTCCTTCATTCATAAGTTCAGGTATCTGTTCCCAAGGTCGGATCGACGAAGGTTTTGATACTGCCGATAAATATTATATCTTATGCATTTACGTCCTGTGTCACTGTAGAAAGAAATTGTGATGATGCCCCGCATAAAGGTAAATTAAAAGAGTTGAGGAGATAACACAAGAATTTAGAAATAAAAGTCTGGTTGGAAAAGAGATAGAAAAGGTAAATGTATCAGATCTTAAATGAGAGGATACTTCATTTAGGAGTTTTAATTTTTATTTTAAATATAATAATCTAAAGGGTTAATTTAAATTAGAATAAAATGACGATGGATTTTACTCATGTTTCCTACAAATAATCTTTCTACATTACTAGTAATTTAAAATTAAATTATCTGATTCATCACATTATCTTATGTATTTTGTTTTAATTTGTAGGAAATTTGAATTGTTCAACTTTGTTTACTTTATTTTAATTTGTAGGCAATTTGAATTGTCCGACAATGTAGGTTGTTTGTGAAGTGAAATAATGTAAGAAAATTATATAACAACTATGAAAAAAATTATTAATTATTATTAAATTATATAACAACAATGATATTAATTTATTTAAATTATTATTTTATAATTATTATTCACATGATTTGCAATTATTATTAATCATTATTTTGAATATTACATATATTTATTACCAATGTTTTTTATTTAAAATATTTATTATTTTATTACCATTACTATATTTATTTAATTTGTTAATTTTATAATTTTTTGTTCAAGTTTTTAATTTGATTAAATAAATTTTAACATGACATTAATGATAAAGGGTATTTTAGTAAAAATGTGCATTACCTAGTAATATTTTATTATAAGTAAACAATGTCATTTAGATTGCCGAAAAAATTACTTGTACATAGTAAAGTAAACAATATAATACACATTATTGGTAATTTGATAAGTGACATTCTGTCAGGTAATTAGATTATTAAGTAATGTGAAAAGATAATGCAGTAAACGCCTCCTTATAGATAAATTTAAACAATCGAGTCCTCTCCTTCCCATCGCGCTATGCTCTATTGCACAACTCGGCCCTTTCTTCTCATTCTTGTGCACTCCAAGGCATTGGGCGCCTTCGACCATTTGATATACTCGTCCCGAACTTATCCAATAAATTATCGGACTCGGTCGGTGGATCGAGCATGATTTTTTAGTCATTTGTCCGATGTCCGATAGTCTGATACATTCGTGTTAATTGACAAGTCGTTAGATAGTTTAACCCGCTAATAATAGTAAGTATTTGAATAGAATTAATTATTACTTATTTAGTGGCATATCAATAACACCTAATGAGCTTATATAATAATATTCACCTAACAATAAAATATTAGTATTTTATTTATCATTAATTTGATTTTTTCTATTATTAATGAAGAAATTAAAGTGAACAAATGAATAAAAAGATGAAATACCAAAAAAATTACGAGGAAACTAAAGGAAAATAATAATGATAACTTAGTTACTATATTATTTTATTAAAGAATCAAGAAAAAAAGATAAGAATATAGAAAGAAGAAGTTCGAATTTGAAACAAAATTTAAAAAAAAAATTTATACAAAAAATAATGGGCTACGACTCATTCGCTGAGTGATCCAGATGGGATAAGCTTGAATATCTATTAGAAGGTCCGATAATAACTCATTAAATTAATGAGCTTATCCGGCCCAGTTTATATCTAATCACAATCCGATTGACTTTGTCCGATCCGCTGAACACCACATCACGTACAACGGTCATCACACACCTGCGATGATATGATGTGGCAACAATAGGAGAAAAAAAATCAATTTTGTGTATAAGAAGAATAACTTCAAACCTTTCACCACCTTTGAGTCTGTTTGGTTGAGGATGAAAAGAGAATAAAGAAAAAAAATGGAAAGGAGGAGAATTCGTTCCCCTCATTTGATTAAGTTTAAGTTAGAGTTTAATGAAAAGGAAAGTTTCATCATTTCACTTCCATTTTCCTCCAATGTTCTATTTTTCTTTCACCTCCAAATTGGAGAGGAAAAGAGAGAAAAATCATATTTAATATGTGTTTTCATCTTAGACTAAATAAATTAAACATATAACTATATATATGTAAAGAATAAAATTATCTAAATAAAATAATCACTTAACGTTCATTTGTTTTTCTTTTGTTTAATGATACCAATCAAATAAGAGTAACTATGCACATTCATTCTCCTGCATTCCCTTCCTCTCCTTTCCCTTCCCATTCTTTACCTTTTCTTCCCCTTAATAAATTTTGAACAAAAAACACTCTTAAGGTATGCACGGAGATGACCCGTGAACCCGATGACCCAACCCAACGCGAATCAGTTTGGGTTGGATCGAGTCGGTGGTCGGGTTGGACCGACCCAAACTCGACCTGGCCATGGGTCAAGTACGGGTTGAATTTTTTCAATCCGAGTCGACCTGATCCGACCTGATCAACCTTATTTTTTTATTTTTTTCTATTTTAAATTTAAACTTAAGCTTATATTTGATTTAAAAAATTGGAATAAAATATTTTAAGTGCAAAAATTATATTAAATAGTTAGAAAACTTATTTTATGCTTTAAAATAAATATTAAATAATATTTTTATATTAAATAAAATATAAAAATAATAAGAAAAAAATAAAAAAAATTGGATGTCAGGTAACCTGACCACCCACCTGACCCGATCTAAATCGGGTCCGGTTGGGTCGGGTTTGTTCGGGCGAGACGCTTTTGGGTCGCGAAATCTGAACCGACCCGTACCCAATTGGGTCGGGTTGGTTCGGGTCGATTTTTCAGGTCAACCCGTCTTTTAAAAACCTTTAATCAACCATTTAATTTGTCAACCAAAATATCAATTAATAACTGAAAAAATAAAATCCTTATATTAATATGCCATTAACCGAGTTACCAACGGTTAGTAGTTACCACTACTTAACAGAAATCAAAGTACAACATCATTTATCATTAATCATCTAAAATTCTAAATTTCTTACAAAAATAGAGAGCGAGAGGCAATAAGTTAACTACTAACTAGAATTAATAGTTAATACCACTAATGCACAAACTAATTGAGTCACTAGACTCACTACTCACTCAATACTCAGCAGTCAGTACTCACCAGTCATCATTCATCAAGGCAAAATGGCAAATACAAATAACCATCTCTATGTGTAACTAACAAAAATATTAAAATAAGTTGAGAATTGCTATATTTACATCATAATTCATAAGAGCATTAATAAATAATTATAGGCATAGCACCCTGCGCCCTCCCTCACAAGTCACAGACTCACAGCCTCACAGGGTCACAGCATGACAACAGTACAACACTGTAATAGTAATATAATTCATTCAGACATTCACAATTGTATAGAATGCATTCCTGCCAAAAAGCCAAGAAGGTAAAGGATTGTAATACAATTCATTTACTAATTGCAACATGCAATGCATGAATATGACCTCTCATAGACTCATACAACTAGTAAAATTCAAAAGTTCGGAACACAAATGTAACATCTTCTTTAGTTCTTCCATTTTTGACATAGAAAATGGCAACCTGCAAGCATGACCCATGAGAATTAGTCAATCAGTGAATCACATCAGCAGACTTAGCAGTTAAGAAGAAAATGGCATAAAAATTCTGGCTATTTCACAAACACATTTTTAATAGCATGAAAATCTCCAACACACACACCAAATACCAAAAAAGAGTCACGAGAAGGTCTCCACAGTAGATGCATCATGCATAGACCTCTGGAAACAGTCCTTTATTCTCTGATTTTTTTTGGCAAACAATCAAGTTACTTGTTGTCTTCCTTTCTTGGTCATAAACTAGTTTTATAGACCTGCTAGGAAAAAATTTTTGAAGTGTGCATCCATGTTCGGATGTTCCAATTTTCTTCAATATCATTATTATGAGAACTAGCCAAAAAAAAAAAATTATTACACTATGAGAATTCTGTTGAATTGCCAATATCTGGCATATAAATAATCAATTTTCTAGACCTGGCTAGTATTCTAGTAGTGGAATAAAGCTAAGTTGTAGAATACTAGAATGAGACCAAACTTATGCAATTTTCATTACACAATAAAAAACTAAAAGCTACATAGTAAATACATGGACTAATATTCCATAAAGATATACAGCAAACAAAATGATAATAACATAAAAATTGAAGATCATTATTTTATTTTTACCTTGGTCTTTAAATTTCAAAATAAATGAACTAGTCAACTGCAGACGGCCATTCCAGACACCAAACATGACAAACTCGATTCGAGCCCTAATGTCACTAGAGCAAAGTGGAAGGAGCTGCATTATCAGAGTTCAGGCCGATGTTGGAGAAGAATCCTTAGATAGCCGCTGAAATGTCGCCGTTAATGTCTTGATGAAGAAGACGAAGCCCTAAAAATCTTGTCTCAAAAAAGAAGCCCATGCCTGAGAAGAAACCCTAAATCTCGTCGACCTTGTCATCATTGTCGTCGGTCGCCCCTGTCGGTTGTCGGAGAAGAAGCCCTAAATCTCGTCGACCCTGTCGTCATCGTCGCCGGTCGCCCCTGACGGCGGTCGGAGAAGAAGCCCTAAATGTCTGTCGTCAGTCGTGGACCTCACTCCATCACGCGGACTCGCGATGGTGTCAAATGTTGATGTTGCCTACTCAACAGTCGGAAGTCTTCATCGGCGGCCGGCCTAATGGTTGATGCCATAGAAGACACTCAGACTCTCAGCGTCTTAGAGACGACGCGATAGAAGGCAGGCAGACACATTGACGCAGTATGCTACTATGCAGATTGCTGTATGCCACACCGCGTCACACGACTCACGCGGTCATGCCAAGTCGCCAAGTCCGCCACTTCGGGTCGTACGGTTCGGGTCAGATCAAATCGGGTTGAGAAAACTCAACCGTGTCCGACCCATTTAAGATCGGGTTTCCATCGAGTTGGATCGAGTCCAACCCGATGGAGGATCTGAACCGACCCAAATCCCTTTGGGTCGGATCGGGTGACCGGGTTCACCGGTGAACACCCCTAGATTTGACCCCCCATGCCCCCTTGAATTTGGTCAGGTCGGATTTGTTCACGGGTTGAGCTAACCCCTAAGTGAATTTGGTCGAGTTTCACGGGCCGGGTTGACCCCTAACTGAATTTGGTCGAGTCAAATTTATTTATGGGTGGGGTTGACCCCTAACTCTTACCTTAACATGTTGTACATTGTATTCATGACTCGTAGCTAAGATTCTATAGTTGACAATCTCGTAACGAGGGCAGAAACAACAATGGCAAAAACATGACATCGAGAAAACTGCCATGAGTTCGTAGATGCACAATCCAAGTTTTCTAGAACTCGATCTATGCTTCATAATCCGGCTTGGGTTTTGCTCAACCAGAATTCTGGATGGCATGACTCAAGTTTTCAGAACCTTCTCATCTTTCATCTTCCATCTTGACCCAAGTTTTCATAGCACTAGCCAAGTTCCATTGATAGAAGATTGACTTATTTGAGAATAGACGAACACATGCAGCTCAAAGTTCAGAAAATCATAGGTGAGGAGTTGTTAGATTGGATAAGTACAAGGAACAACGGTGAGATTCTAAAGGAGCACAAGTCCACTTCCGACCTTTTTAATATATTTTTAAATTGAAATTATTTATGAATTATTATAATTATTATTATTGTTATTGTTAATTGATCCATGAGTGCTCATATTGTCATTACGGTTCTTGTTCATGTTATGACTTATATGTCTCTTTTCTTCCATTTCATTCACTTGCATTATGATAATGAATTATACAGTTATGTAGCTATCATTGTATTATTTGATATAATTTTAAGACGATAAACAAAAGACAAAAATAAACATCATAAGATAAACACACTATCGTTGCGAATTGTATTACTATCATGATCGGAGCAGGTAGCATAAGTGATAGGATGGTTACAAATGTCCTATTGTACCAGCCCTCATCCCCCTTACATTGAATCTCAAGAGTTCCGTATGTAGTGGATAATGTTCCCAGATCTGGTATAATGATTATTGATGATGTGTGTATTTGTAATTGATTATAGGATGAGTGAATGATGATCACGGTTGTCAAGATTGGAGGAATGTTACAAGATCGAGATCAACAATCATAAGATTTTATCTATTGAGATTTTATCAATCTTGGCCCCTAACTAAATTTGGTTGAGTTTCACGGGCCGCTGCATGGGAACCCTCGGTTGACTGCTCACCATCACTGCCTGGGAATCCTCGCGACCCCTCGCCGCCGCCGCCTCGCGAACATTGTGGCCTCCCGGGAACCCTCACGACCCCTCTCCTCCACCGCCGCCTCGCAATCTGAAGCATTAATCTGAGGGTTCCATTAATCTCATTTTTTGTCTAATTTCATCTGTATTTATGTAATCAATAGAGGTGTTCCTGAATATTGCAATTTGGAGTTGTAACATGTGTGTAGTTTTTGTATGTTGCAATTTTGAGTTGTAACATGATTACAAATTTGTTGTAATTTCAAGTTGTAACATGTACATCAATTGTAACTTTATTGTAATTTTGAGTTGTAATATGATGTACCATATGATTAGCAAGGATGTTTATGTTACAAACTTTCTTTGTTACAAGATTTTCATGTATGGTCGATCTCCTTTGTCGTGGTGGTTCACTTGTAGCACATTCAACAGTCTAATGCTAATGCTTGTAGAATCCACAAGAATCTCAAATTTGATGAGTTTGCTGCTCAAAAACTTGTTGAGTTGCAATCTAGAGTGCCATGTAACACATTCAACAGTCTAATGCTCGTAGAATCCACAAGAATCTCGAGTTTGACGAGTTTGCTTCTCAAAATTTTGTTGAACAAGTGAGATGATGTTTCAAGAGTTAGGAAATGCACGGAGGCAAATGAGATTGTCAAAATTTCAGTTCCACCATTCATGAGTTTAGCTCCGGAGATAGAATTCACCCACGAGCATAAAAACCTTTTTGGCATCAAAGCATAGGAGCTTTCCAAGGAGGCCTCAAAGTTGCATATGAACCATGTGCATAAGAATTATAGATTTTTGATAATTTAGTTATCATTAATTGGACCAATTTAATCCACAAATTATAATTTGGATTACAAATTTTACGTTTATTACGAGATTAACTAGCACCCGACAGCGAAACCCCGAGGCGGCGGTAGCGAGCAGTCGCGAGGGTCCCGTGCATGCGGCGGCGGTGAGAGATCTCAAGGCAGCGGCAACGAGGGGTCGCAAGGGTTCCTGGGCGGTGGCGAGTGTTCGTAAGGCGACGGCGACGATGGATCGCGAGGCGGCGATGGTGAGTGGTCGCAAGGGTTCCCATGCGGCGGCGAGGGATCGCGAGGCGGCGGCGGCGAGGGGTAGCGAGGGTTCTTGGGCGATGACGAGTGTTCGGGAGGCGGCGGCGAGCGGTCGCGAGGGTTCCCATGTGGCGGCAGCGATCGCGAGGGTTCCTGTGCGACGGCGAGCGATCGTGAGGCGACAGCGGCGAGGGATCTCAAGGCGGCGGCGGCGAGTGTTCGCAAGGCGGCGAGGGATCGCGAGGCAGCGGTGGTGAGCAGTCGCGAGGGTTTTCGTACGGCGGTGAGTGTTCACGAGGCGACTGTGGCGAGGGATCACGAGGCAGCGTCTGGGCGGGATGCGGCGGTGACTTGCGAAAGGGCGATCTAGTCACGCAGAGGGCGGAGAGGGCATCGGCGAGGAGATCGAGCATCGATGAGAGAGAGGGCATCGGGAGAGATCAGTGCAAGATCGGAGCGACGAAGCGAAGGTCGAGTGTCGGTGAGGGTTCCCAAGGCCCATGGGGGAGTGAGGGTTCCCGGGCGGCGGCGGCTAGGGATCGCGAGGTCAAAGCGATAGAGAGGATTATCAAGCAAGGTCAAAGAGGGAGCGACGGCGTGCAGTCGAAACGTGGCGACGTGTGGTTGAAGCGACGAGGTCGACCGACGGATCTCTTGATGGCGAAGGAGCGAAAGTGAAGCAGCGGAAGGAGTGATCTCATGAAGAGTGAAGACGAAGCCAAAGGGTTAGGCTGCATCTCCACCGTCGCGTGTGAATCCAGCGA
The DNA here is from genome assembly GCA_030549335.1 of Pontederia crassipes. Lineage (NCBI taxonomy): Eukaryota > Viridiplantae > Streptophyta > Magnoliopsida > Commelinales > Pontederiaceae > Pontederia > Pontederia crassipes. Next base: position 27,054,474 of record CM060185.1, on the reverse strand, counting down.
TAGTTGTAGGTATGCGCACATCCAGCCACCGAACGAAGATCCTACGGTCCATAATTTGGGAGCAGGGTGCTCCCAACTCATCCAGCCACCGATCGAAGATCCTGCAGTCCATAATTTGGGAGCAGGGTGCTCCCAACTTGAGTTGGGAGCACCCCCATTAAACTCAGGCAAATATCCTTTTAAATATTACATTGCACCTCACTAGTTCATATTTTTATCCATCCTTAAAAAAATTACATCAAAATAAATTAAAATAAAGGAATACTATTATTAGAAAAATTATTAATATTTAAATAATTATACTAATGAAATGAGATCAAATAAGATCATAATATTGTTGATTAAAATTAAAATTGTATTAATATAGATACTCAAAATAAGATAAAATCATAAAATAATCACAAAATGTGAATCGAGATCTTGACAACATTGATAATGATGACTACTTCGGTGATGATTTTTGTGATTAATTTACTTATACATGGATATAGACTTGGATAAAGATATTTTTTATAATTAATATTAGTAAAAAATAATTTATAGATATGATCATAATACATAAGTCCTTTGAATATTGCATACTCGCTATTATGATAAGGTTATTATATTCAATTTTTCATTAATGTAAAAGTGAATGTTGACTAATCACGATATATGAAAAAGATAGTCACATAATTGGATACTTCCTAAAAGGATTTAATGTTCTTGCTATCCACTTGAGTAGGTAGCAAGATGTTCCCCACATCTTGAGCCATACGATCCAATATCAACAATAAATGCTTGCACGTGCGGTTTAGCCATCCTTATGCCAGTTCAAATGATAATTCGGCCGGACCGAGCGTTATGTCGGCCGTTCCACGCGCTCTCTGCCAAACACTGCAATCGTCGTCTCCTCGCCGCCTCGTCGTCTGCCTCCTCCTCTCTTCTCCTCTCCTCGCCATCCTTTCCATTTCTCCTCTCTTCGCTGCCGCGCTCGTCGTCATCTTGCCTCACCTCTCGCCACTGCCCACCCTCGTCGACTTGCCGCCGCGCATCATCACTGCTGTGCTCGTCGCCTCGCTGCCGCGCAACGTCGCCTCGCTGCCGTGCAACGTCACCTCGCTGCCGCTCAACGTCGCCTCATCGTCTGCCTCGTCCTCTCTTCTCCTCTCCTCGCAATCACTACAAGAAAAATCGCTCTTTCCAACGGTCAAAGCCATCGGAAATTGTGAAAAATCCGTCGCAAACTCTAAATTGTGATGGATATTCCAACGGAAGAGAACCGTCGAAAATTTGCTCATTGCAAATATTTTTCGATGACTCTATTACAATCGTCGGAAGTTCCCACGGCCCGAGCCGTAGGAAAAATTGCCACGGCTTCGGCCGTGAGCTCAAGGCGTGAAAAGTTCCCATGGCTTCGGCCGTGAGCTCAAGGCGTGGAAAGTTCCCACGGCTTGGGCCGTGAGAAATGTTTCCCACGGCATAGACCGTGGGAAGTTCCCACGGCTTGGACCGTGGGAAACTTCCCACGATGCAGACCGTGGGAAGTTACCACGACTGGAGCCGTGGGAAGCTTTTTCCACGGCACAGACCGTGGGAAGTTCCGACGGCCAGAGCTGTGGAAGCATTTGCCACGACTATAGCCGTGAAAACTTTCCATGGATTTATAATTTTTCGATAGTGTCAATCATCGAAAAAGTTCTTTCAAACATTAAAAAAGTTCTTTCAAACATAATCCGTAGGCGGGATCCGACCGCGGACAGCACGATCCGCCGCCCGCAAGCGGGATCCACCGTGAGAAAGAGAGAGGGTGAGAGCAAGAGATATATATGGAGTGAGCAAAAAAATGTAGCGAAAAATATAGGCGGGAATGCAATTAAATTTCGCGATGGTTTAGACCATGGGAAATCTTTCTACGGTCGAAGACGTGAGAAATTCTCACGGCCCAAGTCGTGGGAAAAGTTTCCCATGGTCTAAGCCGTGGAAAAAGTCGTGGGAAAAATTTCCTACGGTCTAAGCCGTGAGAAAATTTTCCTACGGTCTAACCGTGGGAAAAATTTCCTACGGTCTAAACCGTGGAAAATTCCCACGGCTCGGACCGTGGGAAATGTTTCCCATGGCTCGGACTGTCGGAAATTTTGACGGAAGATAATCCGTCGAAAAATTCATCACAAATTGTGACGGATTTTCGTTCATCGAGAATTTTTCGTCAGAAAAATGTCTTTTTCTTGTAGTGAATCCTTTCCATTTCTCCTCTCTCCGCTACCATGCTCATTGTCGTCTTGCCTCTCCTCTCGCCGTCATCGCCTCTTCGCTGTTGTGCTCGTCTCCTCGCTGCCACCCCCCTCATCGCCTCGTCATCGCTGCGCGTGTCGCCTCACCGTCATCTGCGCAAGTCACCTCGCAACCGCTCATTGTCTTGCCGATAGTCCAGTCGCAGGGCGTCCAAGTAAGCGCCAGTGAGATGAGGCAAGCGTTGGTTAGATGAGACGAGCACCGACAAGATGAGACGAGCACCGGTGAGACAAGACAAGCACCGACGAGACAAGATGAGCACCGGTGAGGCGAGCACGGTGGCAGCAAGGAGAGTGTGGCGGTGGCTAGGGCAGTAGGCGAGGAGAGTTGAATCGGATATAGACCATGCTGGATCATTTGGGCTGCTATAGTGAACCGCGTCTTAATTAAGCTACCATAGATCCTACATCCGATGGCTCTGGATATAGGGAGCATCTTGCTACGCACCCTATAACAATATACTGGACATGTGTTAGGAATATGCATTTCCATGGAATACAAAATAATATCCAAAGTCATTCGACCACCGTGGGAGGGACGACAGGGCAAGAATTTCATCGACATGAGCACTTCCCTCTTCTTCCCCCCACCATTAATCTAGTTGATATGTTCACCAAGTTTGTTCCTCATAGTAAGTTTCGGCAATGTTTAGATTTGCTTAACATCAATACTTGGTAACAGCCCCAAGGTGGGGCTGGCGGTGGTGTGACATGGCATTGAGGATATTTGTGCTCTGAAGATGATTCAAGTTAAAGTGTATATTTGTTGATAATGCTTTAAATCTGAACCTACTTGTAATCCTATGTGGACCCCTACGTAGACAGGCACTTCAGCAGATGTTTCCTATTTTGTATTGGACCTCCGTATATAATCTCCATGATGGCTAAGTTATTTTGAATCATTGTAATAATCATTATTCCATAACAAAGAGAGTTGTCGTCACTTGAGGACGTAGTTTGATTTAAGATGAACCTTGTAAATCTATGTGTTCTTCTGTGCTTGTGCAATCTCTCTCTCTTTTCGTAACAATTATTAATATTTACGAAGACATACACCCATAAAAATATTAATATTATCATATTAAATCATATGCTTATAATCTTATATTATATATATTTTTATTATAAATATAGTTATCGATGAATTTCGTCTTCGAAACTATACCGACATATGTTCTATCCATCGGTAATTTAAAAGTCGACCACTGTCAATAAATTATCGATGAATTTTACTGTATTATAATTTTTTTCTCCATCGTAAATGTTGTCGAAAATTGCGAACAATTTTAGTTCACAAAAAAATATTCGTTGGAAATGCCCAATTATAGAACCATCACCACTTTCGTCGCGGTCTGCATTATCAAATAATTTATCTCTCACAGATCTTTATTTCTTCTTCAGGAATGAGGAAAGAAGGTAATGTGTTTTTTCCCCCTTGTGGTGTAGCTACTCGAATATATAGACCTCAAGTACACCTTCTTTTACGGTGATTAATATATAATGGACGTGTTTTTTATGGGAAAACAATGATCAATTAACTAAGAAAGTAGCCTGAATTGAGTTGGCGTTTAATTAATTGATACAATCCGGATGTATGTGAGAAACATCAATGTTGATTTGCTTCACCGAATATTATATATATATATATATATATATATATATATAAGTAATAAAGTAAATTAGGTAATTTCAGTTCAAACGTAAATAAACATCGAATTTGACCAGATTATTTATGAACCAACATCATCTGACAAATTAATTCATTTTTATTTAATTCAAAGGTTGAATTAAAAATAGAATGCATTATAGGAAATATTTAATATGAAATTAGTTATTTTAAATAATAGAGAAACTCATTTTCTTACTTTTTGATTAATATAATTAACAATTTATATCACGTATATATATATATTGCAACAAGAGAAATAATAATCAGGGAATTAATGATCCAATGTTATGTAGTCTATTAGAGTTCAGGTTCCAATCAAATTAAATTAAAACTGATTGGCTTTGAATATGCGACAACATACGGATGAATGCGAGAAGTTTTCGATGCACACAACCTGTGCGTCCAAAGGGTAATAATAATACCAATGTTATCAAAATCGGACCGGACCGACCGGTTCAATCGATTCAATCGCGAATCGGTCGAAAATTTGGTTTAGTTTGATGTTTAAATTATTTTTAATATTGAATCGGGAAAAACCAACCGGTTCAACCCGGTTCAATGCAGATTTTGAAGAATAAAATTAAAAAAATAATAAAAAAGAAGAAAAGTTAAAAGGGGAATAAGAAAAGAAATATAATAAAGGTAAGAAAAGGATGAAATATGACATGTCTAAAATTAAATAGAAATTGAAATAAAAAAGGTAAGTATTTAAAATTGAATAATATTAAAATGGAAAATTATAAAGAGCATAAATAAAGAAAATTAAAAGGAAAGTGTTAAAGAAAAAGAAAAATAACAATAATTTAAGATGAAATTTATTAATATAGCATCTATCATCAATATATAATAGATATTAAATTAATAATGATCTATTTATATTTATATGTTAATCATTATTAAAAAATTAATAAATAAAATATATGTTATATTAATTTTTAACATTATTAATATGTTATTAGTACAATATTCATATACTATATCATATAATTTATATTATATCTTTATAACTATTATAAATAATATTATTTTAATAAAATCCGATTCAATTCGGTCGAACCCGATCGGACTGGTTCAACCGCGATCCAATAAGAAGTCCGATCCGATCGCCGATCCGATTCCGAAAATATTGAATAATACACAACATGGAGCTCGTCACAAGTCCAAATGGGAATGCATGCATGCAGACCAGTCAGAAAAGTCAAATGGGAGCGAGACGATCCAAATTCCAAAACACGTTCACGGTACTTCCAGTGTTTTTAAAACCGGACCGGACCGTCCGGTCTGACCGGTTCAATCGCGAACCGGTCATCGGTCCATCCGGTTTAGTATTAAAAATCGTTTTGTCAAAAAATCGGATTGAACCGGATCAACCCGGTCAAAATCAGATTGAACCGAAAAACCAATTTTTTAAAAAAAGAGTAAAAAATGTTTAAATAATGAAAAGCAAATAGAAAAAAGGAAAGTATATTATAGTATTAATGATGGAAGAATATGAGGATGAGAAAAATAAGGGATTAGATTTTATAGAATGAATGTAAAAAAGGATATTAGTAATAAGGAAGTTACATTTGAATTTGAAAATAAAAGATAAGAAGGTAATAATAAAGTTAAATTTAAATAAAGGAAAAAATTATCATAAGATGATAAAATTTAATTCATTATAAATAATTTATATTAAAAATTGAAACATAAATAATATAATAATTTGATAGGATGATTGTGAATAAGGAAATAGATAATACTAAAACGTGGAAAAATAGTATAAAGAAAGATTCAAATAAAAAAATAAAGTTATTCATGAAATTATAATATATAATTTAAAAATATAAAAATAATTTTCTACTATTTGATTAATTTAAAATGATGATAACATGATTTTTATTTTATTACTTATTATCTTTTATACTTTAATTTATAATATATTTTTTTGAAGTAATACAAATAATATTATTTTAATAAAAATTCGATTCAATCCGGTCGAACCCGATTAAACCGATCGAACCATAACCCAGTTGGCCGACCGATTCGATCATCAGTCTGGTTTTAAAAACATTGGGTACTACTACGTGCTTCTTACTGTCAACTATTTTTATGAGTTTCATGATTTCACTATGGAATCCGGAGAAAAAAGATTCTACAAGTCTACTCATGAAATTTGAAGTACTGTTGGTGCAATTAAGTAATGCAATCCAAAATTATGACATACGCATCTCAGGTTGATAAGCCATTCTTAATGTCGAACTTTGTTTTCATAATGATTACATATTCGGATTGGCAATAACTAGATGCAGTATTAATACTAACAGGTTCGTTGATGTCTTTTTTTCATCATATACGAATTACTAAAATATCTTTAACTGATGTCAATGTGCATAATCCAAATTTAATTAAAGTATCGTTAGGAGATCATTCAAATTGTATGGTCGCACTACAAAAAAAAATGGTAATTTTGCGAAGGACAAATTATGACGGACGAAAATTCTTTACAATTTGGGATGGATTTTGCGATGAATTTTCATCCGTCAAAAGTTCTAAGGGTCTGAACTGTCGATAACTAAAAAATATATATTTTATTATTAATCTTTCCGATAGTTCAGGCCGTTGGAACTTTTGACGGACGAAAATTTGTCAAAAGTTCTGACGGTCCGAACCGTTGATAACTATATATATATATATATATATATATATAACTAATATTTATTATTAATCTTTTTTATGGTTCGGATTGTCAAAATTTTTTATGGACAAAAATTCATCAGAAGTTCCAACGGTCGGAACCGTCGGTAACTAGTATATATATATTTTTTATTATTAATATTTCTGACGATTCGGACCAACGAAACTTTCAACGAACGAAAATTCGTCAGAAGTTCCGATAACCCGAATCGTTGGTATTTATTATTAATCTTTCTGTTGGTTCGGCTCATCAGAACTTCCAACGGAAGAAAATCGAAAGTTCCGATTGTATGAACCTTATATGCTATTTTTTCATGACCTACATAATGAATTTTGTATTTATTGAGAGTTTATCTACTATACTTGGCTTCATATATATAAGTAAACGTTGAGCCGTTGGTGATAAATTTTCTCAGAAATTATTTGTGCATGAATATAAATATGGATAAGAACACAATAATTGATATTAGTAAAAAAAATTATAATCTTTCGTTCATATTGCCTAGTTATGATATTATATAACATATACACATATAAGTAATCATCGAATTAGATATCGTTCCTAAAACGATATCCTGCACATAGGTTTGGAAATATGCATTTGGAAATATTACAAAAAAAAAACAATATTCAATTCAATATCATAACAAAGTTTATTTGCCAATTGCAGCAATTAAAAAAATTCAAAATTAATTTCCTGTGGACATATGAATCTGATCCACAGCTTTGCATATGCATGCACCTCCATCCTTTTCCTGTGGGAGCTTTTATTTCTTATGCTTATATTTTTTTAATAAATCTAATACTAAAATAATATAACACAATACCCTACCCTTAAAAAAATTATATATATATATATAGAAGTATTCTGTTTAATTCTTTTACTAGCTACGGATGGGGACAGAAGCCGCCGGAGCTACCGCCGGTGGTGGAGCAAGACGAAGGGCCCGATCCATCCGACCCGCGTGGGAGGGACTCCAGGGCCAGAAAATTTTTTACATGAGCACTTGGCTCTTCTTCCCCCACCATTAATGGCCTGGCAGCAGCTGCAGTTGCGATCAGCAACAGAAGCATCACCACCTTCGTCGCCGTCTGCATTATCAACTTACTTAATTCTTCTTCTTCTTCTTCTTCTTCTTCTTCTTCTTCTTCTTCTTCTTCTTCTTCTTCTTCTTCTTCTTCTTCTTCTTCTTCTTCTTCTTCTTCTTCTTCTTCTTCTTCTTCTTCTTCTTCTTCTTCTTCTTCTTCTTCTTCTTCTTCTTCTTCTTCTTCTTCTTCTTCAGGAATGAGGAAAGAATTAGTTAATGTGTTCTTGGCTCTTGTGGTGCAACGAGAAGTAGCTACTCCTATATATATATAGACCTCGCCTACGTACGTACACCTTCATTTACGGGTGATTAATAATATATGATGAACGTGTTTCTATGGGAAAACATTAAATGATCAATTACCTAAGAAAGTTGCCTGAAGTTAATAGAGAGTTGACGTTTAAATTTAATTGATACACTTTGTATGTATGTAAACGAGAAACATCAATGTAGATTCTGCTTCAAACGCAAATAGACATCGAATTTGACCAAAATTCGATTATCTATGAGCCGACGTCATCTGGCAAATTAATTAGTTAAATTTAAGATTATTTTCATAAACATTTCCTAAACTATCACGATTTTTCATATCAACTTCAAATTATGAACTTATTTTTTTGGATTCCTGATCTATCACGACTTTTTCACTTTAATCCTCCCGTTCACTTATGTTTCCTTTTACTTTTTTTTAATTTATGAAAAGACTAAATTACCCCTCCCTCCATAAAAATATGAAATAACAAATAAAAAAAATATTGGAAGGATTAAATTGGTAATTTAGTTTTTTTATAAATAAGAAAAATTAAAAATAACGTAATAGACGAAACGACTAAAGTGAAAAAATCGTGATAATTTAGGGATATAAAAAAATAAATTCATAATTTGATATTAGATGCGGAAATCATGATAGTTTAGGGAATGTTTGTGAAAATAATTCTTAAATTTGAAACTTATATTCTTATTGTTTATATAAAGAATATAATTATCGTAAAAAGGGAAAATTAATCAGATTATTAATTAATGATCCAATCAATTGGCTTTGGATTTGCGACAGCACATGGATGAAACCTGTAAGTTTTGGTGCACTATCTGTGCAACTGCAAACTGTAAAGGTGATGGACATGAAGGTGCTCGTCAGACGTCGTCGGAACGGGGAGCGAAGACCAATCAGAAAGTCAAAAGAGGGGGTGAGAAGAAGATCCAAAACACTTTCATGGTACGTACTACGTACGTGCTTTTCACGGTCAAATACTTAATTAGGAGTTCGTGATTCCACATGTAGAGTAGTCCAGAGAAAAATTATTCTAATCTACAAGTCTACTCATGAACTTTGAATTGTTAGTTGAAGTTCTCCCATCCAAAATTATACCTCATACGCATCTCAGCGTGATAAACCATTCCTAATGTCGAACCCTTTTTTTTATAATTACATTGACAATAGATAGTTGTAGTGTTAACTCCAATTAGTATTGTAAATTAGTGTATAGTCTTTAAAAACATATAATAAAAAAATAAGGATAAAGTAATGGATATTTCATTTATATAGAATGCAAGAAGTGTGAGAAAAAAAAGGAAATATAATTAGAAAAAGAATAATTGAATTGTTAGAACTTACAATACTTATCATTCACAATTTTTAAATGTACTTTTTTGAATAATTATTTTTTTATGAATAAGATTATAATGATAAAAAAATAACTCTTTTAAAAAGACTAATCGTATGTTTATATTATATTTTATATATTTTATTAAAAATAAATTACTCATGGATCTACCCTTCAATATTATTGAGGGATGAATATCTGTCGGTAATGTCGAAGGCTAAATCCATCGAAAACCAAAATATTAATATATTAATCGTATGCTTATATTATATTTTATTAAATAAAATTACTACCAAATGTAGCCTTCGGTGTTACTGATAGATCATTCGTCAATAATACCAAAGACCACTAAATAATAATAATAATTGTAGGCTTATTATATATATATATATATATATATATATATATATATATAAGTAGAGGTAAAAGCATGGGGTATGTGAGTATGACAAGTGGCTTCATGACAAAAGGACATGTGTCATCTATATAAAGTATTAATATTTAAGATAATAATATTACTTTGTTTCAAATTATAGATAAATATCTATAATTCAAATAACATGAAAACAAATCAAGATACGTAATCTAAGATAACACATGCCATTATCTTATAAAACTTATAATAATATACAAATCTAATTTATTTTCACAAAATAAAAACTTATCTTATAATAGTTAGTTATATAAGGTAACAAAAATAAAAGAAGATTACATTTATAAACATATTTTGATTAGAAACAAAGTCAATTATCTTATAATAATTAAAATTTTCGGAATTAAAAAATAATTCAAAATAAATAATCCAATTTGAGTCAAATTGAAATTAATCTTTCTTTTTTTTATCAATTAGAACATGTTGAAAATAAATAATATTTTTCTCTAAGAAATAATGTGCAAGTAAACAATCCTTTCTGTCTAAAACATAATTTGTTATTTTCAGAACAAAAAATCATTTCAAAGAGATAATTCAATTTGATTCAAATTAAGATTAATATTTGAGTATGATTAAAATAAATATTATTTTATTTCCAAAAGATAAGCAATTATTTTATGGATTACAAAATAATTTAAAATAGGTAATTCAATTTGAGTCAAATAAAGATTAATCTTTCATTTCTATCAATTTGAGTATGACTACAATAAAAATAACTACTAATCTAAGGTACCTAATGTCACGAACGTGCTCCACAAATATTATTTTAACATAATCTTACTTTTAATTAGCATTTTAAGTAAGTTTAGATGCTTATATAGTCATGATTGCACGTAGTAATTAACTTTTGGATTAAAGCATAATTAAAATTAAATTATCGATAAGTGTTATAAAGAAATTATATAAGATTATTAGAAACTAATTTCAATATTTGTAAATATTATAATAAACATATTTAATTATGATTAAATAATGTTAATTAGAAGTTTAACACTAACTTTTAACCAAATAATATGATTGGACCTCCATTTCAACCAATAGGGTTTCAAATAGCTGAAGCAGGCAGCTCACCAACTTCTTAGAAAATAATTTTTTCAAACCGTCACATGACGTGTCAAAATTCTGTAAAAAATATATAAATAATTTATTCGTATTATCTGCAAGCCAAAAAAATTTTAAGATCAGATCCATTTCCGAACAGCATGAGACAATTCGACAAATTTGCTGGGTTAGGGTGAATCTGTGGATCCGAAATCGACATTCAATTTCATATGATCATATCTTCGTAAGTAGTTCTTCCTAAATTCTGAAACTTTTCATGATTCATCCTCTCGATGTTAGCTTTCCATTACTATAAGAATCATGTAAAAAAAACTTCTGTAGAGAAAGTTATGAACCGAGCACCCTAGGTCGCTCACTCTATCCCGAGTCAGAGATAGGTCCGCCTTGTAGATTAGAGTATGATTAGGGTAAATCGAATTAGGATTTGAAATTTATACATGTTAAAGTATACTTCACAAGAGTTCGGTGAGAAGTTGAATCATCCAATTTGAATACATAAATGTGGAGAAATTAATTTTTCATTTCATAGTAAGTTTTCTGTTAGATTCCAGGACATGGACAGATCACGACCATAATTAACTATTTTTGTTATAGAATCATACAAGAAGTTAAATTCTACAATTTTTATGCTTAAATCCTACTGAAGTCTAGATTCTAGTAAAATAGGATCTCATCAAATGGATAAGTATTGTTAAAGATATGCATTAATTATTCAGTGATACACAATCTGCCAAAGCATAAACTCTAGGTCAGATTGTCTTGATTTGTATGACTTGATCACTTCGACTTAGTTAATGATATTTTGGGATTGGAAATCTTAATAAGTCTAGTTTCTAAATTATACAGAATCATGAGATTTGCACTTAGGGTTAAAAAGTTATGAATTATTTATTAACACACACTCAGTCTGGAATCTTGAGACAGCACCTAGTTAAGTTATGGAAGATTGAGATGTTTCAAGTGTGAAATAGTCTATGAATATAAATATTTGAAGTTAGATATTAGTACCAGAGGAGATTATATGCATTTTAAGATGAACAAGGGTTCATGCATGAGCATGCATTGCATATTGTTATTATTAGTAATTGGAAAGTGAAATGACATCCTTGCTTGTAGGAAACCAACAATCTATAAGTGAAAGGAGGAAAATCTAGTAAACCTCTTTGAAAACATAAATTACAAGGTGAGTGGGTAAATTTACAACATAGCAAAATGTTATATATTAGTTCTTTTATTTATGGTATTACCTCAAGCAAAGCTTATTATTGTTATTATTGAAACATATCTTGAGCTATGGAAAGTATTTATAATATGTTTCCAAGATTTCATATGAGATGAAGTAACATCTTATACAAAATTATTTTCAGGGAACAATGCTTGTGAAGTGAAAATAAGTTTTACTTGATAATGATATGAGATTATGACATGTGTATTTTGATATTCTTAAACTTCATGTGTTCATTAGCCATGCTATTTGAAAAAGGTCTTTGGGACCGCATTCGATATACATGAAGCCTTTGGGACGTATATCGGGTGTCTTTGCTCTTTGGAGGCTGCTCTGCGTGCATGTATTGACTCATGATCGCTCTGCGTATCTGAGAATCATGATTGGGTGGCACACAATCATAATTGGGATACGTATTGACCCATGATTTGCTCTGCGTATCTGAGACTCTTGATTGTGAAACTCTATTTAACTGTATGACACACAATCATAGAGGGATACATATTGACCCATGATTTGCTCTGCGTATCTGATACTCTTGATTATGAAGCTTTGCTTAGCTGTATGACACATGATCATAGAGGGATACATATTGACCCATGATGAGTATGTGCAATAACACATGTGTGGAGTTTAATTGTGAATATGATGATATCTTGAATAATTGATATTTATGTAAAAGTTCATATGATTTGAAAAGTTATGTGATATGAGTTATGCTTTAAATGTTTTCTCATATGAAATAAATATAATTATTGAAATGTTATATGCACTCGTATTATTTCTCTATGTTGTACTTTTATTCCACTCACTGAGCAAATGATTGTTGCTCACAATACTCATTTTAAATTTTTCAGATACTCATAAGTTCTCGAATTGAGTCGACTCGAAGCTTGCTTTTGATGCATATAGAAGAGGTCGAGCCACCGGAGTACTGTTATTTTTCTTTCACATTTGTTTTTGAAAACATGCATGTAATGGATAAACTCGAGAGTTGTACTAGAGTTTATTAGAATCATTTTATAAGGTTGTATAAAACTTGATTCTGTGGGGTGTTATGTGGAATGATTTGTGAAATAATAATGATAATGTGAGAATGTGATCTCTTATAACTTTTATTTAAACTTTGATGAATATATAAATGCATCTATTGTATGTATTAACAAATGACATAAGATAATTAAGGGAGGATGTTTTGTCAATTTTATTTTTAGAATTGCTAAATATGGTTAAAGGAAATAATAATTATGATTAGAACTTAGTCACGGAGTTGGGTGTGACACCTAATCTAAGATGACACATGTCATTATCTTATAAAAATGAAATAATAATTATGATTAGAACTTAGCATCTTATTGGGCACCCCGGCACCCAACTATTGTGCCCGGACCGAGTTCGTGTCGGGCATGGTTGGCTCGGTAAAATTTCATGAAGGCCGTGTGCCGGACCTGATAGAATTTCATCTTTACCTATTTGTCACATTTAAGTGATAATAAATTAATTTTGATAATTATTAAAAAGTAAATATTATAATTATGTATTACATTTTTGTAATATTGATCACCTTTTGATAATAATTATATATTATAATCTTATAATTATAAAGTATATAATTTTTGTAATATTTGTGATCTGTGCATCGCACGGGATTTAGGTCTAGTTTTATTAAAAATAAAATTATTGTCTGCCCTTTAGTATTGTTGAGGGATGAAAATATGTCGGTAACACCGAAGACTAGATCCATTAGAAATCATAATGTTAAAATGTTAATTATATGCTTATATATATTATATTATAAATATATTTACTGATGAATTTATACTTCGGTAGTACCGACGGATGTCCTATCCATTTGGAATTTTGAAGGCAACAATCGTCGATAAGATACTGATGATTGATGCCATCAGTAGTACTGACAGGTGTTTTGCGCATCGATATATGAGGAGGATTTTCTTCAATGTTAATTATATGCTTATATTATATATATAATATTATAAATATATTTACTGACGAATTTATCCTTCGGTTTCGGTAGTACTAACGGATGTCCTATCCATTTGAAATTTCGAAGGCAACAATCTTTGATAAGATACCGATGATTGATGCCATCAGTACTACTGACAGGTGTTTTGCGCATCGATGTATGAGGAGGATTTTCTTCATCGTCAGAAATGTCGTTGGAAATTGCAAAGAATTTTAACTTGTCAGAAATTGTCCATCACATATGTGAAGTTTTCTTGTAGTGTATGATCCCTTATTAATAAGATATCATTTCAAAATGATAAATGACAAAAAACAGACATAATTAGAAAAACACACATGATTGTGGATTTTCTAGTTGATCAATAATTGAATTGTTATTGTTCAATACAAGTAACATAAGTGATGAATTGGTTACAACTATCCTGTTGAACAAGAAATCATCCCTCTTATAAACATACAAAATATCATGGATCCTGTTCTTGTATGTGATAGACGCGTTGAGAGTATACGACATTAATGATGAATAGATATGAACACTATACGACGTACCTTTATAATTTAGAACTTTTCATATTGGAAGCTTTATGGCCTATTGATAACTCCTATGAGTTCAATTGTTAATTGATAACTTCTCCACGTGAATAAGATTGAAGAAATAAGATATAATAACTTCGTTTAATGATAATTATTGTGGTCGTTGAATAATTGTTAACCAATTGATATTGAGGTTAATAGATTATTATGTCCGATGGATAATAACTAATTGATAATTGCTAATAGGATTAGAAATTGATTATATGATCAATTTGTAATGGGTTATTTCCTCTAACCACCCCTAAACTATCACAAATTACCACATCTAACTCAAGACTGTGAACTTCATTTTTTTGGGTACCTAAACTATCAAGATTTTCTAATTTGGTTCTTCCATTTAATTCCATCGACTTCTCCATTATTTTTATTTTTCACATTTGTGAAAAGTCCATTATACCCCTGCTCTGAATTAAATTCTATTTTTATATAAAATAATATATAAAAATAATTAAAAAAAGAAAAACACCACTGGGGGGCTCGTTGCCCCCTCTTCGTCGACCTGCGTTGTCGTGACGTAGGGGGCGCCCCCTGCGTCCTCTTTCTCGGCCCCGGGAAAGAGGGGGGTCGCCACCCCTCGTCATCGTCGTCGATGACGCAGCCGGGAAAGAGAGGGAGGGTCGTCGCCCCTCTGTCGACGACGCAGGTCGACGAACCCCTTCGTGGCATTTTTTAAATTTTTTTTAAATTTATTATTATAATTCAATTTAGAGCAAGGGTATAATGAATTTTTCACAAATGCGAAAAATAAAAAATAACGGAAAAATCGACGAAATTGGACGGGAGGACCAAACTGAAAAAATCGTAATAGTTTAGATACTCAAAAAATGAAGTTCGTAGTCTAGGATTAGATGCGATAATTCGCGATAGTTTATGGGTGGTTAGAAGAAATAACCCATTCGTAATTGATAATTGATAAGTAATCGATTATTAATATTGATGGATGTATATATGATCATTATTTCTTTATTATTAATTTAATGCATGTTTGTTATATTAATAGTAGTTATGTTGATATTTTACTTATGCATGTTTGATATTATATTTTATGTAACTAAACCATAATGCATATACTGATGGTTTATGCATATTTTATATGCTATTTTCGATTATCCACATAAGGAGTTTTATATTTATTGAGAGTTAATTTATCTACTATACTTGGATTCATATAGACAAATAAATGTTGAGCCGTTGGTAATGATTTTTGTAAATGAATTATTTGTGCATGAATATAAATATGAAAAAGAACACAATAATTAATTTTAGTAAAAAAATATAATATTTCAATTCATATTAATATAAATATTGACTAGTTATGATATTATATAGATATATAAGTAATCACAGAATTAGACATTGTTCCTAAAACAATATCCTGGACATAGGTTTGGGATATGCATTTGGAAAGATCACAAAATAGTATTCAATTCAATATCATAACAAAGTTTATTTGCCAATTGCAGCAATTAATAGAAAATCAAATTTCCTCGTAAGTACACCAAGTAATTCTTATATATGTACGTAGGACATGAATCTGATCCACAGCAGCTTTGCATGCACCGCCATCCTTTTCCCGTGGAAGCTTTTATTCTTATGCTTATATTTTTAATAAATCTAATACTAAAATAAAATAACACAATACCCTACCCTTAAAAAACAATATATATATATTCTGTTTAATTCTTTTACTAGCTACGGAGGCGTCGGAGGGGGACAGAAGCCGCCGGAGCTACCGCCGGTGCTACCGCCAGTGTTACCGCCGGTTCTACCGCCGGTGGTGGAGCAAGTCGAAGCGCCCGACCCATCCGACCCCCGTGGGAGGGACTCCAGGGCCAGAAAAGTTTTGACATGAGCACTTGGCTCTTCTCCCCCCACCATTAATGGCCTGGCAGCAGCTGCAGTTGCGATCAGCAGCAGAAGCATCACCACCTTCGTCGCCGTCTGCATTATCAACTTACTTAATTATCTCTCACAGATCTCTTCTTCTTCTTCAGGAATGAGGGAAGGATTAGTTAATGTGTTCTTGGCCCTTGTGGTGCAAACGAGAAGTAGCTACTCCTATATATATATAGACCTCGCCTACACCTTCTCTTACGGTGATTAACAACTGACGTACGTGTTTTTATAGGGAAAGAAATGATAAATTACCTAAGTAATTGGTAGAGTTGACGTTTGATTAATTTATACAATCTGCATGTATATGAGGAACACCATAATGTAGATTCTGCTTCACCGAATATAATTAATAAAGAAAATTAGGTAATTTCTCAGTTCAAACGTAAATAATATACATAGACGACCCAGACACGGTTTTGCTCCTAATTGAACGGATTTGACAAAAAAAAAATTAGTTAATTCTATTTGATTGAAAGTTTAAATTTAAAACTAAAATGCATTTATATGAAATAGTTATGTACGAAATATATTCCAAATACTAGAGAATATTCTTACTTTTCTAAAGAAAATATAATTAACAATCCCTTTCGATCCAATATAGTCTATTAGGATCTATTTGGCAATTAATTAATGGAGGGATGAGATGGAGTGATGTAATAAGAGATAGGGCGGTAGAGTATGGTGTGTCATTAGACGTTTGGATAGTAAGTTATAAAAATGATGATATAAAAAATTGAAGTTTCATTTATTAAAAAGTAATTTTTACTCTTTATTATATATAAATAATTTATATATTTAATGAGTAATAAATATTATTACTTTACCACTTAATTTATTTTTCTCTTTTATTTTTTATTTTGCCTATTTTTATTATATTACATTATTTATTTATTTGAACTATTTTACTCATTTATTTTAAAAAGTAAAAAATAATATATATATATTCGTATAAGAGAAAAAGTAATTTATCAATGACACATGGATGAATGCGACGAGTGTTGGTGCACAATATCTGTGCGAGAAGGTAATGCACATGAAGGCGCTCGTCATACGTCGAGGAAGGGGAATGCAGACCAGTCAGAATTAAAGTCAAATGGGGGTGAGACGATCCAAAACACGTTCATGGTGCTACGTGCTTTTCACGGTCAAATGGTTCAGGAGTTCATGATTCCGCATGTTTCCACATGCATTGAATCCAGAGGAAAGGACACATGAACTTTGATTTGTTGGTGCAAGTTCTTCGATCGGAAAGGACTCGTCAACTTTTTTTTTTGGGTGTCACTCGGAATTTAGGAGAAGTTTTCGGTGTCCTAAATTACTAATGTCGGATTAATTCGAAGATAAAATAATAATGATTTATTTCAATTATTTGAAGACTCAAACTATTGACACCGTTGAACGCATGGAATTCAACCATGAGCCAACCATCGTCGGTTGGAAAAGACGATAACTCATACGTATAAACTTTGAATTGTTGGTGCAAGTTCTTCGAGCCAAAACTATAACTCATACGCATATCAGGGTAGATAAACCATTTTTAATATTGAAATTTGTTCTTTTTTTGAATAATTACATGTTCCGGATTGGCAATAACTAGTTGTAGTATTAATTCTAACATACTCATTGTGTTATGGAAGGAGGGAGAGAGATCGCACGAACACAGAAGAATATAGAGATTTACGAGTTTCACCCTGAATCGGATTACATCTTCGGGCGATGGCTCTTTTTTATGAAATAATGATGATTACAATATGAAACAATTCAACTATGATGAAATTTATATAGGCACTTCCTTTTACAAATGATAGGAATTATAAATTGATTGTGACTCTAAATTAATTTTTAAAATAAGACACCTATCTCGTAATAAGGAAATAAATCAATTCCGAATCACATACAAAATACTCCTAAAAATTTTCAACGAGACCTCCGTAGGGAAAATCTATTGAAACGTCTGACTACATAAGGAGACCACAAAAGATTACAACTATGTTCAGATTCAAGACATTAAACACATTGATTTGTTTTTTTTCTCATATACCAATTATGAAAATATCTTTAGCTTATGCCTACGTGCAAAATGCAAATTCAATTTAGGTATCGTTACTTGATCATTCAATGTATATTTTTTTTTTGTGACAACTTACCGGTATTCAGGGTTATTAGCATCTAACTAATTCGGTATCGGAGCGAGAGCGAGAAAGGTAAACTCTTGGTCAACGTGGCGACTCCAAGGATTGATCCCAGGGCTACTAACATCCATCGAATCACTTGGAACGTAGTCCGCTATCACTGCGCCATCCGTCGTTGGTTACATATATTTTTATACCAATTTTAAAGCACTGAGTGTAATATAAATTATAAAATTTAAAGAAACGATCTGAGGAAAAGTTTTTTTTTAATTCCATTTAGAACATAGGATATCATTAGAGTGGGTATCTTCATAACCAAAATTACATAAATTATATGACAAAAAACTTATGGATATATATATATATATATATATATATATTGTAATTTTATTTGCTTGATAAAAAGGGAATATAAATGATAAGATGAAGAGTAATAGAATAGAAGGTATTTATTTAAAAAATTGACTATGTTTTAACATGCATGACATTATTCATTGAGTATATAAATCAAGATTATTTTTATTTTGACCCTTGAATTATTTTCAATTTTCACATTTAATATACAATGTTCAATTTTAGTATACACTTACAAATTTTTAGACGTCTTGCAGACAAGTCGACTTTCCCCTTCCCTTAAAGTGGATCTATCCTCTTTCGCTCAATAACACTATTATTATCGACAATTAGCGCTGGAAGAGAGGTTCCCAGCAATAACGCTATAAGAACACCTTATCACGGGGAGGCATAATGGAGCAATCTTTCATGCAGAACTAAGTGTTATATTATGAAATTACGATAGGAACCATTTCTAACTTCACAAGAGTCAACTCTAGAATTCCAACTTCCTCTTATGGATTTGATATTTTCTTGACAATCCAAATTTGAATCCCTAGTTTTATTATAATTTCAACTCTTAATCTAATTAGAAATTATCTTTTTCTTCTTTTTCCCATCTCATATCTAATTATACTTTTTATCCATTTTCAAACTTCCTTATCTTATATTTTTCTCTTTCTCTTAGTCCTCAACTAACAACAATTTCGGTTTCTTTCAAATTTAATTTTCTTTAACAATTTCTAATTTTTATTTTTATTTTTAAAAAATATATTTTTAATTTGAAAAACCTTAGCATGTTGTATTATTATCCTTTTAAAGAAAATTTATCCTTGAATTTTACTTCATGTAGGAATTTACCAAATCATTTCCATAACTTCTAATGCATTAACTTATACTTTACCCTATTAACTTTCTAATGCATTAACTTATACATTACCCTATTACCCTTTCATTCGTCTACTACTAAAGAAATAAATACCAAATCAAACTTACTTTCGATGATTGGCAGATGGCTTGCACATGAATCTTCAACTATCTTTAACTTAAAGAAGACCTAGGACTTTGGCTCTGACATCAATCATAATGCTCTTAAATTTCACCCTCCCATCGTATAGCAAGTGGGCTTATTTTGGGCTTACCTATAATCGCTTCCTCTTGGGACTTTCTGATACAAAATGCGGAAGCAAATTAACATCTAGCAATCCGTTTAACAAAGTACGAAAATGAACTTTTCTTTTGCACTTTCTTCCTACTAGTCCTCCAAAGACTATCTATTCTTCAAATAACTTTACATCAAACAACCACGAAGGTTCTAATGACTCAATACTCATGTGCATCCTTGTATCATCACGAACATTGCTACTGCCACGATTTCAACTATCTGTGGGGTTCAAATACAGGAAAATTAATTTTCATTAGCAATGACACTCAGCACACATATGGATGAAATAACTTAGATAGAAGCAAATTAACTTTTATAACATAATCATGCTATAATCATATAAAACATGAAAGAACATTTGTTTTATTTTCTTTCCATTCTTTTCGATTCATTCTATTCCTTTTTGTTTTTTCTATTTTTATCAATTCTTCTTTAGGTGTGTTGCACTACACCTTTTACTTTAAGATTGCATTTGGATAGTAGATTCATAATTCTTTCAAGTTCTACGTGAATAGTTGGATTGATAGATCAGTGTAGAGTGTGTTTGAATGGAGTGAAACTAATGATGAAGAATTAAAAGTTGATGTAATAAATTAATTTTAGTGGGTGTTTGAATAATTTTAAAATATAGTATTATGAATGTAAGTATAAATTGATATTTTTATTAAAATAATTTTGTTAAAATATATTACTTGAATATAATCGATTATATTTTAATAAATTATTTTTAATGGAATATTAATTTTTTATGAAATAATTAGTAATAAATAATATTAAATTAATCATTTTATAATAAATATATTGTATTTAATAAATAAATTATTTTGTGAGAGAAATAAGAAAATAAAAAAATAATACCGAAATAGAAAAAAAAAGAAATCGATGGTACAGTGGCCTAGTCCACCAAACTAGGCAATGGGAAACAATGTTAACGTGTTTGTCGATTTTAACCTTGGGATCCAACGTCGGTTCTACCAAATGTCACATCAATTGGCGAAACTAAATGTAATTAGGTGTTGGTTCCGCCTAATTCCACCCACAATGTCACGACCCTGATTTAACCCGCGAGTTAAACCAGAGTTTGCAGACTCATTACAGACGATCAAATAAAATTATGAAGGAATGGAGAAACGTGACGTAATTTTTTTAACAAAGCATAATAGTAAAAGTATATCATTACATAAATTACACAATATATGATCATTTTAGAGCAAACAAATACACCTTAAGTCGTACATTTGACAAAATGACTTTATTTTCAATATAACTTATTTTGACATAAGTAATAAACATGACTAGCTCTCTCGACATCTTAATAGAAAGATAGAGACATAAATCCTCTCATCATATTATCAAGAATGTTATAGAATCCTTTTATGATTATCATCTCGCACGATCCCCACCAAGCTATATGAAACTGAAAAAATAAACAACATTATGAGCAAAAATAGCTCAGTAAGTTCATAACTCATAAGCTATATGTTACCATCTAATAAATTTGGAGGGACATGCAAAGATATGAAATAATTATAATTCACAAATAGTGTTTTCATATATTTGAAAATAATATATACAATTTCCTAATAAAAATCATCATACTCAATTGCAATCAATATCATTCAAATCATATTAAATAGATGTATGCAAATGCAACACTCTCATAGGAATGCACGGATCACCAACTGGCCAGTGGTCGATAGGTGGACTATAGAGGTGGCTCCCATCGTGATCAACGATGTAGCACTTTGCTC
The DNA here is from genome assembly GCA_030549335.1 of Pontederia crassipes. Classification (NCBI taxonomy): domain Eukaryota; kingdom Viridiplantae; phylum Streptophyta; class Magnoliopsida; order Commelinales; family Pontederiaceae; genus Pontederia; species Pontederia crassipes. The sequence continues at coordinate 27,032,590 of CM060185.1, read as the reverse complement.
CATTCCACCTCATCCCTTTCGGGGAACAAATCATATACCGATAGGTGGACTCTAGAGGTGGCCCTTATGGATTCAAGAGGTGGCCCCCATCACGATTACTCACGATGTGGCACTTAGTTCCGCATGACACTTAGCTCCATCCTATCTCATTCCATTATTGGGGAATAGAATGATGGATTGGACTCTAGAGGTGGCTCCCATAGTGATCAACGATGTAGCACTTAGCTCCCACCATCACATATGCAGATGCAGACAGATGCAGATATATGATTCATCATATAACAATTCATATCAAAGATCAAAAGATTAACCATATTTTGTAACTCAAATATCAAAAGATGAATCATGTTGAACACTGATTCAAACGGAATATGATTGCATTTTATTAAATCAATCCTTAACATACTACATATGATTTTCAATTGTACCATCACTCGATCAATCATTTCAAACGGAACAAGATTGCACTTCTCGTAATCCATTCATATCATATCATATATGCTTTTTCAAATGTGCAATCATACAATCATTCATATATACTTTTCATAGTTGCATTTCTCAAAATCAATTCTTAACATATCCGGAACATATTCAATACTATAATAATTAATATCACACCAAATTAAAAAGATGTGATTACATAGAGTAGGAGAAACCAACTTACCTATAAGAGCTACCAAAAAATTTTTCCTTTCATTTTTCACTACTTTACTCTTCTACTCCTATACAATAATCATAAGAACACATCACTTTATGATCTGAACAAAAACCTATTACACATGAAACATAATTAATTTATGAGGTACATGACCTTTGTATTTACTCTCATAACTTAACTATGTATCACAAGAGTTAGCCTACTATTAAGACAGATTGTATACATAATAACAGCAAATTCGTATCTGCTTGAGTTGATAACCAAATGTGTTCATTCCAATTTTGCTTACTTCCTGGTTGCTAGTATATTAATGTATAAAAGTTTCAGATCTTATTTCATTGTGATTTGTTCACAGGAAAATCAACATTCAGCCTAACTTTAATCTTATTTCTATGTTCTGACAGACTGAGTGACCTTACTTTTATAATTTATATAAAGTAATAAACATTGCCTGTTCTGATAATTTTAATTTTCCCAAATAGTAGACATCCTAAGGTGCAACTCATAAAATTACTTGAATATATATATATATATATATATATATATTTGACTGAGTACAATAAATTTAACCTTTACTAGCATAATCTGTCCTAAGTTCCATCCTGATAGACTGAGTAAGGCTCGGTAAAACATTTATAACTTTCGTTACACATATAATGTTAGAGTGATTCCAATTGTCAATGAAATCTAACATCAATGTATATAACACCCTAAATTATCAAATAATTACACGACATATTGGATTTAGTACATAATTTACAAATTCGAGTAATAATTTCGGTGGACAGAGTGATAGTACATTAAATATAAGAGCATAACTTTCTCTACAAAAATCATATTAACTTGATTCTAAATCTCAATGAAAGTAGACCCATAGAGTTAAAGCATACGAAGTTTCATAATTTTTGGAGTACCCTAAAGTATGCAAATCATCGACTAAACTTTTGAGAATAATTTAATTATACCTAGGGTTTATTCTTCTTCCTCATGAAAACTTGAGTTTAACCCCTTAATTAAGAAAGTCAAGGAAGGGGCAAGATAGAGAGATTCAGAGTAACCCTAATTAGAGAATTATGCAATTAAAATCAATAGAAGAATCAGAAATTTGAACATACCACAAGTCAAAAATCTAATCCCTTCTTCTTTCTCCAATTTCCTCCATTAGAAGCACATGATCATTTTCTTCCACTTGAATTTTCGGATAGGATGGTAAAAGGATAGAAATATGTGTTAAAGCATACAAGGGGTGGATGATAAGGCAGGAGAAACCACCCTTTTGAGTCGGCCAAGTAAATGGTTTTGCCTTTTTCTTTTATTTATTTATTTATTCATTTACTTAAGACATTACATGTAAATAAGAAACTACCCCCATTTGAATTCAAATAAAATATTTATAAAAATAAATAATCAATAAATCAAAATCTAATTTTTTTTCAAAGAACAGAAATCGCGATTTCATAGATTTTCCAATTTTGCATCTATGTTTTACTTAAGTAAAACATCTCCTAAAAATTGTTAAAAATCACATTTATAATACTTTGATATATATGGACAATTACCGGAACTTTAATTTTCTTAATTCTAATCTTTTCAAAGATCATGTTTTCGTGCCTTGGACAAATTTTCACCAAATTTTAGCGGTCGAAACAATGAGTTATAACTCATGCCTTAACACATATATCAATTTTCTTATCAATAATATGATATAATGTTAACCCATGTGATTACATGTGAATTAAATTTGAAATATTACATTCTACGCCCCTTAAAATAAATTTCGTCCTCGAAATTTAACGTATTTCCTTGTTCAAAACCATATGAATAATTATCACACATGCTTTGCTTAGGCCCTAGATTGCTTGCCATAAAATCATAAAAGTGAAATAACTCCATATTAAAGGACTTATTCTATTTAGTTTAGAACGTGATTAGGTTTTCCTTCATATAATGTTCCCTCATAAAGCTTCATTGTGGTGACCCAACTTGGTGTTATTCTATCATTGCTCATCATGAAAAAAAAAATAGATAGTAAAGTGTGTGGTTGGGCACAAAAATTAGTCAAGTAAGATTTGATAACCTTTTTATGCATCTTCCCATATCACCAGAATTGATTTTATTTGAAAATAAATTATCTAATCCACATTATATACTCTATTTGACATTTTCCTTCATTACAATTTATGTCCAATTTTGTTTTCATTATAGACATCTCATTGTTTAATTCATGCATACAAAACTTAGGTGTATCACTCCTTCTACTCAGATATATATATATATATATATATTTGTCTGGATATAGTTCGAATAAAGATAACTACCATAGTTATAAGCGTAAAATGAACTGAATCAGAGGGTTAAAAAAATCGTGACTTATGTCTAGTCCAGATGATAGCGAAAGTGTCATAATTCACATAAATCGATTATAATCTTAAAGAGGGGATGGTACATTAAATAAGGAACCATCACCTATTCTGGTGACTATAAGTCATAAACTATCTTTTACTATCTATGCGAATAAAGGAGAGGGATGAGCAACAATGAAATTAGAGTATATGATTTCTCTATTTTTTTTGTTGGTTTGTAATAATCGAATGTTGGTTCGAGTTCGCGATCGAGGATTGAAAAGGCGTCCCCTTCTGATCATTCTTTCGCTAGGCTTTCAACCAACATTCCATGATAATAAACTCTATGACTCCAATCAAGCTATCGAATGATGAACAGAGACGGCCACACACCAATACATCTTTCGATAAACATTTTAACTCATTTTTTAAACTCTCAAGGTTAGTTGACATAATAAAGTCAGCAATGAAGAATCATTAATCACCCATAGAATAATTACAACATTGATTCATCAATCATACTAAGTGGTATGTGATAGACAAATACGAACGAAAGATCAATTATAAATTGATGTTCAAATTTGATAACTTCAAATCGATAACAGTTATTCAAGTATAATGATGATTTCAGACTTTATAATGGCATATGGTGATTCAATCACTCGGGCAATGGGAGATGTGACAAATAAAAACGAACTAAAATAGTACATAGCCAAAGATTGTGATGAGCAGGGAGTTGACGATGAATCTAATATCAACAACAGTAATTAGAGATTTCACAATGCTTTCACAATTTATTAATAATAACTCACATCTACTAATGATAATTTATTGATCATCAAATAATTTGGACTGTACCAAGTAAGTATCACTTTTCAACATTAAACAAATTTGTTAGTTGGTTCTTTAACACTTCATACCTAATTTAGTAGTGTTATCTTTTGTCTTTCTCACAAATGTTTACAATTACTTAAAATATAGACACTGCACATTATCACAATAAAATTATAATCTATTCCCCTTAATTATTGTTCCCATCAATTTCTACTAGCTCACATAATCTTATTCCTTTTTAATGTTCTGAAACCTCAAAATGACAATTCATAATCATCTATTCACATATCTAACAATGATGAATCCAAACATGTATTAAACAAGTATTTTATACATTTATAAGATTTTTATAATGATCATACTGGAGTTTTTCTTACATTATCTAAGACATTTCGTAGATTGATTTTTAGACTATTTAGAATAATATAACTATACCTATCTTTTCTTATTATCTTCTTATTCATACAACTAATTTGAATGTATCTTGACTATGTAAAATATAGACTCTAAAGTCTATCCATGTGGAAGTCATTCAAAATTTTGGATAATCAAAATTGCTTGCAAAGTGTCAAAACATAGTCTTCAAATACAGATTGTTTGACTTTTCTTTTCTAATTAAAATATGACCAATGTAAAATATGATTACCATTTGTTTCTCATACCTATGGTTAACCCACCACATGCTAACTATAAATCATAAATAATATGTACTCACTCCTTATACTTCCATAATGTTTAAATATATTTGTCCAAAAACAAAATATCTTATGTCACTAGAAGTTTTCTAACCCACGATTTCCTTTATATAACCACGTCTTATTTTGCATATATATTTTTTTATATGAAATGTAAATTATGTATCCCCTACATGTAATGTTCTCATTCACATCAATGGATTCCTTATTACTCGGTCACATGTATAGAGCATGTGCACAAGAAACACATTATAGCCCCTTGGGAGTTAGGTAATGAGTATTTGATTTGACTCACTAGGGTATCTCAAGTCTCATGTCTTAGGAATATGATTTATCTTTCTTATAATTGACATGGTCAATACTATACCGGTCAAACCAAACTTATATTGAATTTTGACATTTAGATTTTGTTCGGTAGGGGTTTTACAAAATAGTGTTAAAATATATTCATGATTTGCAAAACTCTATGAACCAAGTAGGATGTCATCAATAAAAAATAACTATGGTTTAATTAAAGAATGACTTGAAATTTTGATTCGATCAACAAAGGTAGTTGGACATTAAATGATCAAATAGCATTATCAAACAAATAAATAAATCATGATGGTCGTGTCATGTTCTGACTGTACTCTTTGAAGTATAACTTTTTTTTCTTATCAATGATATTGCAATACTAAATCAAGCTTGAGAATTATGAGAGCACCTTGTAGTCAATAAAACAAATAACCTACTTCTTGTAAGGTATTCTTTATAATTACTTTATTCAGATGTCTATAATCGAACTTGGAAGCTCATCTTTATTCTTGATGAATAAGATTGATGTTCATGGTTATGGTTCAACTGAACTCTCATATGAAGACTCATATATTTCTTTTTGTGTTGATGGCAAGGAGTATTAAACATAGGAATAACTCTATGAAGAAGGTCAATAAAGAGCTCTTCCTATGAGGGACAGGTTGAGCCACTTCTACAAAATAGATTTACAACTACTTAAACATGAGAATATTGCTTGAAAACAAATATTTTCCTTTCTACCCCAAGTAATCCAAGAACCTATGACATCATTTTCAAATAGCTTATTGGTATACTATAATAGATTGGAGAACATAAAGTTACTTTCCTGTCTACTATAAAACACAAGTGATGGTTGATCTGAAAATCAAAAGGTATCTATCTTCCTATGTCAATTTAAACATACATGCCACACAATTCATCCACACACAAAATCATGTCAAATCCATACAAGTATCAAACAATCATACCAATAATCACGAACTTGTCACATCATACTATATGTGATTACAAAGCATTACCATGAAAATTAATAATCACAAAATAGTACTCGATGGTTCCTTTTTTTTCCAAATGACATTCCAAGTCCACACATACAAATAAATGTATAGGGTTGTAATAGATTGGGTCATAATCCTTCAAAGACAGATATGACAATCACACTTTGAAAGATCATACATTAATACCTATATAGCCACACACTATGATCCCCAAACTGCAACAACCCAAGCTCAACGCCAATAGCTCCAACTATAAGCATAACTATATCATACTAGACATAGCCACGCAAACTTTGAACAGGGGAAGGATCCATTGCTCTGATACCATAACTGTCACGACTCTGATTTAACCCGCGAGTTAAACTAGAGTTCGCGACTCATTACAGACGATCAAATAAAATTATGAAAGAATGCAAAAACATGATGTAATTTTTTTAAACATAGCATAATAGTAAAAGTATATCATTACATAAATTACACAATATATGATCATTTCAGAGCAAACAGATACACCTTAAGTCGTACATTTGAAAAAATAATTTTATTTTCAATACAACTTATTTTGACATAAGTAATAAACACGATTAGCTCTCTCGACATCTTAATAGAAAGATAGAGAGACATAAATCCTCTCATCATATCACCAACAATGTTATAGAATCCTTTTATGATTATCATCTCGCACGATCCCCACCCAGCTATATGAAACTAAAAAAATAAACAACATTATGAGCAAAAATAGCTCAGTAAGTTCATAACTCATAAACTATGAGTTACCATCTAATAAATTTGGAGGGACATGCAAATATATGAAATAATTATAATTCACAAATAGTGTTTTCATATATTTGAAAATAATATATACAATTTCTTAATAAAAATCATCATACTCCAATTGCAATCAATATCATTCAAATCATATCAAATAGATGTATGCAAATGCAACACTCTCATATGAATGCACGGATCACCAACTGGCCAGTGGTCGATAGGTGGACTGTAGAGGTGGCTCCCATCGTGATCAACGATGTAGCACTTAGCTCCATTCTACCTCATCCCTTTCGGGGAACAAATCATATATCGATAGGTGGACTCTAGAGGTGGCCCTTACGGATTCTAGAGGTGGCTCCCATCGCGACTACTCACGACGTGACACTTAGCTCCGCATGGCACCTAGCTCCATCCTATTTCATTCTATTATTGGGGAATAGAATGATGGATTATACTCTAGAGGTGACTCCCATCGTGATCAACAATGTAGCACTTAGCTTCCACCATCACATATGCATATGCAGGTAGATGCAGATGCATGATTCATCATATAACAATTTCATATCAAAGATCAAAAGATTAACCATATCTTGTAACTCAAATATTAGAAGATGAATCATGTTGAACACTGATTCAAACGGAATAGGATTGCATTTTATTAAATCAATCCTTAACATACTACATATGATTTTCAATTGTACCATCACTCGATCAATCATTTCAAATGGAACAAGATTGCACTTCTCGTAATTCATTCATATCATATCATATATATTTTTTCAAATGTGCAATCATACAATCATTCATATATACTTTTCATAGTTGCATTTCTCAAAATCAATTCTTAACATATCCGAAACATATTCAATACTATAATAATTAATATCACACCAAATTAAAAAGAGGTGATTACATAGAGTAGGAGAAACCAACTTACCTATAAGAGCTACCAAAAAATTTTTCCTTTCCTTTTTCACTACTTTACTCTTCTACTCCTATACAATAATCATAAGAACACATCACTCTATGTTATGAACAAAAACCTATCACACATGAAACATAATTAATTTATGAGGTACATGATCTTTAAGTATTTACTCTCATAACTTAACTATGTATCACAAGAGTTAGCCTACTATTAAGACAGATTGTATACATAATAATAGAAAATTCGTATTTGCATGAGTTGATAACCAAATGTGTTCATTCCAATTTTGCTTACTTCCTGGTTGCTAGTATATTAATGTATAAAAGTTTCAGATCTTATTTCATTGTGATTTGTTCACAGGAAAATCAACATTCAACTTAACTTTAATCTTGTTTCTATGTTCTGACAGATTGAGTGACCTTACTTTTATAATTTATATAAAGTAATAAACATTGCCTGTTTTGATAATTTTAATTTTCCCAAATAGTAGACATCCTAGGGTGCAACTCATAAAATTACTTGAATATATATATATATATATATATATTTGACTGAGTACAATAAATTTAACCTTTACTAGCATAATCTGTCCTAAGTTCCATCTTGACAGACTGAGTAAGGCTTGGTAAAACATTTATAACTTTCGCTACACATATAATGTTAGAGTGATTCCAATTGTCAATGAAATCTAACATCAATGTATATAACACCCTAAATTATCAAATAATTATACGACATATTGGATTTAGTACATAATTTATAAATTCGAGTAACAATTTCGGTGGACAGAGTGATAGTACATTAAATATAAGAGCATAACTTTCTCTACAAAAATCATATTAATCTTGATTCTAAATCTCAATGAAAGTAGACCCATAGAGGTTAAAGCATACGAAGTTTCATAATTTTTGGAGTACCCTAACGTATGCAAATCATCGACTAAACTTTCGGGAATAATTTAATTATACCTAGGGTTTATTCTTCTTCCTCATGAAAACTTGAGTTTAACCCCTTAATTAAGAAAGTCAGGGAAGGGGCAAGATAGAGAGATTAACAGTAACCCTAATTAGAGAATTATGCAATTAAAATTAATAGAAGAATCAGAAGTATGAACATACCACAAGTCAAAAATCTAATCCCTTCTTCTTTCTCCAATTTCCTCCATTAGAAGCACATGATCCTTTTCTTCCACTTGAATTTTCAGATAGGATGGTAAAAGGATAGAAATATGTGTTAAAGCATACAAGGGGTGGATGATAAGGCAGGAAAAACCGCCCTTTTGAGTCGGCCAAGTAAATGGTTTTGCCTTTTTCCTTTTATTTATTTTGTTTATTCATTTACTTAAGACATTACATGTAAATAAGAAACTACTCCCATTTGAATTCAAATAAAATATTTATAAAAATAAATAATCAAGAAATTAAAATCTAATTTTTTTGTCCGAAGAACAAAAATTGCAATTTCACAGATTTTCTAATTTTGCATCTATGTTTTACCTAAGTAAAACACCTCCTATAAATTGTTAAAAATCACATCTATAATACTTTATTATATAGGAACAATTACCGGGACTTTAATTTTCTTAATTCTAATATTTTCAAAGATCATGTTTTCATGCCTTGGACAAATTTTCGCTAAATTTGAACGATCAAACACTATGAGTTCTAACTCATGCCTTAACACATATATCAATTTTCTTATCAATAACTTGATATAATGTTAACCCATGTGATTACATGTGAATTAAATTTGGAATATTACATGCAAGGCTCTAAATAATTCTTAGAAACGTTTACATATGTTATCCTAGAGAGCTCAACTTCTTTTATTCTAGATCACATCATGCCACTTTCATGCATATATAAAAAAGGTCAAGATAGATCAAACCAAGACCATGTGAGTGATTACTTACTCACAAAAAGACTTAGGATTTACATAAGTGTCCAAGTAGAGCTGCAAGGACCTCTCTTTCTTTAATTATATTTTAAATCATTGTGGTGGGACTGTTAATATCCACCTTTTGACGTTGTTATGGTGGAACTATTAATACTCTTCTTGTTGCCCATTACAATTAGTGCACATCACGATCCCATTTTATAGCTTTGATCTTTTCCTATTTATTATCTTTTTTATTCAATTAATCAGGTGTCAATTCAAGGGCAAAAAAGTAAAAAATAGAATCTTTACAAATTAGTATAAAATCATATATGCAGACAGAGCATAATTCAAACGAAGTAGAGTCAAACTCAGGCTGAGTTTAGAAAACTCAAGTCAAGTCATATGCAGCATGGTTCAGGTTTAGGAAAAATTCTATTCTAATACCTGTAGATCAAAACTCGGGGTAGGTTGGTCCGATGTGGCTTGAGCCAAGTGTGATAAGGCTTAAGACTATTCTTTTATGCTAATGGGAACCTAAGTCGAGTATACTAGAACTCATACCAAGTTGGTTCAATTGAAATCGAAACCGACTCTTTGTCGAAGAAGGAACTCGAACCCAGGTCAGGTTATTAAGAGCCCGAGCTGGGTTTGGTCGAATCCGAATTGGATTCAAGTCACCACTGTGTTAGGTTTCCTATCTAATGAAGAACCTGAACATGCTTCTTCTAACTCAGACCGGGTTCCTATGCAAAGGAATTAGAGTGCTGATTTTTCAAAAGTTCAACCAAAATTTCCTATCAATCTGATACAAAAGGGGATCCATTCTTGGATTACCAGAGAATAATGACTTTATTTTAATCTTATGATAACTTAAACATTCTATAAAGAAATCTCATCCAAAAGTGAACCCATATCTACATGTACCTTGTGTAGACAGAACTACCTAAACATCTTACTTTGTACGCATTTTTTGAGGAGACGATGAGTCTTCCGATGATGAGTCCGGAGTTTTTGGACAAAGGACGCTACCTTGAAGAGATGGCATGTTGGAGTTGTCGTGCATGCACATCGAGGAAGAGAAATGATGACTCAAAATTGGTGAAAAAAACTATTTTCTAAATATGAGAGGGATGGCTAGAGTATAGGAGTATTCATAGGGAAAACTTAATTTAGGATTGTATTAGATTATAATCCAAAATTAAGTGTGCAACCTCCTCTACCTCAATTCTGAACTTTATCTATAACCATCCTTATTTATTTTAATTAAATACTTCAACTTCTTTCTTTCTTTTCTTCTATTGAAACTCTTATCTATTATTAACTTATTCTTTTCCTTTCTTAAATTTAATTATCATTTATTTTTAAATAATTCTGAAATTAAATAATTTATTTATCTATTAAATAACTTAATTTTGAACCTTTATCTAATTAATTAACTTAATTGTTTTCTTACTCTCTTTTCTTTCTTTCTTCTTTTCCTTTCCTTTCTTTTCTTCTTCCAATCAAAACTCTTATTATATACCATGTTCGTATGGTGGCGCGATGTTCTACGTGAATCCACCTTGGAAGGACATCATACAAAAGCTGTACAATTAGGACATCGATATGGTTCTATAACATCCCTTATCTTCTAGTTTTCATATTTAAATAATAATAATAATTCTTAATATTGGATTTTTGGAATTACATAATTAGTTATTATAAAATTTTTGGAATTAAAAATAAAAAATGATATTGTTTTAATTCCTAAATATTTTAAACGTAAAACTCTTGATTTCACTCCTATTAGGAGTCCTTGATAAGATTGGAATCAATTTTAATTTTTAAATTTTATACTAATTACAACTCCTAATTTAATTAGGATTTAATCTTTCTTTTCTCCTTTCATTCAAACTCTATCTCATATCAATATTCCCTTATCTAGTAATTTCTATTTATTTTCATAATCAAATAATAATTATTTTTCTATTTGTGTAACTTTTGGACTTAAAATAATAATTTATTATTATTTTATGTCTTCAATAATTTTAACTTTAAAACTCTTAGTTTCAAATTCCTTAGGAGTTCTAATTCAATTCTACATCAAACTTTATGCCAATGATTCTTTTTTTATTCTATCTCTTATAAACATAATTATTATAATTTTTTTTAAATGAAATATTTAATTATCATTATTATCTTTTAATTTTGGAATAAAACAATAATAATGTACTATTATTTTATCTTCTAAATATTTTTGTACATATAATTCTTTTCTTTAACTCTCATTGGGAGTATATTATAACCTAATTTTATGGTTAGATTCAAATTTAAATTTGAATCCCTAATCTTAGTGTAATTTCAACACCTAATCTAATTAAGAATGATTTGTTCTTCTTTTCCTGTCTCATATCTAATTATAGGTTTTTTTATCCATTTTCGAACTTTTTTATCTTACCTTTTTTTTCTTTTCTTATACCTCAACCAACAATACTTTCATTTTCTTTCAAACTTTAACTTTTTTAAACAATCCTATTTTTTGGATTTATTTTATTTATTAAAATTTATTTTTTAATTTGAAATTTTTCATGGTGTTGCATCCATCTTGTAAACTTTGTCAGGAGCACTTGCACTTGTTTGATTCTGCTCGATTCCATTCAAAATTGGTCCTCAATGAGGTGACTTACTTGACCACAATGAAAATTGACATTGGTCCTCAATGAGGTGACTTACTTGACCACAATGAAAATTGACACAATAATTGAAGAAAACTCTTGCTTAAGGGACTTGTTGAGCTTGTTCTAGTGCTGACTCTTGCCTATGTGAATTTTGTTATTGCTAAGGCGGATTATAAGAGGATGTTTTTCTACAAGTAATTTTTATAGATTATTGATAATATGAAGTTAAATTATCTGGACTCATCATATTATTTGTTTACTTTATTTTAATTTATAGGTAATATGAAGTGCCTAGTAATGCAAATTATTTGTCAAGTGACAATTCACATTAATTAGAAAAAAATAATGTTTTCAGAACCGGACTGGCAATCGGACCGGGCTCCTCATCGGGTCACGGTTGGACCGGTCCGATCGGATTGAACTGGATTTTATTATAATAACATTATTTATATTAATTATAAAGAGATAATATAAATTTTATGATATGATATACATATTGTACTAATAACTTGTTAGAAATATTAAAAAATAATATAACACATTTTTTTATTTATTAAAAGTTATATAATGATAATATAAATAGGTTATTATTATTTAATATCCATTATTTAATGATGATGGATGTTATATTAATAAATTTTATCTTAAATTATTCTTATTTCTTTTTTTCAACACTTTCCTTTTGATAATTTTTCATTTTAATATTATTCAATTTTAAATACTTAACTTTTTTATTTCAATTCCTATTTAATTCTATACATCATATTATCTCCTCTTTAACCTTTCTTATATTTCTTTCCTTTTGTTCTCATTCAACTTTCCTATTTTTATCAATTTTTTAAATTTCTTTTTCAAAATATGCATTCAACCAGTCCGGTTCAACCGGCCAATTCAATACCAAAAATGATTTAGATATCCAACCGGACCGGATCACCAGTCGGTTCGCGATTGAACCGGTTGAACAGACCGGTCCGATTCGATTTTAACAATATTGGAAAAAAAATGTGTCTATTCAGATTGTTACTCAAGTGGTAATTTGATTTCATCTTTTTTATATTTCTAGCACCTCCAATCATAGACAAATAAAATATAAAATTTTATAAAAAATTATATAGCAATAGAAAAATAATAATACCATTGTTATTATCATAGCTATTAATATCATTTTATTTAAATTATTATTTTATTATTGTTATTCACACGAATTGCACATTATTATTAGCTATTACTTTGAATATTACATTATATTCATTATCATTATTTTAATTTAAAATTATTCAAGATCTTAGACGAATTTTAAAAGGTATTTTAGTAAAAATTGTACATTACCTACTAATTTTTAATTATAAGTAAAGAGTGTCAATTACTCGAAAGATTAGTTATACATTATAAATAAAATGTAATGCACATTACTAAAAATTTAATATGAGGAAATTTTTATATAAATTAATTTAGATTGCTAAATAACCTAGAAGGGTAATGCAGCAAATGATCGCAAAAGTCTTGCCCTATTATCTCGACAATCATCATGCCTCTATGGTTGACCACTCCTGTTTCTAGACCGGTTTTATCCAAATTTTGTGATATTGCCTTTTCTACATGAACTCATTTTATATTAATATTATTAAGACTTTCTCACTATTATTCATGTATTGTCCTTGTATAGTAATATTATTTTCTCTTTCACATTATGTGTTCAATCAGTTTAATAAAAAATTATATTCATGGAAGTAATACTTTGTAATATCTCAAAGACATATTGAGTTTTTGGGGCATTACATTTAAATATTCTCTTTTTATATAACATCACTTACTAATAAAATGCAGTTATAAATTATCAGTTCAACATGAACTAAAATATTTTTTTATCTTAAATTATATGTCAATTGTATATATTTTATATTTTTTTATCAACTTAGGTATAAATGGAGGTAGCTAAATCTAGGTGACTGATTTGACATTGACAGAATAAAATCCAAATATATACTACTTTCTTATTATTTTCTGCCCATACCAAGACCTATCTATACACAGCAAGGCCCATATTTACATAGCCCATCTCTATACAGCCCATTACTATTTGGCCCAATTGGTAGAGAAAGAACAAAGGCTCCAAAAGTCTCCGATCGTTCCGTTCGACTTCAGTCCACGTCGCGAGCCGCTTCCTTCCCACGAACGGGGAAAAAGGTGAGCGGAAGGGAGAGGAAAGAGAAGGCAATAACACAAGACGGCGACCTCCGGCGACTACGACGGCGAAGTAGAAGAACTTCTCCGGGAGGAGGAAACAATTCGAATGATAGTCCTCCTATCTGATGGCCGATGCTTTGTTCTCTAGCCATAGCTCTCTCCTCCTCACCTCTGCCCTCTCCCTCCAATCCTGCTGCCAACACAGATCGTTAGGTCGTCCTGTGTGGTCCTTCCATTCTGACTACGCGAAACCTTTCGCCGCTGCCGCCGCCTCCGCCGTTCGCCGCCGGTCGAAGAGGTTGCCCCATTTTAAGGTAGTAGACCACTTTATTTTAGGGATGGAATCTTGTGCTTGTTCTTAGATTTTACTTTTGAGCTTGTTTTTTTTAGTAATGGAGTACTCTTTTGCTATTTGGTCCCTTTTCTATTGCAATTAAGGTAAAGGCCGTTGTCAAGAAGAGTAATAGCGGCGGCGATGAGCCGAAGTGGTGGGAGAAGAACGCGGGGCCGAACATGATCGACGTGCACTCGACACAGGAGTTCTTGGATGCGCTCAGCGGAGCTGGCGACAAGCTTGTGATCGTCGAATTCTACGGCACGTGGTGCGCTTCATGCCGAGCACTTTTTCCAAAGGTGATTTGGTTTTTTTTTTTAATTTTTTCTTTAGAGCTTGTCCTCTTGATTCATAGAAAAATATTCCTTTTAAAGACCTAGTCCACTTCGGTTTGCTAAACCTCAATTGATAAAACTTCGATAGATTTTGAGCATCTATTTTAAAGCAGCAATGTAAGGTACCAATTCGAATTGATATGATCATAGGACAATAAACTGTGAATACTCAATTCAATTTTTCGATGGGATCCAGTTTGCCACTTTTAAGACTTATCAATTTCAATATATAAATATCTGTTAGAAAAGGGCAAAAATTCATAGCAATGATCTCTATATGGTGAGCTAATTTGATATAATTGGTCACTGTGAACTAAACAAATTTGCTATAATTATCAAGATACAGTGGGTAACTGTAATTGTTTATTTGCATGAAAGGTTCATTTCTTCATCTTTTTAATGGCCGTGATTCTATACAAAAGCAATTCTACCAAGCTTTTGGATATTTATGGCTTTCTACTCTTGTTTTCGCAGAATTCTAGAAGCATACTTGCTTTTGCAACGTCCATATTCAACTGCATAAGTTACTTATGGCTTTTCACTAGGAATTAGATTGTTGCCTATGCAATATATAAGATAGATAGACTAGAGCTATATTTAGCAATTACAGAAAAATAAATCTTGTGTTAATTTTAACTCATCATCTATCTCAAAAGAAAATTGAAGCCTTTGAATGCCATGACCATTTCACACAATCCTCATATGACATAGATATTTTGAAGTAAATAGAAGGATCTAATTATAACAAGCCATTAGATTCTTGTGAACTTAACTCATTGTGAAAAGTTTTTTCTTTTAAGGAAAGGAAATTAACTATTTAGTATGAAATCCCAAAGGGTCGTGATACATACCTGATATCTAGTAGACACCAATGAGGATTGCCCTCCCAAAATACATACCTGATATCTAGAAGACCCCGATGAGGATTACCCTCCCAAAATACATTACAATATTTCACACAATCCTCATATGAATGCCATGACCATTTCACACAATCCTCAGATGACAAGCCATTAGATTCTTGTGAACTTAAGTCATTGTGAAAAGTTGTTTTTTTAAAGGAAAGGAAACTAACTATTTAGTATAAAATCCCAAAGGGTCGTGATGCATACTTGATATCTAGAAGATCCCAAGGAGGATTGCCCTTCCAAAATACATGCCTGATATCTAGAAGACCTCGAGGAGGATTACCCTCCCAAAATACATTACAATATTTCACACAAACAAAATTTCCCATTTGTCTCACTCACACAATGCTATTTTCATGTGTAATATTAGTCAAACTTGTTACTCGATACTTTTCTAGTATAAAATTATTTTCTAATATATTTTCATTCAAAATGATCTTTCAGCTCTGTAGGACAGCTCAGGAACATCGCGATGTTTTGTTCTTAAAAATAAACTTTGATGAAAACAAACCCATGTGCAAAAGATTGAATGTAAGAGTGCTTCCTTATTTTCACTTCTACCGAGGTGCTGATGGTCTACTGGAGTCTTTTTCTTGTTCTCTAGCTAAAGTGAGTGACTAATTCTTAAGCTGCTTCCTTTCTATATAAACTGATCTTTTCATTTGCATGTTCTTAACATCTGTTGGCTCATAGTCACCTTTTGGGCAGTGTTTGTTCTTAGTAAGCTCATGTGCATATTCAACGAAATAAAGCATTTACCAAATCTGAACTGGAGAATGGGATTACTTGTTTATAACTTATTAGAAAAACTCCTTTGTTAACTCCGACCTAGGTATGTTGGGTGGTTCCTCATGGAGGGGTCGAACTTTTCTAGTTTGAAAAGAAAACTAACGTTAATTTGGATATTGATTTTAAACATGCCACTAACTTCTCATAGAATTAATGATTTGGATTGAGAGCACGAACTTGAAAAAAAAAATTAATGTGGATGGTTTGTGATGTGTCAGCTGTTTCATTACATTTTCTTACTGTTGTGATGAAAGCAGATGGGCATATCTCTATCCCGTTTGACAAATTTTCTCAGGAGTTAATGATGTGAAGGATTTTAAGATAACAGGTTATGTAGAATTTAATAATTTTCATGCCTGCATAAAGAGAATCTCGAACAGAATTTTGTTGATGAACTTCATCGCTAGATAACATATGTAGCCAGGAGATGATACGGATTGTAATGCACAATACAAAATCAATGATCCAAAAAATGGATGGTTGAACAAGTAGTTTATTTAGGGAGGAAAGTTTAACACACTTAAAATTCTGCCGACCTGAAAGTATACAATGTATATCTCTGACCTGAACGTATACAATGTAACATATTATACGCTCTCTTCACAAAAGTCTAATGGCTGAGCAATTCTGTTGAGTTCTGGCACAGGAAAATATTGATACATGTCTATGCTTTGTTTCTCTGATCTGTTTGTCACTTTTCTAATGGTAACTCCATATCTGTTCCTTATATTCTCTGTTCTGTTTCAACTTGCAGTTTCAGAAAATAAAGGACGCCATTGAAGCACACAACACTGATCGTTGCAGCATCGGCCCACCTTTAGGCGTTGGTGATCTTAACCTGGTTGATGGTAAATAGTTTTTGCTTTCAACATTCACATTGGACCATAATTGTCGCTTCACGTCCTTCCATGAGTGCTCGTTCTTTTTCACCTTATTGTCTTGACGATTATTTGGAAATTGTTGCTTATTGCCTATGTTTTATAGCCGGTCCAAGCCCGGATAAAGGATGAGGGTTGTGTTAGGTCCCGACAATTAGCGTAAAATCTTGTCGAATCTTATGAATATGGATCAAGCGTCGTATGATCCATGTAGCCGATCTCACCTAGTGGAATAAGACTTTGTTGTTGTTGTTGTGTACATGTAAGTAAAAGTTGTTTAGTCATCATGAACTTCGATTGGATATTTAACTCTTCTGTGTATTAAATTGTTCATTATGAAAAGACTCCTCATTTTGTCAAAAATATCATTTATATATAAGAAAATATTATTTAAATGGCAAAGTATCTGTCAGTCTATTTTCTTCAAATTAAAAACGTTATGGCTAAATGGAAGAAAGTGACAAGTGCAAAACAAAATCATAATTTGTGAGTTTGAAACATTAGTGCTTGTGATTAAATAAATAGTTAAATTATTATTATTAAATTATTTAACTGATATATAACGTTATTTGGGTTTTAACTCTCCACTCTCCCACAACATCCTCTCCTTGCATTGCATGTACGTCTTTCCTATTTCCTCTTAGTCTTCCTCTTCTTAATCGTGCTTTCCTCAGAGCTTTCACGTGCCTCTCTTCCTCTTCGCCAGCCGGATTCTGACATGAACAATGTTTGCGTTAGATTTGTCTGGTGATGGCTACTGCTGCGTTATTGGCCCGCATCTTCTGGCATATATGCTGTGCTGTGAAGGGATGTCGAGGCTATCTCCACTTCCCCTCCCATTCCGGATGGCTCTTTGTTGGACCGCGTGAGGTGACTCAAGCAGTTTCCTGCTCCCAATCTGTCGCGGGACACTCTTGGCAATGATGGGACCTTTTTTCTCAGTGAATAAAGAGGCTAGTGCATGATGTTACAACATAATTAAAAGGAACCGGGTACATAAATCCCATTCTTATCACTAAATAAGCTCCTACCCGGACCCGTCGGCGGCAAAGGGATTTCTCGTGTCTCTGAGCTTGATTATAGTGCTAGGTGAGCTAGCCAATCAGCACACCTGTTTGCTTCTTTGTGGACGTGGATGAACCTTATTGTCTGTGTTTGCTTCAACTCTTCTTTGATGGCTTCCATGATATTCCTGATATGACTTCCTCGAATAATTTGATTGTTTGAGCAGATCTACAGCACCGGCATAGCACAATAAGTCTTTGAAAACCCTTGGCTCTTTACAAAATGCACACATGCAAGGATGGTTTCAAATTAGGGCTGAGCAAATTCGAGACTCTTTTCACTTTTTTTTTCTATTATATTCATGAAGTGAGCAATAGTTCAAACTCAAGTAAGGTTTAGATCTCTTAATGCAAATAGTCAATTTTTCCTATTTAACATGGCAGCAAGAGCTTTGACTCCCTTCTAAACATTTTATATCCTCAAATCAATCCATGAATGTCAGCTAGTGTTACCCACAAAATGAAAAATTTTCAGTTAAAATTTTGGTTCAAATGCACCTAAATAAGTAAGCTGATTAGAGCAAGAAGACTATGGCCAAATTAACCACTTGGTATCGGAGTGTACTAGCTGTTATATTAGAGGATTTCATCCATTTTAGAGTTAAAATGAAGACAAGAATTGAGTTGGCCCATATCAATGATAACTTGTGATAACCGGGTATAATGATAACTTGGTCAAAACAGTGATAACCTGGTGTTAAATGATGATATGAGCATTAAAATGGATTAAAAACATGATGTAAACTTTACAAAAGCACCAGGTTTCCTCCCCCAAGTTTATTTCCAACACTGACCTCAGCGGTGAAAAATAAAGGTAAGGGCAAGGGTTGGGAGAATATGAAGTTCATGAAATTGAGCAATTGGTCCATTCCTATGGTTCCTGCATCTCAATCAAAGGCTTTGGGTGATCCATACTTTATGGTTTGCAACCAATTCTGTAGAAAAGTAGAGGAATATCAATGAAATCTACAATATTAGATTTTTGGAATGCACAATTTAATAATGCACTGAAATGCACTGAAATTTAGCAATGATAGATGTGGATGACTGATATGAATGATAATTCAGATGTTAATATGATAATTGTAGTATGAAGTAGAAGATAATATCAGCTATCAGTGGTATTTCAGTGAGAAAATAAAAAATGAGTGTAAGAGTACTCCCTAGGTGAAAATTAATGGATAGATCTGATTCCTCTCTGATTTATTCCTGCAAAACAGAGAAAATTAAGTATGAAATGACTTGGGTTACCTCCCAAGAAGTGTCCTACTTTATTGTCTTAGGCTAGACATTACTTCACTAGAATTCAACTAGGCAATTGTGGGGGATCTTGCAATATCAGCACTTTCTTAGTTGAATTCATTGCTGTGGTGTTGTATAACTTCAATATTTGTCCATTAACCTTGAATATATCAGCATTATCATTGACAAGGTCCACAGCTCCAAAAGGATATACTTTGTGAATTTTGAAGGGTCCACTCCATCTGGATTTCAGTTTTCCAGAAAATAATTTGAGCCTTGAATTATACAGCAATACAAGGTCTCCAACTTTGAATTCCTTCTTCAAAATCCTACTGTCATGCCACCTCTTGGTCCTTTCCTTGTAGAATTCAGAATTATGGTAGGCATTGAGCCTAATCTCATCTAATTCATCAATTTGCAATAGTCTTTTCTGTCCACAAGATGCATATCAAAATTTAGTGCCTTGATAGCCCAATAAGTTTTGTGCTTGAGTTCAATTGGCAAGTGACAAGTTTTTCCATAGACCAATTTATAAGGAGAGACACCAATGGAAGATTTATAGGCTGTCCTATAAGCCCAAAGTGCATCATTCAACTTGGTGCTCCAATCCTTTCTAGTTAATGAAACAATTTTTTCCAAAATGGCCTTAATCTCCCTATTTGATATTTCAGCTTGGCCATTTGTTTGAGGGTGATAGGCTGTTGAAATCTTGTGCTTAACTCTATATTTGCTTAGGAGGTACTCAAAACATATTTCAATGAAGTGGCTGCCTCCATCACTGATAACCATCCTTGGAATTCCAAACCTTGAAAAAATGATGTCCTTGAACATTCTGATGACAGCCTTGGAGTCGGCAGCTGTTGTGGGGATTGCCTCTATCCATTTGAACACATAATCCACAGCCAATAGTATAAACTTATATCCAACTGAACTAGGGAAGGGGGTCATGTAGTCAATGCCCCAAACATAAAATATCTCAACTTTAAGAATTCCCTGCTGTGGCATTTCATTCCTTCTGAAAATTGATCCAGCTCTTTGGCATACATCACAGCTCTTGACATACATGTGGGCATCTTTGAATAGAGAAGGTCAATAGAAACTTGATTGGAGGACCTTAGCAGTCGTCTTCTGAGTAGCACCATGTCCTCCAGATGGAGATGAGTGGCATTCATGCAAAATGGATTGAAATTCAGTTTTTGACACACACCTTCTGAACATGCCATCAGGAGACTTCTTAAACAGAAATGGATCATCCCATAGTAGTCTTTGATGTCATGGAAGAACTTCTTTTTCTATTGGTATGAAAAATCAGATGGAATGATTCCACGGGCTAGGTAATTGACAATGTCAGCATACTAAGAAGCTGATGTAGCTGATATGGCCATTAGGAAGTCATCAATGAATGAATCATTGATAGGGATTGATGTAATTTCTTGGATTCCTTCCATCATTGACAAATGGTCAGCAACTAAGTTCTCAGTCTCTCTTTTATCCCTAATTTCCACATCAAATTTCTGCAGTAATAGAATCCATCTAATAAGTCTTGGCTTTGACTGCTTCTTGCTGATTATGTGCCTAATAGCTTGATGGTCAGTATAAACAATCACCTTGACTCTAACTAGGTAAGGCTTGAACTTGTCAAATGCAAATACCACAGCCAACAATTCTTTTTCAGTGGTGGCATAATTGATTTGGGCTTCATCTAGAGTCTTGCTGGCATAACATATGACATAGTGCTTCTTGTCCTTGGTTTGTCCTAGCACTGCCCCTACTGCTTAGTCAGATGCATCACACATGATTTCAAAGGGCGATGACCAATCTGGGGGTTACACAATAGGAGCAAATATGAGGGCTTGCTTCAATTGATTAAAGGCCTTCAAACAATCCTCATCAAAATTGAACTCAATATCTTTAGGTAGTAGCCTTGTGAGGGGCCTGGTTATCATTGAGAAATTTTTTATAAACCTCCTGAAATTCAGCATGGCCTAGAAAGCTCATCACTGCCTTCACATTCTTTGCTTCTGATGGGTTGAAATGATGTAGCAAAATAAAATCGCTAGCAAGTGTACTAGTCGCTCAAGTAATATAGTAAATAGGGGTAAGAGTGTCGAACCCACGAGGAATATTATTAATTCAATATCTGAATTTATAAATTAATAAGAGAGAAAAAACATGGATTTTGAAAATGAGTTTTAAAAGATAAAGAAAATAAGATAAAGATAAGATAGTGGTGTTGAAGTTAGGCCTTAGGATGAAAATAGATCAGGATAAATATTTGAACCATAAAAGATAAATTTAATCTTTAAAGATGGATTAGAAATTTTCCCAAGTTATTAATTTACAAGATTAACATCACAGAGTCCACAAACTGGTAATTCTGCTATTTAATCCGGTAAATCAAACTATCTTAAATTTAATCAAACCTAAAGTCCCACAAACTGGTATTCGTTAGATAAGATTAAAATTAAGATGCATTAATATGAAAATCCTAGACTATTAATCACTCCACAAACTAGTATAGATTAACAGACCACATAAACTTGATTCTCCACACACTAGTTATCAAATTTATGTCAATTATTAATTTCACATAAAACCAATTAATTTAATTAATGAATTATGAAATTAAATAGTCCACAAACTGGTAATTACTCAACTCAGAAATCCAAGTAATTAAATTAAAAGCATTAAACACAATTAACTAATTGATCAGAAAAGATTAAAATAAATAATATAGGGTCCAAATAGTTTCCCTTCAATAATAATCTCCTAACATGAAATAAATAAAAATATGGAGTTCATCCTAGAAATTCTGGAGAGATAATAACAAAATAATAATAATTGGAAGAATTACACCCAAATAGATAAAAGTCGAAGCTTCAGATCATGGGCAGACAGTCGTGCAGCCTCTCGAACTTGATCAGGGTCGCGATCAACTTTCAACCGTCGCACTTCTCTTCTCTTGGTCGTAGCCTGCAGACTCACGACTTGTCGTGGAAGAAAATCTGAACTTCAGAGCATCCCTTTGGAACGATGGTTTCCTCACGTATTTATAGGGTGCGAACGGCCTTCAATTTGATCCCGGTCGTAACATCGTACGGTTGACTTTAAAATTATGAGATAAACTCGGCCAACACGATAAATCCTTTTTATCATTATGCCCAAAGATAAATCCTTCTTATCTTTACTCCCTTCGAATCTCGGCCGTAATAAAGAAGAGTCTTTATCATTACCCCCTCCAAATCTAGGCCGTAAGGAAAGAATTTAATCTTGTTACGCCCAAAAGATAAAATCATTTAATTGTTACCCCCTTTGAATCTCGGTCAAAAATATAAAATCCTTTTATCTTTACCCCCTCCAAATCTTGGCCGTAAGAAATAAATTCTTTATCCTAATCTCGGCCGTAATGATAAATTCTTCGGAATTTCGGCCGATACGACACAATCCATCTAAATCTCGATTTTTTCTGCAAAATAATTATCAAAATTTAGTTAATCCATCCACAATTAAAATATTCAGAGAATTAATAATTAAAATTGATAAATCCGGAATTACGATTAAAAGTGACTAAAAATGATGCATGCCATGATCAAATTACAAAAAAATTAATTAAAATAATAATCTAAAATATGTTGTATTTTGCATGCGTAAACTCCCCCAAGCTTAAAGTCTTGCTTGTCCTCAAGCAAAAATTCAAAAGTAAGGCTCAAGAAAGTTCCATCATAGCCTCCATATCATCCATATCATCAACTGACTAATTTTTCTCACACAGTTCTTCTGCACACCTGCTACTTAGCATCTTACCACTTTCCATGCATTTAGCTTCATAGAGGTTCTGAATACTACACAAATTTAAATAATTTCTAATTCAGCCTTATAGAAAAATAAATTGTCTGTCAAATAATAGCATTAATATTGAACACATAAGTACTAATTGAGCTTAAAACTTTTTCTTTTTCTTTTTCTTTTCATTTTTATTTTCAATCATTTTAAAAGTTTTAATCTTCAAGCAGGATTGCACAAGGAAGTTCATGTAGCGGGCTTTAGACTGATGACTCTCAGACCAGATGACCTTAGGGCACCAGGTGATAAAGCACCCCTCGAGTTTACTTGCCCGAACAACCAAGGTTCTGAATGAAGAGTTCGAACTTAGCCATGATTCAGTACTCATGTGCTTCTCCATATTCCACAAGATGGTCAATGTAGCAGGTTTTCGATCGACGGATCCCAGAGCAGTTGCCCTTAGGTCGCCAGGCATGAACCCCTACGGATCTAATTACCCGAACACATCTTGGTTCCGGATAACACTTTTGTACCTACACATAACTTTATTCATCAATTTTTTTTATTTGTTGGGGTTTAACTAACCTTTCTTTTTTATAAGCTCAAAAAGTACTTGATATGGTCAATAAGAAGGCTACTACTAATCAAGACTTAAAAGAAATTAATAAAAAGACATGAATATGATTTTGTCGTCTAGTCATTCATAATTCTATTTAGCATGGGCACACAGTCTATAAGTTTGATACTGAAGTAGCAAGTGATAAGAAAGAAAAGTATTCAAATTTCATCAATTAACGACATGTCTTTGAACTTCTACTAAAAGATAATTAAAACAATAAGACAAGAGTTTGTAAGATGGTAGCAAAAATAAATGCATGCAATGGTATTTTTCGAAAATTTTTAAAATTTTCAATTTTTTGGATTTTTTTACAAATAGATGCAAACATAAGCAAATAAAAAGAAAGAAACATGCAATGCATGAAATGCAAACTCCCCCAAGCTTGAACCAGACACTGTCCTCAGTGTTAGGCCAACAAGGGAAAGAGTAAAGATAATATGGAAAAGCTAAAGAAATGAAAATAAAGAAAAGGGAAAAGATATAACCGGATTTATTTTCGGTGGAGAGATGCTCGGCCGATAATTCTTGTGGTGTCAGTGTTATGAACTTCATGGCCGCAAATGGTGTCGGTGAGAGGAGATCTCGGCCAATAATTGATGGATCTCGGCCGATAATCGAGTCTCGGCCGTAAAAGCTTGGCCGCAAAATTTTGTTGATGAAGATCTCAGCCGTGCAATCTCGACCGTAAGGAACTGGCCGTAATATGTTGTGGTGTTTTTGGGCGTAAGGGAGTGGCGATGACGGCGTTAGTTCTTGTCCGGGCGTAAGAGAGCAGCGGAGAAGGCGTGGGACTTCGGCCGTAAAGAGTTGGCTCGGTGTGGAAGCTCGGCCGTAAGGGAGCTGAGGTTAGGTCGGTGAGGCTTCGGCCGTAAGGGCTTTTGGGCGAGAGGCGTTGAAACTTCGGCCGTAATATGTCTCGGCCGTAAGGAAGAAGGCTCGGCCGTAACGAAGAAAGGGCGTAAGGGAGTGGCGGTGCGCGGTGTTGAGGCTCGGCCGTAACGAAGAAAGGGCGTAACGGCGGTGATTGATCTGCAACATACGAGAAGGCTAAGAATTTATGGATGAAACTTCGGGCGTAAACTTACCTGTCCCACGTGATGCGCGCAGTGAAGGGTCACATCAAATTCAAGGAGCGCAGCGATCGGCCGATTCCAAGGTAATTTTTCCTCTCGCCTTGTCATGTCCGAGATGAACCCGACGTGTTAATTCATGCATCGCTCGGTCCACGTATCCGAAGAAATGATTAGTCGAGTTCCTCTCCGTGCACAAAAAGAAATATCGATTAGATGACTCCTTAAACTATTAATTAAAATGTCAATCAACTAACTAATTAAATAATAATAATAAAAAAATTAACTTAATTAAAAAAAATATAGAGAATTGGTTGTGATTAAATATTCAATTCGTCACTGCAACAACCAAGTGTCAGAAAAATTTAAATAAAATAAAAAATTAATATCTGATCAGAATGTGTGACATATAAATTTATCCAAATGATTAACTTAGTTGTGATTAGATTTTCACTCAAGTCCTGCAATAACTAATTTTCAGTAAGAGAGATAAAAGAATAAAATACAAATATATACAAGAAAAAAGAAATACAGATAATAGGTCACGAAGAAATAAGATTTAAATTGATAAAAAGTCTTTCGGCATTATCGAGTTGAAACCTAATTACGACGCTCTTCAAACCAATTCATATGTCAAATAACTCGACCGAAAGAATCAAATAGATAA
The DNA here is from genome assembly GCA_030549335.1 of Pontederia crassipes. Lineage (NCBI taxonomy): Eukaryota > Viridiplantae > Streptophyta > Magnoliopsida > Commelinales > Pontederiaceae > Pontederia > Pontederia crassipes. The sequence continues at coordinate 27,006,659 of CM060185.1, read as the reverse complement.
TTGTAAAAATCATGCACTCGTTCGGCCATAAAACTTAACATTACGGTTGCAAAAGCAATAATTAGCAAAATTAGTTTCAGAGAAGTTAATGAACAATCTCAGTCGAAATTAAATTAGTTGAGAAATAGAATAACCCGAGGCTCGTTCGGCCGTAAAAATCATAAAATAGTGTCGAAAGTGATTAATCAACGTGAATAGGTACCCAGCGTAAAACTCGTTAGATTACGACCGAGATAGTGTTAAATTAAAATTCTGAACCAAATTACGAATTCATCAAAGTCAGCCGCAAACACTTCTCGGCCGCAAAATCGAATAATTAATCAATCCGTGTGCAAGGGAAATAAATCAATTCGATCACGTGGGTAAAATTCTCGACTGTAAAATTCAGATAAAGATTGCTATTAAAGTCGAAGCGAGTCAGAAGATTAGAATTTTACGGTCGAAATGAAATCGACACGATTCAATTGGCCGTAAAACAAAAAGCTATCCAGGTCTCGGTCGAAACACAACTTGTATCAGCAATTGAAATACGAATCCAACTGTTAAGGCGACAAATAAAAATTATGGCCGAGATTATTAAGAGATCAATTCTCGGCCGAGATGAAAATTCAAGCCGTAGAAGGAATAATAACACGGAATCATGTGCTTAATCCATCCAATACGAAAGAGAATTAAATCATCATTAATAAAGTAAAATTTCGGCCATAAACAAAATGAAGAAAACAATTCTCGACCGTTAATCAATATTGAAAATAAGAGAGAAATCAATTCGATCATAAAGAGAATCTCGACCGTAAAGATAAAAATTATCAATTAAGCCGAAATGATGTCACATCAATCAGGAATATATTACGGCCGAGATGAAGTCAACACGATTGGCCGTAAAGCAAAATAGGATTTCGGCCGAAATAAAATCGAATGAAACTTATTCTTATGTTGACAGAAGAATCGTTACGGCCGAGACGGAGTAAAATTCATGTCGGATGATCCATTACGGCCTAGAAAGAATAAACCACTTTGGCCAAAATAAAGTCAAATCAATATGAAAAGTTCAAACAATTAAAATGTTATGGCCGAGAATGAAAGTCGAAACTGATTCGAATAGGCCGTAAAAAAATTAAACCATAAATAAACCGGGCGAAACAAGGTCAAATCAATATCCATTACTCATGGCGTAAAATAACGTTCGGATAAAAATATTACGACCGTAAAACAGAAGATTAGAACTCAGAATCGATATTGTAAAGCCGTAATCGGTAAAGCCGAGAAAATAAATCAAAGTCGTAAAACCATAAGTCGACAGTGTAATCCGGAAAATCCAATCAGCGTCGGATTTTAAACCGAAAATCGACAAATTTAAAAATGTTGTGACCTTTACCTGCGAAAGAAAAAAAATTAGATTATTCACAAAAATAAAAATAATTAAAATAAATAGTACATATTTACAGAGAATTTATTTACAGAAATTTATTTACATCTCCTAATAATTCATAAAAATCAGAAATTAATTAATAAAATATTCCCCGGCAGCGGCGCCAAAAACTTGATGGGTTGAAATGATGTAGCAAAATAAAATCGCTAGCAAGTGTACTAGTCGCTCAAGTAATATAGTAAATAGGAGCAAGAGTGTCGAACCCACGAGGAATATTATTAATTCAATATTTGAATTTATAAATTAATAAGAGAGAAAAAACATGGATTTTGAAAATGAGTTTTAAAAGATAAAGAAAATAAGATAAAGATAAGATAGTGTTGTTGAAGTTAGGCCTTAGGATGAAAATAGATCAGGATAAATACTTGAACCATAAAAGATAAATTTAATCTTTAAAATGGATTAGAAATTTTTCCAAGTTATTAATTTACAAGATTAACATCACAGAGTCCACAAACTGGTAATTCTATTATTTAATCTGGTAAATCAAACTATCTTAAATTTAATCAAACCTAAAGTCCCACAAACTGGTATTCGTCAGATAAGATCAAAATTAAGATGTATTAATATGAAAATCCTAGACTATTAATCACTCCACAAACTAGTATAGATTAACAGACCACATAAACTTGATTCTCCACACACAAGTTATCAAATTTATGTCGATTATTAATTTCACATAAAACTAATTAATTTAATTAATGAATTCTGAAATTAAATAGTCCACAAACTGATAATTACTCAACTCAGAAATCCAAGTAATTAAATTAAAAGCATTAAGCACAATTAACTAATTGATCAGAAAAGATTAAAACAAATAATATAGGGTCCAAATAGTTTCCCTTCAATAATAATCTCCTAATATGAAATAAATAAAAATATGGAGTTCATCCTAGAAATTCTGGAGAGATAATAATAAAATAATAATAATTGGAAGAATTACACCCAAATAGATAAAAGTCGAAGCTTCAGATCACGGGCAGACAATCGGGCAGCCTCTCGGACTTGATTAGGGTCACGATCAACTTCCAGCCGTCGCACCTCTCTCCTCTTGGTCGTAGCCTACAGACTCACGACTCGTCGTGGAAGAAAACCTGAACTTCAGAGCCCCCCTTTGGAACGATGGTTTCCTCACGTATATATAGGGTGTGAACGGCATTCAATTTGATCCCGGCCGTAACATCGTACGGTTGACTTTAAAATTATGAGATAAACTCGGCCAACACGATAAATCCTTTTTATCATTACGCCCAAAGATAAATCCTTCTTATCTTTACTCCCTTCGAATCTCGGCCGTAATAAAGAAGAGTCCTTATCATTACCCCTCCAAATCTAGGCCGTAAGGAAAGAATTTAATCTTGTTACGCCCAAAAGATAAAATTATTTAATTGTTACCCCCTTTGAATCTCGGCCAAAAATATAAAATTCTTTTATCTTTACCCCCTCTAAATCTCAGCCGTAAGAAATAAATTCTTTATCATAATCTCGGCCGTAATGATAAATTCTTCGGAATTTCGGCCGATACGGCACAATCCATCTAAATCTCAATTTTTCCTGCAAAATAATTATCAAAATTTAGTTAATCCATCCACAATTAAAATATTCAGAGAATTAATAACTAAAATTGATAAATCCGGAATTATGATTAAAAGTGACTAAAAATGATGCATGCCATGATCAAATTACAGAAAAATTAATTAAAATAATAATCTAAAATATGTTGTATTTTGCATGCATCAGCTTCTCAATGGCATCAATCTTTGCTTTGTCCATCTCAATCCCTCTGCTGGATACAATGCGGCCTAATACAACTCCTTCTTGAACCATGAAGTGACACTTTTATCAATTCTGAATTAAATTGAATTCCCTGCACCCTTACAATACTTTTGTCAAATTCTCTAAACAAGCTTCAAAGGAATCCCCATAGACTGAAAAATCATCCATAAATACTTTCATAATGTCTTCAATGAAATCTGAAAAGATGAATATCATACACCTTTGGAATGTGGCAGGGGCATTGCACAATCCAAATGGCATCCTCATATATGCAAATGTCCCATATGGACAAGTAAAAGTGGTCTTATTTTAGTCTTGTGGATGGATTAGAATCTGCAAGAAGCCTGAATAACCATCTAAATAGCAAAAGTGAGAATGTTTTGCTAGCCTCTCTAGCATTTGATTAATAAAAGGAAGTGGGAAGTGATCTTTTCTTGTTGCCTTGTTCAATTTTTTGAAATCAATGCACATTCTTCAACCAGTCACTATTCTAGTAGAAATCAACTCATCTGAATCTGATTTAACCACTGTAATTCCTCCTTTCTTAAGTACAACTTGGACTGGACTGACCCATTCACTATCTGAAATGGAATATATGATTCCAGCATTCAGGAGTTTGAGCACCTCCTTCTTCACAACCTCCTTCATAATAGGGTTCAATCTTCTTTGACATTCAATTGAAGGCTTGTAGTTGTCCTCCATGGGAATCATGTGCATGCAAATTGAAGGATTAATACCCTTGATATCATCAATTGAGTAGCCAATTACCTCCTTATACAATTTCAGTCTCTTTAGAAGCTCCTGGACTTGGTCCTGAGGCAAATTGGCATTGATGATTACTGGAAAAGTGGAGTTCTCTCTCAAGAATTCATACTTTAGATTGCTAGGAAGAGGTTTGAGCTCCAATTTAGAAGAATTATTTTGAGTTGAATGGGTATGGAGTTCAGTAGTGAAAACCTCCTGCATCACATTCTGGATTTCAGATTGGTCCACTGATTTGAATGAATTCGTCATGGATTGACATGCATTAGCCTTTGGATCTTCTAGTTCCTTCAAGTGATCAAACATAAGACATCTTTGCAAGGGGTCTTCAATGGGAATTATTGCAAAAACTTATTCCACAATCTGATTTAATTGTCCATCTTCAAAATCTTCATGTTGGAAGTTTGGGCTACTGATAACTTATGCCAAATTGAATTCTATCTTATCCTCTCCAATTTGAAATGTCAATCTACCTTCCTTTACATCTATTATAGCTCATACAGTGGCTAGGAAGGGTCTCCTTAATAGAATTGGAGTGTTCAGATCCTCATCCATGTCAAGTACCACAAAGTCCACATGAATGTAAAATTTTCCAACTTTGAGGGGTATGTCCTCAATGATTCCATGTGGATATTTGATGGATCTGTCAACTAGCTGTAAGGACATGTTGGTGGACTTCATATCTCCCACTTCTAGCTTCCTGCACAATGACAAAAGTATTACACTCACAGATGCACCCAAGTCACACATTGCCCTCTAAATTTTCCTATTCCCAGTCTCACAAGAAATTGAAAAACTTCATGGATCCTTCTGTTTAGGAGGCAATTTATTCTGAATTATTGCAGAAGCCTCCTCAGCCAAGGCTATGGTTTCATATTCCATAATTCTCCTCTTCTTGGTTAGAATTTCTTTTAGGAACTTTGCATATGAGGGCATTTCCTGATTTGCCTTCACAAATGACACATTGATATACAATTTTTTCAGAATTTTTAGGAATATGCCATATTGCTGACCTTGCCTAGCTTTGACTAATCTTTGTGGGAATGGCACATTGTCAAAAATTCTGGCCTTGGCTTTATTTTGAAGGTCCTGATTTCTGGTTTCCACCACAGTCTCTTCAATTGGCTCTTCAACAGTTTTTGACTTTGGAATTGCTTGCGTTGGATTGTCCTCAACATTGTTCTTCAACAATCTTCTCATTTCTGAGCTGGACAGCTTGGACTTGCTCCTTAGGATTAATTTCTGGTTGTCCAGGAAAAAAAATGGTGGTCTGGTAGAGGTGCTTTCTTGTTGGGCAATTTAGCTTTCAAGCATCTTCTGATTGGCACTCAAAGTTTCATATCCAGTGGTTAGCTTCTGCATTGCTTTTTCCTACTTTTCTTGCTTCTTAAGAATGGTTTGCAGCAACTCCTCCATTTTTTACAATTGAGTGGTTTGGACTTGTGGCTCATAAGGAGGTGTCTGCATTGAAACATTTGGAGGCTGATATGGAGGTGGTTGAGTCCTTGGCAAAATCTTGGGTTGCCAATTTGAATTTTGCATAGGTGGGGCTTGGTAATGATTGACCTTGTAGGAGAACTAGGGGTGGTTATCATTGAAAAGTTCTTGATGAATCTCCTAGAGAATTCAGCATGGCCTAGAAAGCTTCTGATTGCCTTTACATTCCTTGAAGGTGACTACTTCTCAATGGCCTCAATCTTTACTTTGTTCATCTCAATTCCCTTACTGGACACAATATGGCCTAAAACAACTCCCTCCTGAACCATGAAGTGATATTTTCCCAATTTAGAATTAAATTTGACTCCCTGTACCTTTGTAACACTTTTGTTAAATTCTCCAAGCATGCTTCAAAAGAGTTCCCATAGACTGAAAAATCATCCATAAATACCTCCATTATGTTCTCAATAAAGTCTGAGAAGATAGACATCATGCATCTCTGGAAAGTGACAGGGGCATTGCATAATCCAAATAGCATTCTCCTATATGCAAATGTCCCATATGGACAAGTAAAGGTGGTCTTGTGCTGGTCTTGGGGGTGGATGGGAATCTGAAGAAACCCTAAGTAGCCATCTAGATAGCAGAAATGAGAGTGCTTGGCCAACCTTTCTAGCATTTGATCAATAAAAGGAAGAGGGAAGTGGTCCTTCCTAGTTGCCTTATTTAACTTTCTGAAGTCTATACACATTTTCCAGCCAATGATAGTCCTGGTAGAAATCAATTCATTTGAATCTGATTTGACTACTGTTATCCCTCCTTTCTTTGGCACCACCTGAACAGGCCTGGCCCATTCACTATCTGAAATAGAATATATGATTCTAGCATTCAGCAACTTCAACACTTCCTTCTTTACAACTTCCTTCATCACTGGATTGAGTCTTCTTTGACATTCAATTGAAGACTTGTAGTTGTCCTCCATAGGAATCCTATGCATGCAAATTGTAGGGTTTGTCTCCTTAATGTCTTCAATAGAATAGTCAATCACCTCCTTATACAACTTCAGTCTCTTTAAAAGTTCTTGGATCTATTCCTTGGGCAAGTTGGCATTGATAATCACTGAAAATGTGGAATTCTCTCCCAAGAATTCATACTTGAGGTTGCTAGGGAGGGACTTCAGTTCCAATTGGGAGGAATTGTCCTGAGTTGGATTAGTGTGAGGTTCAACAGTGAAAATCTCCAACACTTCATTCTGGAATTCTGAATTTCCTACTGATTAGAGTGCATTCATAGCTGATTGGTATGCTTTGGCTTCTGGATCCTCTAATTCCCTCAAGTGATCAAACATGAGCTGCAATGGATCTTCAATTGGTATTATTGCTGAGGCTTGCTCCACAATTTGATCAATTTGTCCATCTCCAAAGTCATCTTGGTGACAGTTTGGCCTACTGATAACTTGTGCCAAGTTGAATTCTATTTTATCTTCTCCAATTTAGAAGGTCAATCTCCCTTCTTTGACATCTATGACAGCACCAACAGTGACTAGAAAAGACCTCCCTAGCAGGATTGGAGTGTTTAGATCATCATCCATGTCAAGCACCACAAAGTCCACAAGGATGTAAAACTTTCCTACCTTTAAGGATATGTCTTCAATGATTCCATGTGGGTACTTAATGGATCTATCAGCCAGCTGTAGGGACATGTTGGTGGGTTTCATATCCCCCACTTCTAACTTTCTGCATAGGGATAATGGGATCACACTCCCAAGTCACACATGACTCTTTGTATTTTTCTATTCCCTATTTCATAAGGAATTGAGAAGCTCCCTGGATCTTTTAGTTTAGGAGGCAACTTGTTTTGAATTATTACAAAAGCCTCCTCAATTAATGCTATGGTTTCATGTTCCATAATCCTCCTCTTCTTGGTCAAGATTTCCTTTAAGAACTTGGCATATGAGAGCATCTCTTGAATGACTTCAACAAATGACACATTGATATACAATTTCTTCAAGATTTCAAGAAACCTCCCATATTACTGATCTTGCTTAGCCTTAACCAATCTTTGAGGGAAAGGCACTTTATAAAAAACCCAACCCTGAACTTCGTTTTGAGGGTTTTTGTTCTGATTTTAACCACATCCTCTTCAATTGGCTCTTTAACAGAGTTTGAGCTTCAAATTGTTTGAGCTGGATTGCCCTCAACATTCTTCATGGGTTCCTCAACAATTCTTCCACTCCTGAGTTGGATAGCTTGAGCTTGTTCCTTGGGATTCACCTCTGGTTGTCCAGGGAAGAACATGGGTTGTCTGGTAGAAGTGCTTGCTTGTTGGACAATTTGGCTATCAAGCAACTTCTGATTGGCACTCAAGGCCTCATATCCAGTGGTTAATTTTTGCTTTGACTCCTGCTTTTCTTGTTTCTTCAGAATTTGTTGCAGCAACTCCTCCATTTTTTAGAATTAAGTGGCTTGAACTTGTGGTGGCTCATATGGAGGTCTTTGCATTGGGATATTTGAAGACTGATTTTGGTATGGGGGTGATTGATTCCTTGGCAAAATCTTGGGCTGCCAATTAGAATTTTGCATGGGTGGCCCTTGGTAATGGTTGGCCTTATATGACAAGAAGGGGTGATTCCTATTTTCTAGGGTATAGAACTCAGCAGGGGGTTTCATTCCATAACTTCCCACATCATTCACTTAGTTTATGGATTGTTCATATTGCTGCATTATCAGGTTGCAACTCTCTGTGACATGACCTTGATTTCCAAACACATCACATCTGGTTTCAGGATTGGAAGCCTTGTTGATGTTAGGTGTTAAATTCAACTTCTCCAAGGCCTTGTGCAACTCTTCTTCAATCTGGACAGTAATGTTATTGACTTGATTATCATTTGATGGCCTCCTTATCCTATCATGAGTAAGGAAATGATGGTTCTTGACAATGTTCTCAATTAATTGATAGGCTTCATCAATGTTCTTGGATGCAAAAATCCCTCCTGCAGTATCCAATGCCACTTTAGATGGATAGTTCAATCCCTTGTGGAAATAATTGACTAATTGTCATTTTTCAAACCCATGGTGTGGACATGCCCGCAACAAGCTTTGGAGTCTTTGCCATGCATCACAAATGTTCTCCTGATCCAATTGGTAAAACCTGACAATCTGGTCCCTATAGTTATCAGTTTTGCTTGGTGGAAAGAATTCAGCTAGAAATAATTGAATTATGGACTCCCAAGTGGCAATCTCTTCAGGTTTGAGGATCTTGTACCAAGTCTTGGCCTTGTCCTTAAGTGAAAAGGAGAATAGCCTCATGTAGACAGCATCCATAGGAGTATTGTTGAAGTGGACAATACTGTAAATCTCCTTGAAGTTGTCAAGGTGTGAAGCTGGATCCTCATTCCCTAATCCTGCAAATTGATATTGCCTTATCATTGTAACCAATGCTGGATTCACTTCAAAATTGGCAACAGGTCCTAGGACTCCATCCCCTTGTTGATTTCTGACATTGCTAGGTGAATAGCAAATTTTGAGTGTCCTTGGTGCAGCCATATTAACCTCTTCAAAAATTCTTCTTCTTGCCTCTTGCCTTTGCAATCTTCTCCTTCTCAAGAATCTCCTTTCAGGTTCAGGATCTGATTGATAATAGTTCTCTTGATAATAGTCCTCTTTCTGAATTGTTCCAATCCATCCATAGCTGAATTAGATGAACCCCATTCCTAGGAGAATCTCTCATTAATTGTTAATCCCCTTTAAGTTTTCAGCTTAATAATTAGGTTTCAGTCCACATTAATCACCAAAACACCAAAAACAGTCATTTTCTAGCCTTAGTTCAATTCTGTTTCTTTTACTTTTCCCCATTTCACTATTTTAGCTAACTTAGTCTAGGATTAGTCTAGTCTAGATGGTGAGTCTTTAACCCTCAAATCACTATGGATATGACACTTGAGTCCACTACTCTGATTTGTGCACTTGCAGTAGAGAGAGTTGGGGAGTTTGATCACGTTTTGGAAAATTCCACTCTATCTCAATTCTGACCCATAATTCAGCAAATTATCACACTTCACACAATTCACATCAAAAGGCAATGACCTCAGCATGCATAATCACAAGAAATCGAAAAGTTTAATTAACTCAACTAATAACAAAGTTCAAATAGTTTTCTATCTTGAAAAGAATATAAAATCTCTATTATAGAAATAATAAACTATAAGAACTAAGTATATAAAATCTCTATTATAGAAATAAAAAACTATAAGAACTAAGTAAAAGAGTATCCAAATAAAAGATAGAAGAAGAATTCTCAACCTTCGGGACCTCTAGATGTTGCACAGCACAATCGACGAGTTGCTGCGCAATCTTCTCCTTCACTTGATTTTCAAGTCTTGAAAATCATCATCTGCAAGATGGCACGACTCCTAGGTCTCAAGAACCCCCAAGCACACATTTTTCTATCTCCTAGGATCTCTATTTATAGCCTCTAGGTGTCCCAATGGTTCTGGTAGAGTTTCGATTTGATTCAAAGTCTTTTCATGTCAAAACAAGTATAAAGCATCTATTCCATCAAAATAAACTAAAGGAGCTCTATTAGCAAAATCTAAGACTGATTACCATGTGCAACTGCATCACCACGAACTATGTTACTGCACGCGCTTCCATCTATAGCATCAATTATATGTGGGGTTCAAACACATGGACATGGAATATCCGTGAGCAAAATACGCTCAGTACATGAAATAATACAAATGGATGCAATAACTTAAATAGAGAAAGATTAGCAATTAAGTCATATACATCAAAGAACATGTAATAACAATATTAAACTTTACTTCTCAATTATGCTCCTTTTCTTTCCGTTCTTTCTATACTTTTCTTTTCACAGTCGTTCTTCATTGGCGCATTGCACTACATCTTTTACTTTAAACAATTCCAATGACATCTATATGTGTTGTCCTAATGCAAGCTCGACTTCTTTTAATATCGATCAACATGGCACTTTCATGTGACTATAAAAATAGGTTAACGTAGATCACACCAGGACCAGGTGAGCATTTATTTACTCACAAAAAAATGTACTTGGGCTTCTCAAGGTTAGCCAAGTAGGACCGTAAGGATCCCCTTCTCTTTAGCTTTAACTATAACAATCTGTCACGACCTCGATTTAAATCATGGTTTAAACCAAAGTTCGCGACTCATTATGGACAATCAAACAAAATTATGAAAGAATGAGAAAACGTGATATAATTTTTTTATATGTAACGTAAGAATAAAAATATCACTAAACAAATTATACAACTTATGTGATGATCATTTTCAGAGCAAGTGGATTTCCTTAAGTTTTACATTCCATAAAATAATTTATTTTGACAAAAATAATAAATTGAACAAAATCTCTCGACATCCTAACAAAAGGATACGAGAGTAACATTTCCCATCAATACCTTTACATCAAAGGAATTAAACCCTGCTAGCATTATGAGCTTGCATGATCCAGCTATACTGATCTGAAAAATAGTAGAAACAACATTATGAGTAAAATATCTCAGTAAGTTGATAACTCATAATTTATGTGTTACCATCTAATCAATTCGGAGAAACATGCCAAGATATACATTAGTTATAATATCACAATTAGTATTTTTATATATCTGAAAATAATATATTCAATTTTCTAATCAAAATCTCCACACTCCAATTGCAATCATTATCATTCAAATAATATAAAATGTATATATGCAAATGCAACACTCTCATATGAATGCACGGATCACCAACTGACCAGTTTGTGTAGTGATAGTGAAATTGAGGGGTGTTTAGTGATAACTTGCTGATTTTTGGGTCAAAAGTCAATTTTATCAATTTTTATTTCAACTCCCTAACTCACTCTCTACTGCAAGTATACAGGTCAATTGTAGTTACCCAAATGTCGTATCCACAATGATTTGAAGTTCAAGACTCTATAAGCAATCTAGATTAGTCTTATCTAAAGTTAAAAATCCAAGAATTTGAAAGAAAGTTAAAATCGATTTCTAAAAAGGGCTAAAATGATAACTGATTTGAGATTTTTGAAAAGTTATCTAAACTGAATTGTAAATGATAAATTAGAGGCTAAAAATGTTTATCTATCAATGAGGAAGGTCCTCTTAGGAGTTGGGGTTCATCTAATTTAATTTGGATGAAAATGGACAAGTTATCACTTTTTAGTCAAATCTGATTCAACCTTCAATATGATTGTTTTCACAGCTCAATTAGATCAGAACTAAACAATATATTGTCATATATTTGTTAGCCAAGTTGAATTAGAAGAGGATCCCCACTGAAAATCAAGTTATCATTATGTTCAATCCAAGTCACTTTGCTGATTTTTTGGCAATTTAATAAAATCTGAAATGATAACTTCTAAATTGCACTTTGAAAATGAAGGGAATGCTTCAATCAGCTAAACAGGGATGAAATCAATCCAATATTAATGCAAATGCTTCTTGGTTTATCTCTAAACTACAAGAGGATTTAAAATCAGTCTCTCAGCTGCAAATTCAAATGAAATCCACATTTCCATTAATGGATTGGATAGAAATCATCACTCAATTACATATGGAACTCAGCACATGCAATTGCTTCTTGGTTCATCTCTGAACAGCAAGAAAACCTTAAGTACACCTCTCAGTGATTAAGTGAAATAAGAGGCTTAACAATCACAAGGCAGATTTCACAAATTTCAGGAAATCAGCAATGGAAATTCAGAAATCAACATTAAAATCAGCAACAATTCAAGGATTAAAACATTAGAAATATCATTGTCTCTTGATTCATTTCTGAACAAGAATGAAACCATAAAACAACCTCTCAGTTGTTAATTCAATTAGGGCTCCACAATGATAAGAATCAGATTTAATGAAATCAGAAATTAGAAATGGAAAACAGATTTCAGAAATGAATGAATCAGATTTCTAATTGGGGATTGAACCTAGAAACTTGTCATTGGTTCTTGATTCATTTCTGAACAAGGGGTAGATCAAAGGACAACCTCTCTAAATATAAATAGGACCTCACAATGTCAAGATTAGGGTCAATCAAAATAGATTTCAGAAACAAAAATCAGAAATCAGAACTTCAAGAATTCAGAAATCAATGCAGGAAATCAGATTTGTCCCTAATCCATCCACAACTAATCTAGACTACTACCCTATCCTAGGAGACATGGAGTTTAGCTCCTCATAATTACAAAGTTAGATACAAAATAGAGTGAAGAACAAAGGCTAATCATCCTGATTTTGAGGGCTGTTATGTAGAAATCAGCTTCTTCTCCACTCCATCTCCACTTCACCTCCACTTCAGCTTCCTGTCCAGCAGCCCTCCAAATGGAGGCTCCCCCTTTTCTTTCAGGGTTTCTTCAGCTTATATATGGCCATTCAACACCCTCAGATCAGCATTTAAATGTCAGATTGTGCCAAGTGTCCATCCCTGAAATTCCAGCTGCAGAATCAACAACTTTTTGGTGTGGTCCCCCCAGCTTTTTCCACCTTTTTCCAATCTGTTTTTCCCTACTACAAAATTCACAACAGCAAACATCGATGTCCTCTAATAAGAAATAAACAAATAAAAATTAGGACAACAAGTAAACTCAGCTCAATAATTAAAGGGAGTTTGGTGTTGTACAAGAATGGAAATCGATATGAAAAACTAATGGTTTTAGAACCCGGAAATGATAACTTTGCACTAATCATGGAAATTATCCAAATACAAGTAGTTCAAGGCATTAGAGGCATCAAATGGATTAGGATGGCAAGTGAGTGAAGTCAGAAATCAAATATGAATAAGATTTCATAGAAATGATAACTTGGGTGCCAAAACGATAACTTGATTGCCTTAAAATGATAACTTGTCATAACTTTGATTGTGATTATCCAAATGTTATCAAATTTGAACAGCAATGAGTTAGGACAATAATATAATGAATGCCTAAGGCCTTTGTGCAGAATTGATAGTTTTGCATGTCGAAATGACAGTTTTGTCCTTTAACGATAACTTGGCATTGGAAAAATGATAACTTGTTCAAATGGATTGATAATTTTGCACAAGTTGAGATATGATCATCCAAATATGATTCATTCATGATAATAATGGATTTAGTGCAAGAAAATCATTGAAAATCAATTCACTCAAAATAATGATAACTTGACATATTGGAGTGATAACTTGTCCTAAAAATGATAACCTGGCATAGAATTAAAATATTTATGAATTTTAGCATTTCAGAACCTCTATGCACGTGGAATTAAGTATAAAATGAGGAATATCAACTAGTTATCACAATCTATGCATTTCAAATATAATTGGCCAAAAGTTGGGCAATTTAGGAGCTCGATAGGGGTGAAATGCATCTAAAATGGGGTAAAAGACTATAGTGATCAGCTAATGATCAAACTCCCCCAAGCTTAACCTTTTGATTGTCATCAAGAAAAACATTCAGAATTTAAGGATAAACTTGAATTAAAAGTTCACAAATGAAGTAAAAGTCAGCTAAATTGAATCCAATGAGTTTCCCACTTTGCCAACACTTCATTCTTTCCAAAAACTCAATTTCTAGCTAGGAAATCACAGAGGCTAAAGCAAATTTAAACCATGAAATAAGTACTAGCAATAACATGTTTGAATTGTAGGAATTGTCAACTTTACTACAAGGTTGAATCAAAAATCCCTTCATGAACAGATTTTCATTGCTTAAATAGGTTTAACACCTGACCTTTATTCATGAAATGCAAATAAATAGGTTTAGCACCTGATTTTTATTCATATTTTCTTTAGGAGAGATTCCTTTGGAAGTTTTGCTCTCCTAATTTTTTTTTCTTTTTGCATTGAAGAGAGATTCCTTTGAAAGTTTTGCTCTCTTCCTTTTTTCTATGCATGCATGCAACTTTTTACTTTTCCTTTTTCTCATTTTTCTGTCATGTTCATGAAGTGAGCACTAGTTCAAACTCAAGTATAGTTTAGATCCCTTTATCCAAAAAGTCAAATTTTCCTATTTAACATGGCAGCAAAAGTCTTGATTCGTTTCTAGACATCTGATTTACTAATTCAATCCATAAGTATCAGCTATAGTGACCCACAAAAAGGAAAATTTTTTAGCTGAAAATTTATTCAAGTGCATCTGAATTGAATAGCCAATTAAAGCAACAAGACTAATGGCCAAGTTGGCCACTTGGTATTGGAGTGTACCAACTGTCATAATGAAGCATTTTACTCATTTTAGAGTCAAAATAAAGGCAAAACTTGAATTGGACTCAATTAGTGATAACTAGTGATAACCGGATGGAACTGATAATAACTTGGTCAAAATAATAATAACCTGGTGAAAAATGATATATGGACATTGAAACAAATTGAAAACATGGTGTAAAGGTTAGAAAAGCACCAGGTTTCCTTCCCCAAGCTTAGCCTCAATATTGTGCACAGTGTTAGAAAGTTAAGGCAAGGGAGAGGGTTGGGAGGGTATGAAATATATGGAATTTGCATTTGGTCCCTTCCAATGGGTTTTGCATTTCAATCCTACTCTTAAAGTTTTCCATACTTCATGAATTGCAATAATTCCTGCAGAGTAACAAGAGATATCAGTGAAATCTGCAATGTTAGAATTTTAGGATGCACAATGCAACAATGCAATGAGATTCGCTAAAGTGGCACTGAAATTCAGCTAAGATAGATTGGGACAACTGATATGCATGATGATTCAGATATTAACATGATTTCAACATGAATGAAAAGATAATATCAGTTATCAATAGGATTTCAGTGAGAAGAATTAAAATTAAGGGTAGGAATACTCCCTTCTAGTCAATTTGTGGATGGATCTGATTCCTTCCTTCTTTATTCCTGCAAAACAGAAAGGTTAAGTATAAAAATACTTGGGTTACCTTTCAAGAAGTGCCTTTCTTTAATGTCTTAGGCTAGACATTATTACAACTTCTTCATGTCAAGGAGGTTTAAATAGTATGATATGATCAAGTAGAGATCTCAATCTGTGGACAACTTCACTAGTTAAGTATGGATCTCTTTGTTTATTAATGATTGGCCTTTATTTTTCACTTGGATGTACCCCTCCTTCATTGTCTCAGAAGTCTACTAGCTTCTCATCTCTAGAATCCTCATGTATGATATATGAATCCCCTGGATTAGGAAGAGGTTTCAGCTCCAATTGGGAGGAAATGTCCTGAGTTGAATTGGTGTGGGGTTTAGCAGTGAAAACCTCTAACTCCCCATTTTAGAATTCTGAATTCCCTATTGATTGGAGTGCATTCATAGCTGATTTATATGCTTTGGCTTCTGGATCCTCCAATTCCTTCAAATGATCAAACATTAGGCACCTTTGTAATGGATCTTCAATGTGAATTATAGGAGAAACTTGCTGTACAATCTGATCCAGCTGCCCCTCTTCAAAATCATTTTCCTGAAAATTTTTCCTACTAATGACTTGTGACAATTGGGCCTTGATCAATCTTTGTGGGAATGGTACTCTATCAAAAATTCTGGTCTTGGCTTCACTTTGAGGATGTTGATTCTGATTTTCCAACACAGCCCCTTCATTTGATTCTTCTGTTGTCTTGGAATTTGAATTTGGTTGAGCTGAATTGTCTTCAACCTTCTTCATTGGCTCCTCCATAGTCCTTCCACTCCTGAGTTGGATTGCTTTGGCTTGTTCTTTTGGGTTCACTTCTGGTTGTCCAGGAAAGAACATGGGTGGCCTATTGGATGTGCTTGCATGTTGGGCAATTTGGCTTTCAAGTAACTTCTGGTTGGCGCTCAAGGCTTCATATCTATTTATTAACTTCTGCATTTCCTCCTCTTGCTTCTCTTGTTTCTT
Organism: Pontederia crassipes; assembly: GCA_030549335.1. Classification (NCBI taxonomy): domain Eukaryota; kingdom Viridiplantae; phylum Streptophyta; class Magnoliopsida; order Commelinales; family Pontederiaceae; genus Pontederia; species Pontederia crassipes. The sequence goes on along the minus strand of CM060185.1, from coordinate 26,990,401 downwards.
CAAAATTTGTTGCAGCAACTCTTCCATCTTTGAGAATTGAGTGGGTTGAGGTTGTAGTGGCTGCTCATAAGGGGGTATTTGCATAGGAATGGTTGAGGACTGATTCAGATGTGGAGGGGGCTGGTTCCTTGGCAAGATCTTGGGTTGCCAACTAGAATTCTGCATGGGTGACCCTTGGTAATGATTGACCTTATAGGAGAGGTAGGGATGAGTTCTATTCTCTGGAGTATAGAACTCAACAAGGGGTTTCACTCCATAATTCCCTACAACATTAACTTGGTCTATGGATTGCTCATGTTGCTGCATTATCAAGTTGCAACTCTCAGTGATATGGCCCTGGTTTCCACATACATCACACATTGATTCAGGGTTGGAAACTTTGTTGATATTAGGTGACAAATTCAGCTTCTCCAATGCCCTTTGCAACCCTTGTTCAATCAGGACAGCAATGTTATTAACCTGATTTTCATTGGATGACCTCCTTGTCCTATCATGTGTAAGAAAATGGTGGTTCTTGGCCATGTTCTCAATCAATTGGTAAGCTTCATCAATGTTTCTTGATTCAAATATCCCTCCTGCAGCTGTATCCAATGCAACCTTGCTGGGGTAGTTCAATCCTTTGTGAAAATAATTGACAAGTTGCCATTTCTCAAAGCCATGAGGTGGACATGCCCTCAGCAAGCCTTGGAGTCTTTGCCATGCATCACATATATTCTCTTGATCCAATTGGTAGAACCTCACAATCTGATCTCTGAAATTGTTAGTTTTGCTAGGTGGGAAAAATTTAGTTAGGAACAATTGAATTATGAATTCCCAAGTAGCCATCTCTTCAGGTCTGAGGGTCTTGTACCATATCTTTGCTTTGTCCTTGAGTGAGAAGGGGAACAACCTCATGTAGATAGTATCCATGGGTGTATTGTTGAAGTGAACAATGCTGCAATTCTCTTTAAAGTTGTTAAGGTGTGAAATTAGATCCTCATTCCCCAATCCAGCAAATTGGTATTGCCCTATCATTGTGATTAGTGCTGGATTCACTTCAAAGTTGGTAGCAGGTGCTAGGACTCCATTTCCTTGTTGATTTCTGACATTGCTAGGTGAGTAACCATCCTTGAGTGTCCTTGGTGCAGCCATGTTTTGATTAGCAGACCCTTCTAAATCTGAATTGTTTGCTTCTTCTTCAAAAATCCTCCTTCTTGTTTCTTCTCTTTGAAGTCTCCACCTTCTATTAAATCTTCTTTCAGGTTCTGGTTGAGATAGATATAAGTCCTCTTGATGGTCCAAGTCCTGCATAAAGAAATTCAGAAGTATCAAATTCAAGAAAGAAAGGAAAACTAGACAAAAGTGGAAAATTAGGAATGATAGCTTGCAAAAATTGAAAATTGGCCTAACAAATAGACTAAAAACTAATCTAAAACTAATATAAACTATCTAAGTTAGTCTAATTGACCTCAAATCCCCGGCAACGGTGCCAAAAACTTGATAGTGAAATTGAGGGGTGTTTAGTGATAACTTGCTGATTTTTGGGTCAAAAGTCAATTTTTTTAATTTTTGTTTCAACTCCCTAACTCACTCTTTAATGCAACTATACAGGTCAATTGTAGTTACCCGAATGTCATATCCACAGTGATTTGAAGTCCAAGACTCTATAAGCAATCTAGATTAGCCTTATCTAAAGTTAAAAATCCAAGAATTTGAAAGAAAGTTAAAACCGATTTCTAAAAAGGGCTAAAATGATAACTGATTTGTGATTTTTGAAAAGTTATCTAAACTGAATTGTAAATGCTAAATTAGAGGCTAAAAAGGTTTATCCATCAATGAGGAAGGTCCTCCTAGGAGTTGGGGTTCATCTAATTTAATTATGGATTGAAATGGATAAGTTATCACTTTTTAGTCAAATCTGATTCAACCTTCAATATGGCTGTTTTCACAGCTCAATTAGATCAAAACTAAACAATATATTGTCATATATTTATTAGCCAAGTTGAATTAGAAAAGGATCCCCACTGAAAATCAAGTTATCATTATGTTCAATCCAAGCCACTTTGCTGATTTTTTGGCAATTTAATAAAATCTGAAATGATAACTTCTAAATTGCACTTTGAAAATGAAGGGAATGCTTCAATCAGCTAAACAGGGATGAAATCAATCCAATATTAATGCAAATGCTTCTTGGTTTATCTCTAAACTACAAGAGGATTTAAAATCAGTCTCTCAGCTGCAAATTCAAATGAAATCCACATTTCCATTAATGGATTGGATAGAAATCATCACTCAATTACATATGGAACTCAGCACATGCAATTGCTTCTTGGTTCATCTCTGAACAGCAAGAAAACCTTAAGTACACCTCTCAGTGATTAAGTGAAATAAGAGGCTTAACAATCACAAGGCAGATTTCACAAATTTCAGGAAATCAGCAATGGAAATTCAGAAATCAACATTAAAATCAGCAACAATTCAAGGATTAAAACATTAGAAATATCATTGTCTCTTGATTCATTTCTGAACAAGAATGAAACCATAAAACAACCTCTCAGTTGTTAATTCAATTAGGGCTCCACAATGATAAGAATCAGATTTAATGAAATCAAAAATCAGAAATGGAAAACAGATTTCAGAAATGAATGAATCAGATTTCTAATTGGGGATTGAACCTAGAAACTTGCCATTGGTCCTTGATTCATTTATGAACAAAGGGTAGATCAAAGGACAACCTCTCAATTGTAAATATAAATAGGACCTCATAATGTCAAGATTAGGATCAATCAAAATAGATTTCTAAAACAAAAATCAGAAATCAGAACTTCAGGAATTCAGAAATCAGTGTAGGAAATCAGATTTGTCCCTAATTCATCCACAACTAATCTAGACTACTACCCTATCCTATGAGACATGGAGTTTAGCTCCTTATAATTACAAAGTTAGATACAAAATAGAGTGAAGAATAGAGGCTAATCATCCTGATTTTGAGGGCTGTTCTGCAGAAATCAGCTTCTTCTCCACTCCATCTCCACTTCACCTCCACTTCAGCTTCCTGTCCAGCAGCCCTCCAAATGGAGGCTCCCTCTTTTCTTTCAGGATTTCTCCAGCTTATATATGGCCATTCAACACCCTCATATCACCATCTAAATGTCCCAAAATCTCAGATTGTGCCAAGTGTCCATCCCTGAAATTCCAGCTGCAGAATCAACAACTTTTTGGTGTGGTCCCCCCGGCTTTTTCCACCTTTTTCCAATCTGTTTTTCCCTACTACAAAATTCACAACAGCAAACATCGATGTCCTCTAATAAGAAATAAACAAATAAAAATTAGGACAACAAGTAAACTCAGCTCAATAATTAAAGGGAGTTTGGTGTTGTACAAGAATGGAAATCGATATGAAAAACTAATGGTTTTAGAACCCGGAAATGATAACTTTGCACTAATCATGGAAATTATCCAAATACAAGTAGTTCAAGGCATTAGAGGCATCAAATGGATTAGGGTGGCAAGTGAGTGAAGTCAGAAATCAAATATGAATAAGATTTCATAGAAATGATAACTTGGGTGCCAAAACGATAACTTGATTGCCTTAAAATGATAACTTGTCATAACTTTGATTGTGATTATCCAAATGTTATCAAATTTGAACAGCAATGAGTTAGGACAATAATATAATGAATGCCTAAGGCCTTTGTGCAGAATTGATAGTTTTGCATGTCGAAATGACAGTTTTGTCCTTTAACGATAACTTGGCATTGGAAAAATGATAACTTGTTTGAATGGATTGATAATTTTGCACAAGTTGAAATATGATCATCCAAATATGATTCATTCATGATAATAATGGATTTAGTGCAAGAAAATCATTGAAAATCAGTTCACTCAAAATAATGATAACTTGACATATTGAAGTGATAACTTGTCCTAAAAATGAAATTAAGTATAAAATGAGGAATATCAACTAGTTATCACAATCCATGCATTTCAAACATAATTGGTCAAAAGTTGGACAATTTAGGGCCTCGATAGGGGTGAAATGCATCTAAAATGGGATAAAAGACTATAGTGATCAGCTAGTGATCATATAATTGATAGATGGCTTCCAGAGGTGGCCCATACGGAATTTAGAGGTGGCTCCCATCCTCACGGTGTAGCACTTAGGTCCGTACGGTACTTAGCTCCATCTTATCTCAATCCCATTTCTGGGGAACAGAATGATGGATTGGATTCTAGAGGTGGCTATCATCGTGATCAGCGATGTAGCACTTAGCTCCAACCACCATACATATTAGAAAGTGATAGATGGCTTCCAGAGGTGGCCCATACGGATTCTAGAGGTGGCTCCCACCCTCACAATGTAGCACTTAGGTCCGCACGACACTTAGCTCCATCTTATCTCATCTCATTTCTCGGGAACAAAATGATGCATTGGATTCTAGAGGTGGCTCCCATCGTGATAAGTAATGTAGCACTTAGCTCCAACCATCATATATGTAGATGCAGGCAGATGCATGATTCATTACATAATTAACAACTATGTCTCGAATATCAGAAGATGAATCATATCAAATACCATTTCAAATGGGATAAGATTGCACTTCTCGAAATCCATCCATGTAACGTTCCCCACTAGCGTGTGATATTATCCGCTCTAGGCCTCGGCTCGCACGGTTTTCTCAAAACGCGTCACACCTAGTGAAGGACATATCGCCATATATACTCAGCATCTCTCCCGTGACTTATGCATGTGGGACTAATCCAAAGGCATGCCTCATGCACCCTTCTCCCCTTAAGGGACTCAACGTCCTCGTTGAGTGATCGCACCCCATCATGCACAGAGGCTCATGCGGAGTGGCTCTGATATCATATATAATATTCCCCACTAGCGTGTGATATTGTCCGCTCTAGGCCTCAGCCTGCACGGTTTTCTCAAAACGTGTCACACCTGGTGAAGGACATATCGCCATATATACCCAGCATCTCTCCCGTGACTTATGCATGTGGGACTAATCCAAAGATTCGGTAGTTTTGATTCTTTGGAGAAATCATTCAAGAGAGGAGTTAGAGCGGACAATGTCCTACGCAGGTGCAAGGGTGTTACAATCCATATCATATGACATATGCTTTTCAAATGTGCAATCATACAATCATTTATATGTAATTTTCATAAATTGCATTTTCAAAATCAATTCATAACCTATCACACATCGATTGATCAATCATTTCAAATATACAATTCATAAGGACTTATCCAAAGGCATATTCAATATATATTACAATCAATGTCACACCAAATTCAAAAGAGGTGAATACATAGAGTAGGAGAAACCAACTTACCTCTTATGACAATATCCAAAGACTTTTCCCTTTTCTTTTTCATGTTATTCTTTTAGACCTATGTCAATAATATGTGTTGTTATTAATATTATAATGTAAGTACCAACATGTCTCACATGGATACATCAATGATCAATGGTCTATACTACTCATGCATTCAATCCTATAGCTTAATTAATTGATTAATCATAAGAGTTCATCCTCTACCCGCAAATCACATACTTGATGGAATAAAAATTATATCATTTGTTATACTTAACAAAAACCCATGAACTAGTTTTATATGAACATAAGCTTATCCAAATTTAAACAATAATTGTTTCAGGTTTCATCTCGTTATGGTTAGTCTTCCAAACAATTAACATTCAACGTCCAACTAATGTTAATTCTGTGTTTTTACAGATTGGGTGACATTGTTTGTGTGATTTATATCAATTAGTAAACAACTCCTTTTCTAGAAATTTCAATTGTAAATGAAACTTAACATTTGTATCTTCCTTACCTTAAATTATTAAATAATTATATTACATAATGAATTTAATACATAATTTACAAAATTAGGTAATAGTTTCGTAAGACTGGATTATAGACTTTAAATATGAATGCATAACTTTCTCTTTGGATATCCAGTAAATCTGATTCCAAAGCTCAATAAAATTAGACTCTAAATTGTACAACATATATTAATTTAATGTTTTCTCCTCATAATTTATCCACAGCAAATTTCGTAATCACAGACTTGTACATATTTTTAAAAACTGAGAGATACTATTTGTTCTCATCATAACTTTCCCTACAGAGATTATTTTGAAATGATTAAAATTCTGTTAGAACCTTAGTTCAGATAAGTACAGAATATAGAAAAATCATAATTTATTTTAAAGTATAAAATTTATCACATAATTTATAATTAGGGGCACTTCAAACTAATTAACATACAACTTTTTAAACAGGGGTGATTTTAAAATAATTCTTTCTTCTTTGTAAACCACACCTCCAAAGGATCATTTGATCCAATTTTTAGAATTTTTAAATTATGATAAAATATTTTGTTATCCAATTCAACCTTCGGTTTCTAAAATTTACAATTGAAACATATGCCTTCGTCATGTTTCGAACCAACTCTTCTAATTTCTCTTATCAATTCAATTAATATAATGATCCTACTTCCATCTAAACTTGCTGAGAAAATTTAAAGAGATTAAATAAATCCATTTTATGCATACCTTTAATTTTTTTTATTTCCCTTCTCCTCCTCTCTTTCCTAGCTCCCTTGGTTCCCCCGGCATGGAGCTCATTTCTTCCTTTTCTTTCATCTTAGCTCTCCTCATTCGGTTAATATACAAAGGAGATAAATATATGTAGTATCTTTTGTGTACACATATATATATATATATATATATATATATATATATGTATATATATATATATATGCAACTAAGGCGGTGGTGCAGAATAGATATAAATAAAATTTTCTTGCTTAATAACTAGGGAATGAGATTTATGTCTAATATGCTTAATTAGAATTAGGTAATTACATAAGTATCGGAATATTTAATATGCATGAGGGCATATGTAACGTCCCCAAAATTCGACCCCAATTTAAGTTGTCGAACCCTAGGCGGTGTTGCTTGGCATGACCTAATTTCATAAAACTTTGCAGAGAAAACATAATATAATAAACTTAAAATAATAATATCATAATCAGCGGAAGACTTCAACGTATAAATACAATTCCAAGATAACATACTGGCCCATGGGCCTAATAGGCTCTAACGTGTACCCGACAAAAGGTTCGTACAACATAACGAGTTCAAGTAAAGTACATGACTCCATAAGGCCCATAAGCCATACATAAATCATTCTTACAAGAGTTCATCAAAATGACATAATATAAGTAAGACAACTTGGGTCATAGCCTGACCCGTCCATGATATGATATAACAAGTGGACATTCATATTGCATCATTATAGGTGCATACTTCTTTATACTTATTTATCATCTTTAACTTTATGTCCAAAGTCATTCATCATTCATCTTTTCATTTTTCATCTTTACTTAGATACTTTCTTATCTTGTTGATTGAGAATACCATGTTGAATTCGTGGGAAATAGCTAGTTAGGCCAAGATTGGGTTCGCGGGTAGCCAATAGAGACGCCACACTCAAGGGTGGAACTCGCCTCATGGTTCCGCGTAGGCCCAATTGAGACGCCACACTCAAGGGTGGAACTCGCCTCAACTTATAGAAATGCCACACTCAAGGGTGGAACTCATTTCCCTAGGAAAATGCTACCACTTAGGGGTGGAACTCACTTCCCCTCCTCGATTACAATAAGACATATTCATGCCAATCCGTCTTTTACTTGCTTTCATCAATACACACAATCATTCAATACATGTTGCATGTTTTAATTCTATTTAAGGTCATACATATTTCAAATCATACTAAATATTAACATTCAATCATAACCACTCATCAGCACAAAACGGACGACCATTTTCACTTTTGGTCGACCGCTAGACTTAGGTAACGGACGACTGTTTCGATATCGGTCGACCGTTATCAAGCTTTCGGACGACCAAAATAGGGCGTTCGGTCGATCGCTAATCCAAGTGAGGGATGACTCTCTAAATCAGACGATCGTTAGAATATCGGTGAATCATTTTAGGTCTTTCGGATGATTGAAACTGGGCATTCGGTTGACCGCTAATCACAGTGAGCGACGACTGCTCAAATCGGGACGACCATTAGAATATCGATCGACCGTTACATAACTTTCGAAATCGAAACTGAGAGTTCGGTCGATCGCTAATCACAGAATGTAACGACTCTTCCAAACCGGACGACCATTGGGCAGAGTTCGAGATCATTTTGTCTCCAGATCGGTCGACCGATAATGTATCGGTCGCCCGTTCTAGGACGACAGACCACACGATGTTACATCCTTTTCTTCCTAATCTTGCATACATTGTTATATTGAGCATAGATTTGGTTTCATGCATCACATGGATCATTTATCAACATTCTTGGCACATCAATAATGAAACATATGGGGTTTTCACATAAGACATTTAATCACATTCACATATGCACATGAGCAATAGACAAACTCCTTTTTGAGATAACATAAGTAACAATGAACATCCTACACCTAGGCATGATTAGCAATAGAACATTGAGCTTAATAAGACATGAAGCAAATTGGATTCTAATCAAGATTAGCAATAGAATAATAAACAAGAAAACATGAATCATTAAATGCACATTCTCTAACCCTTTATCTAAGAACAAAGGGTTTGTTCTTATGCCCTAATCCATATATACAACCATCATTAGGGAGGGTTTATGAAGGTTTGGATCTCCTCAAACATACTTTATTCACCGATCAACGCATAGGTTAAACATGAACATTTCTACTATCTTAATCTTGAACATATGAAGGGATTTGTCTAAAGAACATTAAGAATTACTAATCATATTAATACGAATAATTAAAAGACATCATGATAAATTAAATATAAATTGTCATGAATATTCTAATACTAAATATGATTAACAATGAAATAATCACCTTAACTAACCTTTCAATAATGCAAATAAATCATACTTATCTCAATCATATAACCTAAGAAGATTCAAGTTGGTCTTCAAATTATTCATTTATACATCATTCAAGGTTGAAATTATAATTTTGAATCTCCTCAAACATACCTTAAAGATTTATATTAAAACTCTAATCCTATTGCTAGTCCTCTCTTATTTCTTCCTCCTTTCTTCTTTTCTAGCCACTGACCTCTCCTTGTGCTGCTCTATGTCGTTGTCCGTGAGATGGGGGAGAGAAAGCTTAAAGGGAGAGAGAGCAAATGAGAGAGGGGAGCTAGAGAGAGTGGGAGAGGTGCCAAGAGAGAGAATGATGGAGAGCAACGAGTGGAAATGGAGTGAGGTGACTCCTTGATGTTAGCTGTTGAGAGTTGATGGAGAGGAGAGAGGGTAGCTTGAGCTGGCTGCTTGTTCGCTGTCCTGCCGTGATATTTGAGAGAGAGAGAAGAGAGAGGCTTAAGGAGAGAGAGAGTGAGGTGATTGATGGTGCTTTGCTGTACGTGAGAGTGAGTTGTGAGAAAGAGAGTGTGAGAGAGGTGGAGTGTCTTCTTCTTGTGTGCTGCCGGCTGGAGAGTGTTGGGAGGTTGAGAGAGGAAATTAGATAAGAGGAGTTGGGGGTTTAGGACATTTAAAGGTAGTATTTAAGGCATCTAACACTATTTATATTTTAGGTTTATGAGCTTATTAAGCTAATGAATTTTTTAATGGACTTTACGTGACTCTAACTTTTATTTATTTATTTATTTCCTTTTTTATTTTACTTTTCATTTAATTTTTGAGAATGTTACAGCATAAACATCCCATTGGTAAACTAATCCTTATCTTATACTATAGAATGGCGGTGGGGTCAAAGTATGAGGTGTCAACTACCTTGCACAATCTGCATGCAAGCTCACACGAAAGGTAGGGTGAGGTAAAAATAAAATATGAAGAATTATTATATTAACTAGTTAACTGTAATCTGGTTTTCCAATATAAGTGGAACAATAAATAAAAGGGGATAGTAAATCATTTATGATAATTAATTAAATAACAGTCATTTTTTTGCCAAAGCATTTATATGAACTGATTAATAAACTAATAATAATACATATAATTAGGTCAAGTTAGAGCATTTAATAAATGATTAATAATCTCAAAGTTTATGCATGAGAGTTAATTAATCATAATAATTAATATATATATGCATTAATATTTCAATATGATAATTTGATGGAACTTGGATCAAGGAGTTAATTAAATCCTTATTTAATTAAGCTAATTAACTATTTGCATTTAAAGGTAATTTGTATATTAATATTTAATTATATCAGATAAATGAAAATAGTCAACTAAAACACTTGATCCAATTAATTATGCGTGGGGTAAAATCTTGGGATGTTATACAATCAGTGCACATGAGGATCCCGTCTTTCAGCTTTTATCTTTTCATAATTATCCATCTGTTCAGTTCAGTTCGTACAACATAACAAAGGCAAAATAGTCTTTTAACACTTCTACGAATCAATCGGAAATCACATCTGCAACCTGTGCAGAATCCGGGCCAGGCACAGTTAAACTCGGGCTAGGTTCGTATCTGACGCGGATCGGGTCATGGAAGACTCGGTCTGAGTCGGTCTCGCATCAATCTGTCACAATCATCCTCGAAAACCCAGGCCGGATGTATCCAGAGCTCGCGTTAGGTATCGCGTTGAGGACACCGAGCCATGCATGTCGACGGATGATCAGGGAACTCGGGTTGGGCCGAGTTCCGTACGATGGAAAATCATGACCGTGTAACTTGGGTCGGGTTCCTGCAACCAGGGCCGGGCTCAGTTTGAATCTGGGTCAGATTCGGACTGCGCAGGCCGAGTGCAGCTCAAAAACATGAAGAACCCAAGTCGGGTTCTTCGGACTCACGTCGGGTTCCTACACAGAGGAACTCTGATGCCAAAACCCGAAACTTTGCTCGGACTTTCTGACTAACCTAGACATGCTTTTGAGATGAAATAAAAAGGAATCTATTCTTGGATATACGGAGAACAATTGCTTTAATCTTTTGAGTTCTTAATTAATCTATCAAGCAATCACATTCAAAAGTGAACTCAAAACTCCACGTACCTTGTCCAGGCAGAACTACCTGAACAACCTAACTTTCAGCGTGATTTCCTAGACGATGGAGAAGATCCCAGTGAGAAGTCCATCATTCTTTGACAGAGGGTTGCGGAGAGTAGAAGGCCGACCGGAGCACTCGTGCACGCACACCGAGGAGAGAGAAATAATGGCTCAAAGTATGGAGAAAAATTAATTTTCTGGCAAAGGGAGGCTGAAGTTTGAAAAGGGCTTTATTTATAAAGGAGAAAATTTTGACTCCTATTGGCAAAAGATTAATCCGGGATTTGATGTTAAATTGATAGTGATATTTGGGATTGATTAGTAATAACTTGCTGAAATTAAGTAAAAGGGTCAATTTTTAAATTTTTGGTCTCCCAACTCACTAGCTGCAAGTGTACAGGTAAGTTGTAGTAGACTCAGGTTGTCGTATCCACAAGAATTTAAAGTCTAAGGCACCCTAAAATAATCTAAATTAGTTCTACTTTAATGGCTAAAAATAGATTTTCAAAGGGAAGTGAAAACAGATTTTTAATGAAAAGTGAAATGATAACAGAGTTTTGGGTTTTGGAAATTTATCAAAACTGAATTATAAATGCTAGAATGAAATCTAAAAAGGTTCAACTATCAATGAGGAAGGTTCTTCTAGGATTTGGGGTTCATCTAAATTAATTAAGGATGGAATGGAACAAGTTATCATTAAATGTCCAACTTTTGATTCAACTTGAAAATGGCTGTTCCCACAGCTCAATTGGCCTCTAACTAAGCAATATATGATTATATAGTTGTTAGCTAAGTTGAATCAAAAGAGGGTCCTCACTGAAAATCAAGTTATCATTGGGCTCAAAAGAAAGTTCAATGCTGATTTTTGCAATTCAAGGAAGTTTGGAATGATAACTTGCAATTGCAATCATAAAAAGATGGAATCATTCCAATCAACCAAACCAGGATAAAATATACTCAATAATGATGCTTGTGATCCTTGATTCATCTCTGAATTCCAGGAGGATTTAAAATCAACCTCTCGGTTGCAAAATAAATTAAAATCCACACAAACACAATTCAATTGAAATGCAAAACATATGACCACAGAAATTCACAATTTCCATTGCTCCTTGGCAAGGAAGCCCTTAAGACTACTTCTCAGTAGTGGATTAAAATGAGGGTTGATAATGCAAATCAGAATTCAAATGGAAATCAGAAATAGAAATCAGCAAATAGAATTATGCAATTTCAGAAAACTAAAATACTAATCCATAAAATCAGGTTTATCAATTGCTTATTGACTCATCTCTGGACTGTAAGAATCCCTAATGTTCATCTCTCAATGATTGAATAAAATCAGGAGGTTCAATTGATAAAACAGTTCCAGCAGTAAATCTAAAAACAAATTTCATTAATGTTCAGAAATCAGATTTGCAATCTGTTCTGAGTCAAAGATAATATGTCAACATCTTAATTCATTCCTGAACAAGATATGAGCAATGACAATATTTCAGTTACTCAATTAATCAAGTCCACAATGACAAACAAATTCAAATTGTTCAAGAAATCAAATTCAGGAAAAATCAGGAAATCAGATTTTAGAAATCAGAATTTCAAATCAATGAAAATCTAACTTACCAACTGATTCTTGACCCATCTCTGTACTACAAGACATCCCTAAAGTTCACTTATCAGTGATTGGAAGAATTCAGGGGACTCAATTGGTAAAATAGATTCCAATAGGAAATCAGAAAAAATCAGAATTCTGGTTTTCATTCAGAAATCAATGGAAAAATCTGATTTGATTCAAATGATTGTCCAAACAATCTTGATTCATTCCTGAACAAGATAGGGACAATAGTAACTTCCCAAGGACTCAATTAATCAGGTTAGAAATGAAGAACAGATTTAATAGTCACAGGAATCAGATTCAGAACCATACAAATTAGAATCAGATTCAGAAAATCAGAAAACTGGAATTCAGAAATCAGATTGCAATAAAATGAAATCCAGTAACAGGCCATTGATTCCTAATTCATCTCTGAACAAGAGTTAGATCTAAAGATAATTTCTCAGTTATAGATTATAAATAAGACCTATCAATGGCATGAATCAATGCAAAATGGTTCTGAAATCTGAAAACATATTTGATTAAAGTGCAGGATTACAAATTTTATCCATATCCATCTAAAACTAATATAGACTACTACCTTATCTTAGAAGAAATGGAGTTTAGCTCTTCATATTTACAGAACTTGACATAAAATGGAATGGAAAACAGATACAAATCATTTTTGGATAGAAGCTCTCGGCAATAGCAGCAGCTCCCAGCAGCAGCCTTCAGCAACCTTGCTCCAAAAGCCTTGCTCAAACCCCTCAATGACCAGCCCCCTTTCCTCTTCTAGAAAATCCTCTTTTTATATGACTCCTCTCTACACTTTGATCAGCATCAGAATGTTCTAATCCTCTGATTGCAGCCACCTGTCCACCTGCAGAAATTCCAGCTGCAGATTCCTTTTTGTGCAGGAAAAAGTAGATGGTCCCCCCTACTTTTTCCACTTTTTGGCCACCTTTTCTCCTTGCTACAAAAACCTAAACAGCAAGCATCAAAGCCTTTGAATGATATTTTGACAAATAAAGATTAGGATAATGCTGGTAACTAGTTCAAATATCAGATGGGATTATATGTTGTGCAGGAATGAAAACTTATATCGATATAAATGAATTTAAGGGCCTGGAATGATAACTTTAAGAAAATCTTGGAAAATGTCCTAATATGGGTGGTTTAAAGCATTTCAGGCATCAAATGGATTAGAGTGACAAGTGAGTGAGGTCAGAAATCAAATATGAATGAGATTCCTAAGAAGTGATAACTTGGGTGCCAAAAAATGATAACTTATATGACTTAAAAATGATAACTTGTGATAACTTGAGTTGTAATTATTCAAATGTGATGAAATTTGACCAGCAATGAGTTAGAACAATAATAAGATGATTGCTTAAGGTCTCTGTGCAGAATTAATGGTTTTGCATGTCGAAATGACAGAATTGGCCTTTAACGATAACTTGGCACTTGAAAATTGATAACTTGTTCAAATGGACTTAAAACTTTGCACAAGTTGAGATGTGACTATCCAAATATGATTTATACATGATAATGATGGATTTATGACAAGAAAACCATTGAAAATTAGTTCACTCAAAATAATGATAACTTGACACTTAGGAATGATAACTTGTCCTCAAAATGATAACTTGGCATATAATTTAAATATTAATGAATTTTGGCATTTCAGAACCTCTATGCACATGGAATTAAGTATGAAATGAGGAATATAAACTAGTTGTCACAATGTTTATATTCCAAGTATAATTGGTTCAAAAATAGGCAAAAGTGGGACTCGATATGTATGAATTTCATCTAAAATGGGTTAGAAACATATAGTGATCAGCAAGTGATCATAAATCTCTCCCAAAACTAATCTTGAACCTTATCTATAATCTTTATTAATAATCTAATTTAATTACTTTATCTATTCCTTTTCTTTTCTTTTCCTTTCTTTTCTTCTTCTCAAAGTTTTATCTATATAGAACTCCATCTTTAACTCATCAACTTTTATACTTTAAACTGAATTTTTGGAATTAAATAAATAAATGTTTTATTTACATAATTATTTAATTCAAGAAAATCTTGGGGTGATACAAAAAGAGGATCAAAATAAAATATAGAAAAAGAATTCTCAGCCTTCGGGACCTCTGGACATTGCACAGCACAATCGACGAGTTGATGCGCAATCTTCTCCTTCGGTTGATCTTCAAGCTTTCAAAATCGCCCTCTGTAAGGTGGCACGACTCTTAGGTCCCAAGCACCCCCAAGCACACATTTTTTATCTCATAGGATATCTATTTATAGCCTCTAGGTGTCCCAAGGGTTCTGGTAGAGTTTCGATTTGATTCGAAGTCTTTTCATGTTAAAACAAGTGAATTCGAAATAGACTTTGATATGTCTTTAAAATCATCCAAAACGCCTTTAAATCTGAGTAAATGTGTTTCCTAATCATCCCTGAGGCTTAGGATAAAGTTTGGGTTCGATTTGGACTTCAAATTCCTAAGAAAAGTCGAAGAAATCTCGAAAATAATCTTCGTAAGGGCCCATAACAGCTTTGTAACAGCTCTAATATGACTTTTCACGATCCATAACATGGATTTAACGTCCCTTACAGTGTCGAAATCAGAGCAGAACTGTGATTTTAATGCCCCATAACACAGATTTCACGGCCCATAACTCGGGCAAGCTTTTTGGGTAAACTAGGCATTTAATGAGCCGTTACAAATCTCGTACGGCCCATTATATTCAACTTTTAGCCTTTGGGCGAAACTAGGGATTTAATGGACCATTACATACCTCTCGTGGCCCGTTATATTCATTTCAGCACTTTACTAATTTTCACTTTCTGGCTCCGTTCGAACTCCGATTTGATCATAATTTTCTTCGGTGGCTTCCTAACTCAATTCTCTTGCTTTTCTGCAATAAAACATATAATTTGGATAAATTTATATTTTATATAAAATTAAAGCAAATAAGGCCAAAAATGATGCATGCTATATGAAAAGGAATCAAAATGTGATTAAATGCATGGCTTATTATATGTTGTATTTTGCATGCATTAGTGCCAGTCGAAGTGGAAGTTAAGGACTTATCCACAGACCTAATTGTCATTCCGATCAGGGACTACGATGTGGTGTTGTGTATAAACCAGTTGTCCTACCATGATGCCTACCTATATTGTCGATCAAAGAAGATACTGATCGAACCACCATGAGGACCTCAGACCATTGTTAGAGGCATGCACTAGAGAGTGGCAAGGTCTTAGTGTCTGCAATCAAGGCACAAAAGATGTTGAAGAAAGGATGTCGGGGATTCCTGGCAAGTGTGATCAAGACGGACAGAGCTGAAGTAATTGAGATAGCATTGTTGTGGTGAAGGAGTTTTCGGACATCTTTCTAAATGATGTTTCAAGATTGCCACACGACGGGAGATTGACTTTCGCATTGACTTGTTGCCAGGCACGACACCCATATCAAAAGCTCCCTATCGAATGGCACCAACGGAAATGCTGGAAATGAAGATCCAAATCTAGGAGTTGTTAGATAAGGGATTCATCCGACCAAGCATCTCCCCATGGGGCACTCCGGTATTGTTCGTAAAGAAGGACGGGTCTATGAGGCTATGTATAGACTATCAGATGTTGAACAAGGTCACAATCAAGAACAAGTATCCACTACCAAGAATCGATGACGTTGTTTGAACAAATGTCTTCAACAAAGGTATTCTCGAAGATTGTTTTGAGAAGCGACTACCATCAACTACGAATAACGGATGATGATGTGCTGAAGACCGCTTTTAGAAGAGATACGGACATTAGGAGTTCTTGGTGATGCCATTTGAGCTGACAATGCACTAGCAGCCTTTATGGACTTGATGAACAAAGTGTTCAAATCATATCTGGATAAGTTTGTGATTGTCTTCGTCGACGACATCCTCATCTATTCGTCGAGCCTAGAAGAACAAGAGCACCTAATGGTCATGCTATAGACCTTGTGAGAGTACAAATTTTATGCCAAATTCTCGAAGTGTGAGTTTTGGCTAAAGGAGACTATGTTCCTCGGGCACATTATCAGTGAACATGGAATATCAGCGGATCCTACAAACGTGGAAGCTATTATCAGCTAGGCACAACCGAAGAATGCGTCAGAGATTAGAAGCTTCCTCAAACTTACAGGATATTATCAGAGAATCATTCAAGACTTTTCCAAGATTGCATCGCCACTGACAAACCTCATCAAGAAAGCATCAAGTATGAATGGTCTTAGAGGTGTGAAGATAGCTTTTAAGAGTTAAAGAAGAGACTGAAAATGGTGCCCATTCTAACAATACTTTCAGGCCAAGGTGGTTATGTCATATATACAGTGATGCATGTGGCACTAGCTTGGGATGCGTCTTGATGCAACATGGGAAGGTCATTGCATATGCATCGAGGCAATTGAAGAAGCATGAAAAGAACTATCCGGCGCACGATCTCGAGCTAGTGGTTGTGGACTTCGCTCTCAAAATTTGGCGACACTATTTATATGGCAAAGAGTTCGAAATCTTCAAAGACCATAAGAGCTTGAAGTCCATCTTCTCTTAGAAAGACTCGAATATGTGTCAGAGGAGGTGGATTGAGTTTCTAAAGGATTACGAGTTTGCCATTAGCTATCATCCAGGGAAGGCAAACTCAATTTTTCAAGGTCACTCACATGCCTGAGAGTGAGTCGTTGGAACATGATTGACTATATCATCTAGGTTAGTCCAGACCAGCAGCGACAGTATATGAATTATGGCATACCTCGGCATGCAGCCCGAGCTACTATTGAAGATAGGCAAAGCACAACCAAACAATGATGAGTACAACCACCTACTCAAGTTGTGAAAAAATATTCCTGTAGATTTTTCGGTCACGGATGGAGTGATCAGGTTTTGGGGACGGTTGTGGGTCCCTGAGAATTAAGGATTGAGAAGACAAGTGTTAGATGAATGTCACAAGTGAAAATTCGCCATTCATCCTGAAAATACGAAGATGTTCAAAGACTTGCAACGGACCTTCTAGTGGAACAATATGAAGAAGGATGTGTCTAAGTACATTGCAAGATGCTTGGTATGTCAACAAGTAAAGGTGGAACATCAGAGACCTTACGGTGCACTACAAGAACTTAGAATCCCACAATGGAAATGGAAAAAGGTGATGATGGATTTCATCACTGGGCTTCCAAGAACTCAGCAAGGTCATGATGCGATATGGGTGGTGGTGGACACCACCGATTCAGCAAGGCGGCCCACTTCATCCCCATCAAACTACATGGAGTTTATCCAACTACATGGAGTGCTAGTCTCCATTGTGTCGGATAGAGATCCATGATTTACAGTCCGATTTTGGCAGAGTATGCAGAGTGCATTTGAAACGAAGTTGAATTTTAACACAACATTCCATTCACAAATAGACGGGCAGTCTGAACAAGCGATTCATAAACTGGAAGATATGTTCCGGGCATGTGCATTGAACTGGAGTGGTAGTTGAGACACACACCTCCCACTAATCGAGTTCACATACAATAACAGCTACCACTCCAGCATACGCATGGCACCCTTCGCAGCCATGTCTGGAAGGCCTTGTTGCTCCCCCATCTACTAGAGCGAGGTGGGTGTTGAATCCCATATTTTTCTAATAGAAAATCAAATTGGATATAAAAGTTACTAATCTATGCTCAAGTGATGATTATGCAGGTGTATGATTGATATGATCTCATTTGCAGAAGAAATCATTAGTTAAAACGATAAAAATGAAAATTCAGCATACGACCGGTCGACCGGACATGGAGACCGGTTGATTGATAACAGCGAAAGAAATGATCAGACAATACCGATCGATGGTCCGGTCGTTGCACCGGTCGACCGGTCAATACAGTAGTAATTCACAAATGATGACACTCTATCGGTCGACGACGAGACTATACTGGTCGATGTACCGGTCAACTTCGAAATGTACCAGTCGACGTCGAGACATTACCGATCGAAGGAGCGGTCGACTGAGCTGCGTATAAAATCTCAAAAATGCTGCAATGGTCATATTGACCGGTCGACCGATCCATTAATGCGGTTGACTGGTCACAGTGCCAGATGAATAATAACGGCTATTTTTCAAGGAGAAAATGATGGAAGAATTTTTGGACGAGATTCTCACCTGTAGAAGCCTATAAAGGAGTACCAAAGCCTGAGGAAACATCATTCAAGCAAGCAAGATCATTCTATAACTCCTTTCAAGTTCTTGAGCCCAAAGTTGCAAATTCTTCTCTTTTCTCTTTTAAGATTTGAGTGTGAGAATATTTTGTAAAAGAAGAGAGTTGGAGGGAATCATTGTTCTCTGATCTAGTGAGAATTGAGAGCTCATTGTAAAAGACGTGTGCCTTGCCTCTTGAGCAGAGAAGAAGGTGTGTGTGTAAAGAGGGTTGTTCTCTCTCTACAAGAAAAGAAAAGATAGTGAATCTCCGGCGGTCTTGAGGTCGAGAAGTCGAAGCGGCGACGTAGGCCAAAGAGTTGAGGCTGAACATCATCAACATATCGTGTCTCTCTATGTTTGCTCTCTTACTCACTCTTTATCATTATTTGCTTGTGATCGGTTTTATTGATTTTCCGAAAGTGACTTTGCGAAAGAAATTTTAAACACCAATTCACCCTCCTCCTCTTGGTGCTTTCGATCCTACAATTGGTATCAGAGCTGGTTGCTCTTGTTTTTTTAGATTTAAAAATCTTTAGAACTATGGCATCAAGTGGATTCAATTTTTTCCCAAGATCAATCCATTAATCGCGCCCCACTTTTTAATGCATCAAATATTGCATATTGAAAAATTAAGATGCAAGCATGTGTTTGTTCTATTGATATTGATATGTGGGATGTTGTTCAAAATGGTTTTGACTTGCGTGGAAAATCTCCTCTAGAATATACCGAAGGAGAAAGATTTTTGGTAAAACTTAATTGTAAGGCTAAAAACATTTTTTATTGTGCTTTGGATCCAACGGAGTTTAATCGGATTTCTAGTTATTCAAGTGCTAGTGAAATTTGGAAGAAATTTATCATCACTCATGAACTAATCGACAAAGTTAAGGAATTAGATTAAATATCTTAAATCACCAATATAATTCTTTCAAAATGCATGAAAATAAATCTATAAATGAGATGGTCGTCTCAAAAGGTAAAAAAGTTTCTGAGATCTCTCTCATCGAGATGGCATACAAAGAGGACCATAATCGAAGAAAAGGATTTGAACAAGTTAGATTTTGATGATCTTATAGGTTCACGCTTGACATATGAGATCGAAATCAAGGAGGATGAAGAAGTAAATGCTCTAGAGAGAAAAACCTTGGTATTGAAAGCAAACAAAGATGATGAATACACAAGTGAAGAAGATGAAGATCTTGATGAAAAGAAGCTTGCCTTATATGCAAAAAAGTTTGACAAGTATCTCAAGTTTGCCAAGCAAAAGAAGAAGAATGGCTTCACCAAGAAAAGATCGTCATCAAGTAAGAATCAAATAACTTATTTTGAATTCAAAAAGGTTGGACATTATAAAAATGAGTGTCCAAACTTGATCAAAAAGGAAAAAGGTGGAGAAAATTTAAGAAGGAAGAAAAAGACTCTTCAAGCAACTTGGGATGAAAGCGAAGATGAAGAAAATGATTCCAACACCTCCTCAAGTGATTATGAAGAAGTCTACATATGTCTAATGTCTAATAGTCACGAGGTATTATCTAACTCATCTAGCTCTAGTGATAGTGAGTCTTTTAATGTGCATAATGAGTTTCAAATTATTATTAATAAATATGGATGCCTAAAAAAGAAACATGATAACCTAAAAATAGAGTTTGAAAATTTGGAAAAAATAAAAATGTTAAACCATGTGAAAAGTTTGAATGAAGAAAATTATAGCCTAGAATTCTTAATTGAAGAATTGTAAATGTAAAATAGTACATTAAAATCATTATGTGAAAAATAAAATATAGAAAGAGAATGCTTGAACAAAGAAATTAAGAATTTAAAAGTTAAGCTTGAAAATTCTCAAATGGTAGTAAGATGGTAGATGTCATGCTTCGTGGATCTAGATTATCTTCAAATAAAAAGGGACTTGATTTCAATTCTTTTGAAAAGAAAAATGACAAAAGAATTTTATTTGTTAAAACATCAATGATTACTCAAGATCACACATTACTTTTTTTCTTTGTGGATATGGAGGATATTATTCTTATGATTGCATAATTAGGAAATGAGTAAGTAAAGGAATAAAGGAAATTTGGGTCCCGAAAAGGACCATTTCTAACCAAGATGGACCCAAGCAATGTTGCGTACCAAAAAGATGAGACTCTTAATTTCTTTCTTGTAGGGAGCTCCAAAGCATTATGATAGTAAATGGTATTTGGATAGTGGATGCTCAAGACACATGACCGGTGATGCATCAAACTTCATCACTTTGGAAAAAAAATGGAGGAAAAATCACTTTTGGAGACAATAGAAAAGGAAGAGTAATAGGTATGGGTAATGTTGGTAAGAATGACAAAGTGTACTTGGAAAATGTGTGGCTAGTTGAAAACCTAAAAAATAATCAAATTAGCATAAGTTAACTATGTGATAAAAACTATTTAGTCAAATTTCAAAGGATAGGTGTTTGATATTACATGAAAACAAAGAAGTTTTACACATGAGTTTTAGATACAATAATGTGTACAAAATTGACTTTGATAATTTGAAAAATGAAAAATGTCTTAGTGCCATGCATGATGATATAAATTTGTGGCATAGAAGTTTAGGACATACAAACTACAAATTACTAAATAAACTTTCAAATCATGATTTGGTTAGATGTTTGCCTAAGGTTAAATTTGAAAAAAATAATATTTGTGATTCATGTCTTATAGGTAAACAAACCAAAAGTTCATTTAAATAAAGGGAGTCACTACAAGAAAATCGACGAATAGCGATCCAAGAAACGCGACGCTAGGGAGGCATTATTGCATCTCCGTGACATAGAGCATCACTTTAGCGTCTAACTAGCGCTGCTTATGTGCGACGCCGCATATCGGTAGCTAACGGCGTCGCAATAGAGCCAACAAAAATGAAGATGCTACTAGCGCTAGTTGTTAACGCTATCTCGACGTTATTAAGATGCATGGTGTCCGGCTGGGAGCAATAGAAATGCGTCACTAGGTCGACGCTCAAGTGGCGCTACAGCGGAGGCGCTATTCCGGCACCCGAGACGCTAACGTTATGCATTAGTTGACGCTATTTCAGCTCTACAGTGACGCAAACATGATGGTTGTTGCGTCGTCAATGAGACGCTAATATGGCACTAAGGACGATATATTTAACATAGAGTCAACTATATTGGAGACGCTAATGTATTGCAAATTTTTTTGACCCATAATAGCCGCATTTTTTCCCCTTCCCACACCATACAATTATATAATGCATATAAATGCATTGATACATTGATATCATCACAGGCATAATATGAAAGCATCACATGCATAATATGAAAACATCACAGGCATAATATTTAAGATAAGAATATGTAAAGTAATAAACTGAACTAACAAACTATACGTATATCTAAGTCTATAAGTGACAAAAGCATAGTTTCTATCCATGGTTTGTTTGTATCCTAGGTTTGAGAGTTATTGTTATCATTTCGGATGTTCGATCCAGACGTGCTCGGTCCATGGCCTCGCGGGGATGGATTCTCCGTCGGGATCAATCCCTAAATCGCCTACAATAGCGGAGCCAACTGCTACAACAACTACTGCGATATATGCTCCGATAGCTGCTGTGATAGTTGCATTATATCAGGTGCAGCATATGAGCTCGGAGCAGATGGGCCGCTTGCATATCCTTCGCTCCTCCTAGGTACCTGAGCGGCTATGCCGAGGCCACGCAAGTATCCTCCTTGTGTCGTGCCGGCCACCTCCTCCCAAATAGTAGGGTCCTCTAGGAAATAAAAAAAGTATACAATCATATAATATATAAATTATATATCAAAAAATACATAAATTAGAAAAATGACAAAATCAACCTAGAAACGTTACCTGGTGGCTGAGTACTCGGATCATCTCCGTACTTTTCAGCCATTTTCACATTATACTCATCCTAAAAAATTTAAACATTGTGCATTTCAAAAATAGTGCATAACGTCAACAACCAAATTAACATGTGATGAGACTTATCAAAAACCTATGAGCAGTGGGCGTGGCCAAGTCATTTGTCTTCCGGCTGTTATGCGTGGCCTCATAGACCACACGAAAGTCTACGGGACCGTCTTCTTTCTCCTCCTACGATAAAGTTTCAAATTTTATAACATAAGTATAAGTCAAAAGTTTGATAAATTGAATTTGTATGTAAATTACCATACGTCGTCGATGCTCGTCAAATCGCATCGACCCCCCTGTGTGGATGTGGGCCTCGGGCTTTGAAAGACGGTTAACTCTTATCTTTTCCGACTTCCTTTGCCATCGTTCATCCGTCCTTTATGCAAATACTTAGACTTTCAAACACTATAAATTTAATAAAATTAACTAGCAATTAAGCTAACATGCATTAGATTAACTTAACTAGTTATTAAGTTAACATGCACTAATAATTAACTAGTAACTAGCTTAACATGCACTAGTAATTAACTTAACATGCACTAGTTTCAAGTAATTAAGTTAACATGCATTAGATTAACTTAACTAGTTATTAAGTTAACATGCACTACTAATTAACTAGTAACTAGCTTAACATGCACTAGTAATTAACCTAACATGCACTAATTTCAAGTAATTAAGTAGTAATTAACTTAACATTCACTAATAATTAACTTAACATGGATGGTGGTGGGCTCGTACCTCCTTAACCAGAGAAGGATGGCAGCAGGTGACGGAGGAGGGTAAGGGGTGGAGGAAGGCGGCGGGTGATGGTCGGCAACGATCGGAGGAGCACAGTCGGTGGGAGGACGAGGCGGAGGGCGGAGGAGGCGGATGGGTGGTGGAGGACGCCGGAGCAGGCGGAGGGTGGACCGTGGAGGAGCACAGACGGCAGGGGCGGAGGAGTTGAAGAGGCGGAGGGCGTCGTGCGTCGTCGGGCATCGTCGGAGCGAAGGAACGGAGGGAGTCGTCGGAGCGGAGGGCGTCGTTGGTGATAGTAAAAATCAGCGAATAGTAAAAGGTGAAAATGCAAAAGAGGGGTTAGGGATTTATGTTAAGTAATTAACGCCTCAACTAGAAGCGACGCTACATAGGCGCCATAGTCGATACGCTATTTCGAGGCTGTAGGGACGCTATATTGAATTTTCCTCCTAATTTAACATTATATTAAGTGATAATAATATGTATATGTGCACGAGTTATATATGTCTATTTATATGTCAATATGTGCTCGACTAAGTGAAATAAAAAGTCGGCTAATGCGGCGCTATAGAGAGACTAATGGATCGCTAAGAAACTTAGCGACACCATAGCGTCCCGAAAACTGTGTCTCAACATGGTGACGCTAGGGAGACGCTACGTGTTTTTCTATATTCTAATTTTCTATTATATATATGTAATTTTCTTTATCAAGATAGCGTCTCATCGCATTGTGCCCCGTTCCAGTTGTTTTGTTTCCTTCCCATAATCTAAAAATTATGGAATGCATATATAATTATTCATGTATATGTTTATATAACAAATTTGTGTGTATATATATATATATATGTAATATATGCATATGTATATGTCTACGTGTGAGAGATTAAGTCACAACAATGTGTTTATCTATATGTATTATAAGTATATACGTGTACGTATATGTCTATATATGTGCGAGACATATATAGATAACGTGTATATGTATATGTATTCCAAGTATATATATGGATGTATATGTTTATATGTGCGAGATTAAGTGAT
This sequence comes from Pontederia crassipes, assembly GCA_030549335.1. Taxonomy (NCBI): domain Eukaryota; kingdom Viridiplantae; phylum Streptophyta; class Magnoliopsida; order Commelinales; family Pontederiaceae; genus Pontederia; species Pontederia crassipes. The sequence goes on along the minus strand of CM060185.1, from coordinate 26,965,893 downwards.
AATAATATGTATATGTGTACTTATTATATATAAGTATAAGTATATACGTGTATTTATATGTCTATATGTGCCCGATTAAGCGAGTGTGATAAAATGTCGGCTATTGCGGCACAATAAAGACTCTATTGAGTCGCTAAAGTGAATTAGCGACACAATAGCGTCGAAGTAGCGTCTCAGTCGTTTTAGCATCTCAGCAAGGCAATGCTATAGAGACGTCAATAGTGTCTACCTGGCGTCGGCCAATATTGTGGCTCTAGTGTGGCGCTAGGTAGACGCTATTGAGCCTCCACAAAGACACTAAATCGGATAATTTTTAGGGAGCCATGTCTCTTAATTCAACCATCATAATTTCATAATTAAGAATATAAAAATAATATATGTATAATTAAGATATGATATATATTGTATGGATAAATAACATATATAATATAGGTAACAAATTATATATTTAAGAACACTACTATGATGTAGACATATATAAGTAATCATGTAGGAATACATATATATGTTGAAGGTACATATACAATATTTAATTTATTTATTGATTAACATATAGTATAGATAATATATAGGGTTGCCTCAAAATAGATAACATATAGCGATATAAATATAGATAGCCTATATATAATTATCTATTTCTTAATTAACATATACAGGTATGCCAAGTAATCACATTGGCGTCTACGTAGCATCGTGTTATCTTTTTCTTAATTAGCATATACATGTATGCCAAGTAATCACATTGGCGTCTACATAGTATCGTCGTGAATGTGACGCCAGTTAGCGTCTTCATAGAGTCTCAATAGCATCTCAGTTTGTGCGACGCTAGCTTCGCGTCGAAGGTTGTTGATGAGAGAACAACGCTAGGTTCTCCTGCGCACTTTCGCTTCATGGCGTGTAATAATAACGACTATCTGGCATCTCAATGGCGCCTGCTTTAGCGTCTATTTTTTGGCTATTGGGATGCAAGTAGCGTCTCTTACTTGGGACTCAACTGAGATGCCATAACGATGCTAGTGGCGTCGATTTAGCGTCACCATGTTTCGAGATGCTATTTGGCATCGCTAATCGCCAGTTTTCTTGTAGTGAGTCATTAGTACACATAGGTCTTTGGAACTTTTACATCTTGATTTATTTGTACCAATTGATGTAGTAAGCTTAAGAGGAAAAAGATATGTATTTGTGATTGTTGATTATTTTTCTCATTTCACTTGGACTATTTTCTTGCCAGTAAAGATGAAATAATAAACATGTTTTCAAAAATTACAAAAAGAATTCAAAATGAACTTGAACAAAAATTTTAAAAATTAAAGTGATCATGGAGGAGAATTTGAAAATCATAAATTGAAATGTTGTGTGAAAAAATGGAATTACTCATAACTTTTCCACTCCTATGATACCCCAACAAAATGGAGTAGTGGAAAGAAAAAATAGAACTATACAAGAAATGGCTAGAACAATTTTAAATGAAAGTAAATTATCAAAGTATTTTTGGGTCGAGGCCGTAAACATATCATACTATGTTCTTAATAGGATTCTAATTAGGCCTCTTGAGAAGAAAACTTGTTTTTAAGTTTTGTATGGAAAGAAATCAAATATTTCTTATTTCAAAGTTTTTTGTTGTAAATGCTATATTTTGAATGTCAAAGATAAACTAGGTAAATTCGATGTCAAATGTAATGATGGTATTTTTCTTGATTATTCAAATACAAGTAAAGCTTATAGAGTATATAATAAAAGAACATTACTTATTGAAGAATCCATTAATGTTAAATTCAATGACACTAATGATTTTTTTTATGAGCAAGCAAGCACATAATGATGAGGAAGAAATAGTTGAAGTGCAAAGACAACTTGATGATGTGCAAAATGAGGATTTAGAAGAAGCTAAAATTGACACTCCAAATGAGGAAGAAATGGAAGAACCTCGAATTGAGGAGAACCAAATCATTCCAAGAAACTATAGACATGCCTCATTACATCCCCTTGAAGAAGTTATAGTAATATAAATGAAGATATAAAAACTAGAAACTCTTTGAAAAACTACATGCTTTTGCGATATTTCTTGCTAATTTTGAACCCAGCAATATAGATGAAGCACTTGAATATCTAAATTGGATGAATGCAATGAAGGAGAAATTAAATAATTTTGAAAGAAATCAAGTGTGGAAACTTGTGGAAAGACCCAAGGACCATTCCATTGTTGAAACCAAATGAGTCTTTCGAAATAAGTTAGATGAAAATGATGTCATTGTGAGGAACAAGACAAGATTAGTGACCAAGAGTTACTCACAAATTTAAGGAATTGGTTTTGATGAAACTTTTGCTCCCGTTGCTAGACTTGAGGCAATTTGAATGGTTTTGGCTTTTGCATGTTATAAAGGTTTTAAACTTTTTCAAATGAATGTAAACTCAGCTTTTTTAAATGATTTATAAATTAAGAAGTTTATGTTGAACAACCTCAAGGTTTTGAAAATTCAGATTTTCCTAATTATGTTTTGAAACTTTCAAAAGCTCTTTACAATTTGAAAAAAGCTCCTCGAGCTTGATATGAAAGATTAAGTTCATTTTTAATCAAAAATTGTTTTCGCAAAGGGAAAGTTGACACCACATTATTTTTAAAATATTTTAAAAATGATATTTTAATAGTTCACATTTATGTTGATGATATTGTATATGGTGCTACTATGAATGCCTATGCAAAGAGTTTAAAACTCTTATGCAAAAAGAATTTGAGATGAGTCTTGTAGGAGAGCTTACCTTCTTTCTAGGCCTACAAGTGAAACAATCCAAGGATGGCATTTTCTTAATCAAGAAAAGTATACAAGGGAGTTGCTTAAAAGATTTGGAATGGATGAATGCAAGCCAAGCACAACCCCTATGAGCACCACTACAAAATTGGACAAAGATGAAAAAGGCAAGTTTATTGATAAAAAAGGTACAGATGTATGATTGGTAGCTTACTTTATTTAACGGCATCTAGGCCGGATATTATGTTTAGTGTATGCTTGTATGCTAGATTTTAATCTGTTCCAAAAGAATCACATTTAATTGTTATTAAAAGAATTATGCGCTATTTAAAGCACACATGTGAATTACGCATTTGGTATGATAGAAACTCCCCATTTGAATTATATGCTTACACCGACGCAAATTTTGCTGAGTGTAAAGTTGATAGGAAAAGCACTAGTGGGATGTATTACTTTCTTGGTAGCTCTCTTATTTCATGGGCTAATAAGAAATAAAACTCCATCGCACTTTCTACCGCCGATGCCAAATATATAGCCATTAGTAGTTGTTGTGCACAAATACTATGGGTAAGATAATAATTGCTTGATTATGGTGTCAATTGTTCCAATGTCCATGAAGTGTGATAACACAAGTGTTATAGAAATGACCAAAAATCCAATTCAACATTCTAGGACTAAATACATTGACTTGTGATATCATTTCATTCGAGAACATGTGACTCTTAAGGATATTGCCATTGAACATGTGTCCACTGAAATCCAACTTGCAGACATATTTACAAAACCCTTGAGTGAAAAATGATTTTGCATGCTTAGAAGGGAATTAGGAATGATTGAATCTTGATTGTATATCAATTATAAGTAAAAGTGACTTGGTTATGTAATATCATTTTTAACAAGAATTGAACATTAAAAGTGTTGCACAACACTTACATCTATTTGAAATATATCCCTGGAACAAAATCTCAATGGTTAAAATTTCGAAAAAATAGTGAAAAGTGGCTGTCAGACTAGAACCGGTTAACCGATATGAGCCACCGGTCGACCGGTATGTGAACACATTCGGTTGATATCCATCGATCGATGATTGTTTATTAAAAAACAACTATCCGGTCGACCATTGGACATGACCGGTCGATCGGTATATGTCAAAATCGCGCACATATAACAAATTGACCGCTCGATCGGTTGATCCATTTTTTTGTTCACTCGGCTGCTGCCTTAGCTAGCGCGCATTCGACCATCCGTGGAACTCCAACCATCATCGTCGTCTCACCGGCCGGCCCATCCTCTCGTAGTCCATCGGCCAACCTCTCTCCGGCCACCCTCTTCTCTCTTCTTCCTTCGACGACCGCCGCCGCCCTATTCTTTTTTCGCCAGCCGCCTCGACTGCTATCTCCGCCAGTCGCCCTCTCTCTCTCTTATCTCCATCGCCAGTGTCATCTTTTCACCGTCCAGTCGTCAACCTTCCGGTCAGCCCTCTGCTCTACGGCCGTCCCTCTACTCTCCAGCCGCCCCTCTGCTTTTCTCTTCTCTCTTCATCGACCACCGCGGCTTTCCTCACAGCTCTTCCTTTCCGGCCGCCGTCTCCATCTCCCTTTCGACCGCCTCATAGGTATCATCTTCCTTTAGTGCCTTTTCCAACCACCAGACCCCTTTTGTTCCTTCCGACCACCATGTTGAATCCATGTCCACCGACGACAAAGGGTATTAACGTATTCAGCTCATCTTCCAGCGCCGTCGTCATTTTTGTGGCTCAGGTGGTACCATTCATGTCCTCCCACATGAGCCTGAACCGAAACCCGAACTCATGCCTGTCCAATGTGGATGAGGCCATGGACGAGAATGATCCCGTGGACATGCTCGTCAGCCACCTACCACTGATCCCACTAATTTTGATAGTCATCTCTTTGTCACCAGAGACGTCTCTGTTAGTTTCGAAGCCTTGTATGCCTCTCGCGAAGTCTAGCGTGCCTATACCATTGATTGCGACGCACTAAACATTCCAAATGTTTAGGATATATTCGCAACCATCGGTTGGCTGCCACTTCTCTCTCTCACGGAGTGTGTGTATCCGCGTCTTGTTCGTCATTTTTATGCGAACATGACAATCACTCGGGAGGCCATCATCACATATGTCCTTGGCATACCCATTCGCTTTGATCATGACCATCTCTGTCCAATCTTCGACATTGCGTGCCCATTACCTGGTTTCTATTCATTTGTCACTCATGATTGTCCTTCCAATTATCTTCCGCTCGCGGATGGCATTCGTACGGTTTTTCTGGACAAGACATCCATTATACCGTCGAAATGGCCCATCGACATCTTCATCCAACTATGAAAATAGCTCACACATACTCAGTCGCAGGATCACTCCTCGAGCCGGGCACTATACAGAGGTCGCTCACTTTGATCTATTCTTTCTTCACTGTCTCTATATCCGTGATGCCTCATTTCTCCATTTTGTCCATTTTCTCTTCTATCACATGGAATACACCTTCCAAAAGGTCTCCTCTGCTGCTCATGGTCGGTAACACTTATATTTTGGTGCCTAGATTACTAAGATTTTACTCTATTTTGCTGTCGAGATCCTTACAGAGGAGGAGTACATCCGACCCGCCCCATTGATATCATCGGTTTTCGGGACTTTGCACCGAAAATATCGTAGGTTTGGCAAGCCAGCACCGATAGACTCTGACGATAGAGATGATGCCACAGATAGAGAGCCAGCGCCGATGAACACTCAGGACGCACCGGAGGCTAGCCCCAGCTTCCCTCCGCCTTCGGCGCCCGCTTAACATATTGGATCTTCCCAGCACGCTCCCTCGACTTTTTATGGCACTCATGATTTTACGGTATTGTCACAACAAGTGGGTGCCATAGACCATCGCGTGAATCAAATGGATCGTAATATTCGACGGATGGAGCATGACTCTCGATATCTTGTTAGCTCGCTACAAGCCTACTATGCATCGTAGGGATTTATTCAGCCTGTTGCCCGTGATGATGGTAGTCCCGATGAGTTGTAGGTGTCTTAGCTCCCTCTTTGATGATGTCAAAAGGGGGAGAAGTTTGGTTAGGATGAGACGATGTTATATGTTTTAAGTTATGTGTTTTTAGTTTGATGTTTGCATTTGTACTAGTGTCGTGCACCATTTTGTAGTGATTATAGTCATTAGTGCATTAACACATGATGTATTATCGACTATGGATGTAATGTGATAACTTGTTTATGCCTTATTTGATTTCATGTCTATTTTGTTCTTTATTTGACGTGATAATGTTCATATTGTTTCATATTATTATGACAATATAAAGGCCACCTATTTAGGGGGAGAAAATGTGAAATATACATGATGTAGGGGGAGCATGCTCATTACTTACTATCTTAACTTACATTTTATTTATTTTCTCTCTTTATCGTCCAATTAGTTTGTCATCATAAAAAAGGGGCAGATTGTTGAATCCCATATTTTGATGATAACAAATCAAATTGGACATAAAAGTTACTAATCTATGCTCAAGTGATGATATACAGGTGTAGCATTGATATCATCTCATTTGCAGAAGAAATCGCCAGTTAAAATGATAAACATAAAAATTAACATACGACTGGTCGACCCATCGGTCGACCGGCCATGATGACAGGTTGATTGATAACAGCGGAAGAAATGATGAGATAATATCGGTAGATGGTCCAGTCGTTGCATCGGTCGAACGATCAGTACATCAGTAATTCACAAATGATGACACTATACTGATCGACGCCGAGACTATACCAGCCGATGTACCGATCGACTTCGAAATGTACCGGCTGACGTCAAGACGTTACCGGTCGAGGCATCGGTCGAAGGAGCGGTCGATCGGACTGCGTATAAAATCCCAAAAATGCCGCAATGGCCATATTGACCGATCGACTGATCACTGTGCTAGATAAACAGTAACGATTATTTTTCAAGGAGAAAATTATGGAAGAATTTTTGGGTGAGATTCTCACTTGTAGAAGCCTATAAAAGGATTACCAAATCCTGAGAAAACATCATCCAAGCAAGCAAGATCATTCTATAACTCCTTTCAAGTTCTTGAGCCCAAAGTTGCAAATTCTTCCTTTTTCTCTTCTAAGCTTTGAGTGTAAGAATATTTTGTAAAAGAAGAGAGTTGGAGCGAATCATTGTTCTCTGATCTAGTGAGAATTGAGAGCTCATTGTAAAAGAGGTGTGCCTTGCCTCTTGAACGGAGAAGAATGTGTGTGGTGTAAAGAGGGTTGTTCTCTCCCTACAAGAAAAGAGAAAGATAGTGAATCTTCGACAATCTCGAGGCCGAGAAGTAAGAGCGGGGACGTAGGCCAAAGAGTTGAGGCCGAACCTCATCAACATATCATGTCTCTCTGTGTTTGCTCTCTTACTCTTTATCATTATTTGCTTGTGATTGATTTTATTTTAAACACCAATTCACCCCCCCCCCCCCTCTTGGTGCTTTCGATCCTACAGTGGGAGGACAACAATTCTTGCCAGAAGAAATGATGAAGCAAACAATAGAAGACGCTGATAAAGTATGGTTCATTAGAGAAAGACTGAAGGCAGCCTTCATAAGGCAAAAGACCTATGCTGATAAGAAGCGAATAGAACAAATTTTCAAAGTGGGAGATCGAATGATGCTAAAGATTTCCCCGATGAAAGGAGTAATGAGGTTCAGCGAGAAGGGTAAGTTGAGCCCAAGGTATGTTGGCCCCTTCGAGGTACTTGCATTGATTGGAGATGCAGCTTGTCGGTTGGCGTTACCGTCATCATATGGACACGTGCATAACGTTGTCCACGTGTCAATGTTGCGCAAGTACCAACACGATGATGCTAATGTGGGGAATATGGAGGAACCAAATTTAAATGTCGATCTGACATATGTTGAGCAACCTATAGAGATCTTAGAGTACCAAATGAAGCACATGAAGAACAAAATGGTACCCCTGATGAAGGTGGCTTGGACAAATCATAGAGATGAAGACGCCACCTGGGAATTGGAAGAAGAGATGAGAAAAGATTTTTTGGAGTTATTTAGATAAGATAATGTAATTTCTTTTATCTAAATTCGAGGATGAATTTATTTTTAAGGACCTTATGATGTAACAACCCTAATTTTTCAAATTTTAATAAATGAATATTTAATAATTTTGAAAAATGTCATTATTAATAATATTATATTTAATAATTCTGAAAAATAAAATAAAATTGGAGAGGAGTTTGATTAGTGATGGGACTATTTAATCAATTTCAGTTCTTATCTATTTAATTATTAGAATAAAATTTGAATTAGTTAAAGAGATTAAATAGAGGATAAAATTTGAGTGGGATTAGATATTATATTTAGAGTATAAATAAGAATTTTAAAACCTTATAAATAAGGATGTTAGGGCCGGTCATCGGGAGTTATTTTCTCTTTTGCTTTCACGGCGATGGGCGTGACGTTTTGGCGACAATAAGAAAGAGAGGCGTAATATCCCGATGACAAGAAGGCGTGATCGACGTCGAACGGTTAGGTGTGAAACAATGTATGTATGGGGGATCCGTAGGTTTATTGTGTGTAGGATTAATTTTCTTTATATCTATTGCAGCTAGATTTGGCGCCATGTCTACGTGAGAGAAACGAGAAGAAAAAAAAAAGAAAAAAAGAAAAAAATGGAGAGGGAAAATTGTTGGTCGAGACATAAATAGAGAGAGAAAAAAGAGAGCAAGAATAAAACTTGGGGCAATTGATGGGACATTTGGCTCCCAAAGAAAAAAAGAGGAGTTTCACGACCTCCAAGAGATAGAGAGAGAAGGAGAGGAAAAAAGGATTGGAAGTGAAAATAAAAGAAAATTAGAAAGAGAAGGAAATTAAGAGAAAAAAAAGAGAAGAGGGCATAATGGACGTCTTTGGCGCCCAAGAAAGAAAAAAATGTAGACGGGGTGGAGGAATTTATGATTTTTTCGACAAGAAAAATTTAATTATTGAACTTCACGGTCAGCAAGAAAATATATATATGTATAAAAAGATAGGAATCGAGGATTACTTATTTATTATCATTAGAAATTTTAATTATTAATGATTGACTTGCTATGATTTATTGATTACATTAATTATTGATTTTCCTGATCATATTATTATAATCATTGATGTTAATGATGATTGTATTATTGGCCTATTTAGCTTTTCGCCCAGGTCTTCTCTAACCTAATTGATAATTTATCAAAGATAGACACTTTAGGTAAACAAGATAAAAGTCGAAACCTACTAGGCCCATGCCTATTGATTGAGACTAAGCCATGATCAATTGAAATGAATTGAATTGAATGGGGCAGATAGTGTAAAAGCTGTGAATGTCCCATGTATGGCCACTTGTCCTCCACTATACACGAATTCATTGAATTGTATTGGGCTTGCCATGGCACTGATCCCCCACTGGCATGCATGAAAGTGAGATAGTGTCTCTTAATTGACTGAGCGCTCCTCATTGAATTGGATAACTTCAAACATTGTAAATTGAATGGAATCGAATCGAAATTGAATTGAAATTGAATTGAATGGAATTGGATCATGGTCATTTGAATATATTGGTATTGAGTTGGCAATCGTTAATGCCTTATTGAATCGAATTGCTATTTACCAATGACCTTTAATTATTGAATTAAAATTTTTTAATTGAATAATGATTTATTGATTAGAAAATTAATAATTAATAATTGGAAATTGTTATTGGTTCATATTGGTCTTTTGACCATAGCTTGATATATTGCTCATATTAATAAATTGTTAATTGATTATTGTATTGACTGCTTAATTGACTCATCATTGATTATACCTTATTTTTGATTGAGCATATTGATTGTCTATTAGACCCTAAGTATTGAGTATTTTTATACTAATAGATATTTCCCTATACCTCGATCCATGGAGGTGAGAGAGCTTTGATAGATGATGGTTCTGTAAGTGGCTATACTCAGTGTCTGATAGATAAATGTTACACATGGCATTAGATCGAGTTATTTACTTTTATTATTTCCGCACTTATTAGAATTGTAAACTTATGGATGTTTTAGCATTTTGATTATCTTGAATTATTAGTTATCATTAATAAATTATTTCCGCACTTTATAGATGTTATTTCAAAAAAAATTATGTTATAAAAAATTGTGTAGCGTCTCTTGAACGGCTCTACGCATGTGAGTGTGTTCTTCATAACACGACAAGGGTTACACGAATGACCTATGTGAATCCTGGAGTGGCAACCGAAGACTACTTATATCTTGTAGCTATTATTTCCTTCATAAGAAACGTGTTTTTTCCTTTGAGAGAGTGAGAGGGACGAAGCAAGGATGACAACTTGGGGTGGGGGGGCAAAGGTAGAGTGTGAAAAAAAGAAAAAAAATGTATGTATGCATATATATACATCTAATTAATCAAACTTTATAACCAAATTAAGAAAATAAAAGGTATTATTTTAGAAGATAACTTATAATTATATATTTTATTTTATTTTAGTTAATTTTTTGTTACCCATCATGTATAATTATTTTTTGTGTTTATCATGTTAAAGAAAGATATATGTAACTAACTTTTTATGGCTTAACTAACTAACTTAATTTGTTATAGAAAGAAAACAAAATTATTGACATATATGTTATGCATTCATAAACACACACAATATAATATAGATCTACTATTAATATATACATATATTCTCTAATAAATATAATAACATATCATAATTATGTTAACTTTACAAAATCAGGAAGAATATTATTATATAAATTACTATATAAATAATATTTTAAAAAGTTAAGGGGGCCTTAATTATGTTAAGTTCAAAACATTAGGGGGCCTTACTATATATATTATATATATAATAGTAATACTTATTAGTAATATACATAATATCCCAAAACATTAGGGAAAAACTGTCACATCCAACTCCGTGACTAAATTCTAATCTCAATTATTGTATCCCTTAATTATGTTTAGCAATTATGAAAATAAAATCGGTAAAACCTCCTCCCTTACTTATCTCGTGGTATTTGCCAACACACATACAAAAGATGCATATATGTTCATCAAAGTCTAATAAAAGCTATAAGATTTCATATTCACATAGTATCATTAGTGCTTCACACACCATTTCACATATAACACCCCACAGGATCAAGTCTTATACAATCTTACAAACTTAATTACAACATCTAAGACTATCTATTACATATGCATGCTTCAAAAACAAAAGTGAAGGGGAATTAAAGTGCTTCAACGGCTCGACCTCTTCTATATGCAGCAAAACAAGCTCCGAGTCGATTCAACTCAAGAACTTATGAGTATCTGAAAAATTTAAAATGAGTACTGTGAGCAATAATCGTTTGCTCAGTGAGTGGAATAAAAGTACAACATAGGAGAACAATACGAGTGTATATAACATTTAAATAAACCACATTTCTTTCATATGAGAAATATTTAAAGCATAGCACATATAACATAACTTGTCCAATCATCTGAACTTTCACATAAGTAAAAGTAACTCAAGATATCATCATTTTCATAATTAAACTCCACACATGTGTCGTTGCATATACTCATCATGGGTCAATACATATCCCTCCATGATTATGTGTCATACAGTTAAGCAGATCTTCATAATCAAGAGTCATGGATAAGCAGAGCAAATCATGGGTCAATACGTATCCCTCTATGATTGTGTGTCATACAGTTGTTGAATCTTATGTTTTGATGATAACAAATTAAAATAAACATAAATGTTACTAATCTATGCTCAAGTGGTAATAATGCAGGTGTAAGATTGATATGACCAGATTCGCAGAAGAAATTGTCAAATTAAAATTGGAAGAAAATTTTTTTCAACACGACCGATCGACTCATCGGTCAACCGGCCATGGAACCGGTCGATTGATATTCAGAAGAAGAAAAGATGAGACATTACCAGTCGATGTATCGGTCGAAGGACCGATCGACCGGACAGCATCAAAATGCAAAAAATGAGACAACGGTCACATAGACCGGTCGACTAGCCATGGAACCGATCGACCGGCCATGGAACCGGTCGATTGATATTCAGTAAAAGAAAATATGAAATATTATCGATCGATGTATCGATCGAAGGACCGGTCGACCGGACAGCATAAAAAACGTAGAAAATGAAACAACGGTCACATAGAGCAGTCGACCGGCCCATCCCAGCGGTCGACCGGTCTCTCAGTTGAATGAACAATAACGGCTATTATTTTGAGGAGAAAATGTGGAAGACTTTTTGAACGAATTCTTGAGTGTGAGAAAGATAGAAAATTGCAAGTTTCTTCCCTTTTCTTTTCTTAGCCTTGAGTGTGAGAAAGATTTTGGAAAAGAAAAGAGTTAGAGGGAACATTTACTTTCTGATCTAGTAAGATTGAGAGCTCCTTGTGAAGATGTGTGCCTTGCCTCTTGAGCGGAGAAGAAGGCTTGATTGTGTAAAAAGGGTTGTTCTCTCCCTACAAGAAAAGAGAAAGATAGTGAATCTTCGGCGGTCTCGAGGTCGAGAAGTCGGAGCGGGGACGTAAGCCAAAGAGTTGAGGCCAAACCTCGTCATCATATTGTGTCTCCTTGTGTTTGTTCTTTATCTTTCATTTACGCCTTGTCTTTATTTGCTTGTGATCATTTTTATTAATTTATTCGAAAGTGAATTTTTGAGAAGATTTTTTATACACCAATTCACCACCCCCCCCCTCTTGGTGCTTTTGATCCTACAATTGGTACAAAGCGTGTTGGTATAATTTTAAGGTTCAAAATATCTTTAAAGGTGGTTTTAGTTTTTCCGAAGGTCAATTTATTAATCGTCCTCCACTTTTTAATGTCTCAAATTTTGCATATTGGAAAATTAGGATGCAAGCCTATGTTTGTTCTATTGATATTAATATGTGGGATATTATCCAAAATGGTTTTGATTTAAGTAAGAAAAAACCTTTAGAATATACCGAAGGAGAAAGACTTTTAGTAAAACTAGATTGGAAAGCTAAAAATATTTTTTCATTGTGCTTTGGATCCAACGGAGTTTAATCGGATTTCTAGTTGTGAAAGTGCTAATGAGATTTGGAAGAAACTTATTATCACTCATGATGGAATGGATAAAGTTAAGGAGTTTAGATTAAATATTTTAAATCATCAATATGATTATTTCAAAATGCTTGAAAATAAATATATAAATGAGATGGTCGTTCGCTTTAATGATATTATAAATGTCTTAGCTTCTTTGGGAGAGCCAAGGACTAACCCTCAAAGAGTGAAAAGGTTTCTCAGGTCTCTCTCTTCCAAATGGCATACAAAGAGAACGGTGATTGAAGAAAATGACTTAAACAAGTTAGACTTTGATGATCTTATAGGTTCACTCTTAACTTATGAGATCGGGATCAAGGAGGATGAAAAAGCAAATACTCTAAAAAGGAAAACACTTGTTTTGAAGGCAAACAAAGATAAGGAAGATACAAGTGAAGAGGATGAGGATCTTCATGAAAAGAAACTTTCCCTATATGCAAAGAAGCTTAACAAATATCTCAGGTTTGCTAAGCAAAAGAAGAAGAAAGGCTTCTCCAAGAGAATATCATCATTAAGTAAAAGTCAAATAACTTGCTTTGAATGCAAAAAGATTGGACACTACAAAAATGAATGTCCAAATTTGGTTAAAAAGGAGAAAGATGGAGAAAGCTCAAGAAGGAAGAAAAAAACTCTTCAAGCCACTTGGGATGAAAGCGAAGATGAAGAGAATGACTCCAACACCTCCTCTAGTGATGACGAAGAAGACTACATATGTCTAATGGCTAATAGCCATGATGTATCATCTAACTCTTCTAACTCTAGTGATAGTGAATCCTTCAATGTGCATAAGGAGTTTAGAGTTCTAATTAATAAATATGGATGCCTAAAAAAGAAATACGATGAGATAAAAATAGAGCTTGAAAATTTGCAAAAGAAAAATAAGAATGCTAAAGCATGTGAAAAGTGTGATATATTGAATGAAGAAAACTCTAACTTGGAATTCTCAATTAAAGAATTGAAAATGGAAAATAGTGCACTAAAATCATTATGTGAAAAACAAAATGTAGAAAGTGCATGCTTGAACAATGAAATTAATAAATTGAAAGTTGAGCTTGAAAATTTTTCAAATAGAAGTAAAATGTTAGATGTCATGCTTAGTGGATTTAGAATATCTTCAAACAAAAAGGGACTTGGTTTCACAAGATCACATATTATTTGTTTTCATTGTAGATATGAAGAGCATTATTCTTATGATTGCAGAATTAGAAAAGGAATAATAAAGGGATGAAGAAACGTTAGGTTTCGAAAAGGACCATGACTAACCAAGATGGACCCAAACAAGTTTGGGTACAAAAAAGATGAAACTCCTAATTTCTTTCTTGTAGGAAACTTCTAAGTAAAATGTAAGTAAATGGTATTTGGATAGTGGATGCTCAAGACATATGACCAGCGATGCCTCAAATTTCATCAATTTGGAAAAGAAAAATAAAGAAAAAATCACCTTTGGAGACAATAGCAAAGGAAGAGTAATTGGTATAGGTAATATTGGTAAGAATGAAAAAGTGTATTTAGAAAATGTTTGACTTGTTGAAAATTTAAAACATAATCTAATTAGCATAAGTCAACTATGTGATAAAAATTATTTAGTAAAATTTAAAAAGGAAAAATATTTGATACTAGATGAAAACAACAAAGTTTTACACATGAGTTTTAGGTACAATAATGTATACAAATTGATTTTGATAACTTGAAAAATGAAAAATATCTTAGTGTCATGCATGATGACATAAACTTGTGGCATAGAAGAGTACGACATGCAAATTATAAATTGCTAAATAAACTTTCAAATCATTAATTGGTTAGAGGCATGCCTAAAATCAAATTTGAGAAAAATAATATTTGTGATTCATGTCTAAAAGGTAAACAAACCAAAAGTTCTTTTAAATTAAAAGGAGTTATTAGTACAGAACTTTTACATTTTGACTTGTTTGGACCTATTGATGTGACAAGTTTAGGAAGAAAAAGATATGTATTTATGATTGTTGATGATTTATCTCATTTTACCTGGACTATTTTTCTCACAAGTAAAGATAAAACGCTAAACATGTTTTCGAAATTCGCAAAAAGAATTCAAAATGAATTTGAACAAAAGATTTCAAAAATTAGAAGTGACCATGGAGGAAAATTTGAAAATCTTATTTTGCGAAGAAAATGGAATCATTCATAATTTTTCCACTCCTACAACACCTCAACAAAATGGAGTGGTATAAAGAAAAAATAGGACTATACAAGAAATTGCTAAAACAATTTTAAATGAAAGCAAGTTACCAAAATATTTTTGGACGAAAGCCGTAAACACATCATGCTATGTTCTCAATAGGATCCTACTTAGACCTCTTGAGAAGAAAACTTGTTTTGAAGTATTATTTTGTAAGAAACTAAATATCTCTTATTTCAAAGTTTTTGGATGTAAATGCTATATTTTGAATATCAAAGATAAACTAGGCAAATTTGATAATAAATGTGATGATGGTATTTTTCTTGGTTATTCTAATACAAGTAAAGCTTATAGAGTGTATAACAAAAGAACATTAGTTGTTGAAGAATTTATTAATGTTAAATTCAATGAAACTAATAATTTTTTGAGCAAGAAAGTATATAATGATGATGAAGAAATAGTTGAAGTACAAAGACAACTTGAAGTTGTGGACATAGAGGAAGCAAAAGCTTACACCCCAAAAGTGGAAGAAATGGAAGAACCTCAAAAAGAGGAGAATCAAATCATTCCAAGAAATTGGAGACATGCCTCATCACATCCACTTGATCAAGTTATAGGTAATATAAATGAAGTTATAAAAACTAGAAATTCTTTAAAAAATCTATGTGCTTTTTTGGCTTTTCTTGCAAATTTTGAGCCCAATAATATAGATGAAGCACTTGAAGATCCAAATTGGATAAATGCAATGCATGATAAATTAAATAATTTTGAAAGAAATCAAGTGTGGAAACTTGTGGAAAGACCCAAGGACCATCCTATCATTGGATCCAAATGGGTCTTTCGAAATAAGTTAGATGAAAATGATGTCATTGTGAGGAACAAGGCTAGATTAGTGGCCAAGGGTTACTCACAAATTGAAGGGATTGATTTTGATGAAACTTTTGCTCCCGTTCCTAGACTTGAGGCAATTCGAATGCTTTTGACTTTTGCATACTATAAAAGTTTTAAACTTTTTCAAATGGATGTTAAATCGGCCTTCTTGAATGGTTTTATAAATGAGAAAGTTTATGTTGAACAACCTTAAGATTTTGAAAATCCAGATTTTCCCCATCATGTTTTAAACTCTCAAAAACTCTTTATGAATTGAAACAAGCCCCTTGAGCTTGGTATGAAAGATTGAGTTCATTATTAATTGAAAATAGTTTTCAAAAAGAGAAAGTTGACACCACATTGTTTTTAAAACCTTTTAAAAATGATATTTTAATAGTTCACATTTATGTTGATGATATCATTTATGGTGCTACTAATGAATGCCAATGCAAAGAGTTTGAAACTCTTATGCAACAAGAATTTGAAATGAGTCTTGTAGGAGAGCTCACCTTTTTTCTAGGCCTATAAGTAAAACAATCCAAAGAAGACATCTTTCTCAATCAAGAAAAATATACAATAAAACTACTCAAAAGATTCGGAATGAACGAATGCAAGCCGATCACAACTCCTATGAGCACTACTACAAAATTAGATAAAGATGAAAAAAGCAAGTCCATTGATTAAAAAAGGTACAGAGGTATGATTGGTAGTTTGCTCTATTTGACGGCATTTAGGCCAGATATAATGTTTAGTGTGTGTTTGTGTGCTAGGTTTCAATCCGCTCCCAAAGAATCGCACTTAATCACCGTAAAAAGGATAATGCGCTATTTAAAGCATACAAGTGAATTAGGCATTTGGTACGATTGAAATTCCCCATTTGAATTGCATGTCTACGCCAATGCGGATTTTGTCGGGTGTAAATTTAATAGAAAAAACACTAGTGGGATATGTTATTTTCTTGGTAGTTCTCTCATTTCATGGGCTAACAAGAAACAAAACTCCATCGCACTTTCTACCGCCGAGGCCGAATATATAGCCGCTGGTAGTTATTGTGCACAAATACTATTGGTAAAATAACAATTGCTTGATTATGGTATAAATTGTTCCAATGTACCCATGAAGTGCGATAACACAAGTGCTATAGAAATGACAAAATATTTAATTCAACAATCTAGGACTAAACACATCGACTTACGGTATCATTTCATTAGAGAACATGTGACCCTTAAGGACATTGTCATTGAACATGTGTCCACCGAAGTTCAACTTGCAGATATTTACAAAACCTTTGAGTGAAGAACGATTTTGCATGCTTAGAAGGGAATTAGGAATGATTAACTCTTGATTGCATATCAATTCAAAGTAAAAGGGACTTGGTTATGCAATATCACTTTTGACATGAATTGAACATTAAAAGTGTTGCACAACACTTACATTTATATGATATCTTTGGAATATGATTTTTATAATTTTAAATGACTTAAATGGTTCAAATTTTGAAAAATACAGGGATCGGTCGACCGACTGGAAGGACTTGTCGACCGCTGTGAAATTTGCAAATGTGCACAATCGTCAAACAACGATCGGTCGACCGATATGATACACCGGTCAACCGGTATATAACTGCATCTGGCTGACATCAATCGCCCGTTGGATGATTTATTTGGAAAAGAACTATCCGGTCGACCGCTAGTCTTGATCGGTCGACTGGTATATGCCAAAATCGCGACATATAAGAAATCGACCGCTCAAATCGGTCGACCAAATTCCTCTTATACGTGACCGCTGCCCTTGCCACTGCCAGTGACAGCTGACCAAATTCCGGCCAGCCGACCAAACCTTCCCCTCCGGCGAACCCTACAGTCGCCGACGACTCTAGAGATCAGCTGCCCTCTTTCTTCGACTCTAGCAACCGGCCACCTCTGCCGACCGAAACGTCTCCTCTCTCACCGACCGTCCCTCTGCTCTCCGGTAGCCCCTCTCCGTCGGCCGTCCTGCCTCTCTCTCTCGCTCTTCTGGTTCTCCTCTCTCTCTTCTCTCACCGACTGTCCCTCTGCTCTCCGATAACCCCTCTCCGCCGGCCGTCCTGCCTCTCTCTCACTCTTTCGATTCCCCCCTCTCTCTCTCCTCTCTCACCGTCGGTCCCTCTGCTCTTCGACAACCCCTCTCCGTCGGCCGTCCTGCTTCTCTCTCTCACTCTTCTCTCGTCAATCGTTCACCGGCCGGCCACTCTTTCTCTCTTTCCTTCATCGTTCACCTACGATTCTGCATCACAGTCTCCATCTACATCTTCCTCTCGATCGACCAGTCACCAGCATCAGCCTCTTTCCCAATCATCAGACACCCGTTTGTCCTGCATTGTTGAATCCATGGCTGACGATGAAGGGATTCTTCCTCTTCAGTTAGTCTTTTAGTGTTGTCATCGTCATTTCTATGGCTCAGGTGGTCGTGTCACTATAATCCCAAATGAGCTTAACCCAGAACCGGAACCCGAAACCGCACCTGTTCGACGCGGACGAGGACGATCCCGTGGACGTACTCGCCAGTCACCTTCCCCCGAGTCCACTGATTTTTATAGTCATCTCTTTATCACTAGGGACGTCTCTGCTAGTTTTGAAGCCTTGTATGCCTCTCGCGAAGTCTGGCGTGCCTATACAATTGATTGGGACGCTCTAAACATTCTGGATGTTCAGGTGATGTTCTCAACCATCGGTTGACTACCACTTCTCTCTCACACAGAGCGTATGTATTCACGTCTTGTTCGTCATTTTTATGCGAACATGATAATTATTCGAGAGGCCATCATCTCATATGTCCTTGGTATACCCATTCGCTTTGATCCAAACAATCTTTGTCGCATCTTTGGCGTTGCATACCCCTTACTTGGTTTTTATTCATTTGTCACTCATGGCTAGCCTTCCGATTATCTTTCGATCGTGGATGGCATTTGTACGGTTTTTGTTGAACAAGACGTCCAGTATACCGTCAAAACGGCCCATCGTCATCTTTACCCAATCATGAAAATGGCTCATCACATTCTTAGTCGCTGATCACTTCTCGAGCCGGACACTATACAGATGTTATTCATTTTGATCTCTTCTTTCTTCACTATCTCTACATCAATGATGTCTCGTTCCTTCATTTTGGCTATTATGACTTCTATCACATGGACTACACTTTCCAGAAGATCTCCACTGCTGCTCTTGGTCGGTATCACTTATATTTTGGTGCCTGGATCATTAAGATTTTATTCCATTTTGGTGTCGAGATCCCTACAGACGAGGAGTACATTCGACCTCGCCCTACTGACATCATTGGTTCCAGAACCTTGCACTAAAAAAGTCTTAGGTTTGGTGAGCAGGCATCACTAGATTCTGACGATAGAGATGATGCCACAGATGGAAAGCCAGCGCCGATGGACACTCAGGATGCACCGGAGGCTGGCCCCAGCTTCCCTTCACCATCGGTGTCCGCTACCTCGGATTTCTAAGCACCTATGACTTCACAGCTGTTTTACAGAAGGTGGGTGCCATAGACCATTGTGTGACCCAAATGGAGCGTGACTCTCGATACCTTGTTGGCTCACTACAAGCCTACTATGAATCGCAGAGATTTATTCTACCGTAGCTCGTGAGGATGATAGTCCCGATGAGGAGTAGTTGGGTTGTCTCCCTCTTTGATGATGTCAAAAGGGGGAGAAGTCTAGGACGATATTATGTTGCTATGATGTTATGTGTATGTTATGTGTTTACATTTGTGTTGTGCACCATTTTGTAGTGACTATAGTCACATTTGTTAGTGCATGAACACATGATGTATTATTAACTATGAATGTAATGCGATGACTTTTTTCATGATGAAGTGCCTTTTGATTTCACTTTTGATTTCATATCTATTTTTTTTTCTTTCTCGCCATATGTTTATATTGTCTCAAGGTATTATGAGAATATAAATGCCGCCTAGTTAGGGGGAGAAAAGTGAAATATGCATAAATGTAGAAGGAGCTTGTTTACTACTTTCTATTTAAACTTATATTTCATTTTCTTTCTTTCTCTTTCTCCTTATCGTCCAATTAATTTGCCATCATAAAAAAGGGGGAGATTGTTGAATCTTATGTTTTGATGATAACAAATTAAAATGGACATAAAAGTTACTAATTAATGCTCAAGTGGTGATAATGCAGGAGTAGGATTGATATGACCAGATTCATAGAAGAAATTGCCAAATTAAAATTGGAAGAAAATTTTTTTCAGCACGACTGGTCGACTCATCGGTCGACCTGCCATGGAATTGATCAATTGATATTCAGTAGAAGAAAAGACGAGACATTACCGATCGATCGGACAGCATCAAAATGCAGAAAATGAGACAACGGTCAGATACACCGGTCGACCGGCCATGGAACCGGTCAATTGATATTCAGTAGAAGAAAAGATGAGACATTTATGTATCGGTCAATCGGACAGCAAAAAAAATGCAGAAAATGAGACAACGATCACATAGACCGGTCGACCGACCCATCTCAGTGGTCGACCGGCCTCTCGGTCAAATGAATAATAATGGCTATTATTTTGAGGAGAAAAATGTGGAAGACTTTTTGAAAGAATTCTCACCTCTAGGAACCTATAAAAGGAGTGTCAAAACCTGAAGGAAAATCATCCAAGCAAGCAAGAACATCCTATAGCTCCTCTCAAGTTTTTTAGCATAAAATTACAATTTTCTTCCCTTTTCTTTTCTTAGCCTTGAGCGTGAGAAAGATTTTATAAAAGAAAAGAGTTAGAGGGAACAGTTACTTTCTGATCTAGTAAGATTGGGTACTCCTTATGAAGAGGTGTGCCTTGCCTCTTGAGCGGAGAAGAAGGCTTGATTGTGTAAAGAGGATTGTTCTCTCCCTACAAGAAAAGAAAAAGATAGTGAATCTCCGGTGGTGTCGAGGTCGAGAAGTCAGAGCGGAGACGTAGGCCAAAGAGTTGATGACGAACCTCGTCATCATATTGTGTCTCCTTGCATTTGTTCTTTATCTTTCATTTACACCTTGTCTTTATTTGCTTGTGATCGTTTTTATTGATTTTTTCAAAAGTGAATTTTTTAGAAGATTTTTTATACACCAATTCACCCCCCTCCCCCTCTTGGTGCTTTTGATCTTACAACAGTTAAGAAGAGTTTCACAATCAAGAGTCTCGGATACACAGAGCAAATCATGGGTCAATACGTATCTCAATCATGTTTGTGTGACACTCAATCATGATTCTAAAAAACGCAGAGCAAATCATGAGTCAATACGTGCACACAGAGTAGTCCCCAAAGGGCAAAAACACCCGATATACGCCCCAAAGGCTTCTTATATATCGAATGCGGTCCCAAAGACTTTTTTCAAATAACATAGCTAATGAACACATGGAGTTTAATAATATCAAAATACACATGTCATAATCACATATCATTATCAAGTAAAACTTATTTTCACTTCACAAGCATTGTTCCCTAAAAACATTTTTGTATAAGATGTTACTCCATCTCATATGAAATCCTTAAAACATATCATAAATACTTTTTATAACTCAAGATATGTTTTAATAATAACAATAATAAGATTTGCATGAAGTATTATCATAAATAAAAGAACTAACATATAACATTTTACTATGTTATAAATTTACCCACTCACCTTGTACTTTATCACTTCAAGGAGGTTTATTAAATTTCCTCTCTTTCACTTGCAACTGGATGTTTTCATACAAGCAATAATGCATTTTTACTTCTCAATCACTAATAAGGTAATATGCAATGCATGCTCATGATGCATGAATGATTATGCACCCTAAAATTCATATAATCCTCTCTAATATCAATTTCTAATTTCATGTATTTATATTCATAAGCTATTTCACACTTGGGACGTTTCAATTTTCCAAAGCTTAACTAGATGTTGTCTCAGGATTTCAGACTGAGTACTTATCAATAAATAATTCATAATTTCTTAATAGATGAGAAAATCTTATGATTCTGGATTAATTAGAAGCTAGACATCCTAAGGTTTCCAACCTCCAAATATCATTAACTAAGTCCAACTGAATAAGTCATAACACCTAAGGCAATCTAACTTAGGGTTTGTGTCATGGCAGACTGTGTGTCACTGAAAGATTGATTTATATTTTCCTTATACTTGTCCATTTAACTAGGTCATAATTTTCTTGAAAACTAGAATTCATTAGTCATAAAAAGTATAGAATTTAACTCGTTGTATAGCCTTTAACAAAAATAATTAATTCGAGTCATCATTTGTCCATGTCCTGAAATTTGACAGAATAATCACTATGAAATGAAAAATTCATTTCTCCAAAACTAAAAGTCCAAATAAGATGATACCACTTCTCACCGAACCCTTGGAATGTCTAATTAAGCATATCCAAATTTCAAACCCTAATTCAACTTTACTCCAATCATGCCCTAATTTACAAATTAAACATATATCAGACTCGGGACAGGATGAGTGACTTGCGAAGCTAAGTTCATAACTTCCTCTATAAAACTCCGTTTTAGTTGATTCCAAAGGCCATGGAAAGATAACTTCGAATTGATTAACCATACATTGTTCGTTAATCACAATCAGAAGAATAATTTTCGGATCAAAACTCACCTTGAACAATCGATGTTCCCAATTTTCCCCAGGTCGTTTCGCTCGACTTCTGCCTTTAGTAATGTTTCTATGGTGAAAAGATAATATTAAGTGGCTTATATATTTTTTTTAGAATTTTCTGAAGTCATATGGCGGTTTGGAAAAAATATCTCTTTGAGCTGCTCTCACATGTATGCTTCAGCTGCTTGGAACTTAAGTGATGGTCAATCACATTTTTTTGTCATAACTAAGTGTTTTAACCCTAATTAAGCTTACTTAATCCTATTTTAACATGTATATGATAATATTTGGAAATTTATAATTTATTCATAATAACCTTGTGTAATAACTTTGTAGAGTTTATTGATAATTAATTAATCATTATGCTCTAATCGAAATATTAATTACTATATACAAATATTACTAAATGGACATCCAAACTAACTTAGTATGTTAATTAAATGCATGATTATGCACAATTGATGTTTTTAGGACACGTCCGTGATAATTCTCTCCTCAAAAAAAATTCCGTCCCCGAAATTTGGTTACCTATTTCAGGGAATAAGAACGGATACTTTTCTCTTATTTGATCCTCTCGCTCGCAAGTTACCTCTTCTCTTGAATGATTTCTCCAAAGCACCAAAAATAGTGGAATCTTTCGATTTCGTAGTTCTTTTTCCTTTCTTCCAATAATTTGTACTGAATTCTCTTCATATGACAAATCCTCTCATATTTGAATAGATTGGGGCTCCAACACATGAGAAGGATCTGATTGATATCGTCGAACATAAAGACATGAAAGACATCATGAATACGTGATAACTCTGGTGGTAGAGCTCACCTATATGCAACTGGTCCAATATGCTCCAAAATTCCATACGGTCCTACATATCTCGGACTTAACTTTTTTTTTCCCAAATCGTATAACACCTTTCAAGGCGAAACTTTTAAGAAGACCTTACTGTCCACTTCATACTTCATTTGCTCGACGATGTTGATCTGCATACCTTTTTTGTCGATCATGTGTTGCCTTTAACTTTTGTTTGATGATTTTTAGGTTGTCGACAATCTCTTGCACTTTTTGTGGTCCTAAAAGGATTCTTGCACCTTCTTCATCCCAACATATCGGTGTCCTATATTTTCTATCATATAATGCTTCAAAAGGAGCCATCTCGATACTTGAATGAAAGCTATTATTATAGGCAAACTCTGCTAATGGCAAGTGTTCATCCCAAGATCCCTTAAATTCTAGAATATGACTATGAGCATTTCTTCAAGTGTTTGAATTGTTCTCTCTGATTGACCATCTGTTTGAGGATCAAATGAAGTATTAAACTTTAGTTTTGTGCCTAAGGCATTTTGTAAACTATGCCAGAATCGAGAGGTAAACCGAGGATCTCTATCCGAAATGATAGATATTAGAATACCATGCAGTCTCACAATTTCATCAATGTATAACTTGACTAAGGTATTTAAAGAGTCGTCCTTTCGAACTGGTATGAAATGTGCAGACTTTGTAAGACAATCAACAATTACCCAAATAGTGTCGTGATTTCTCTTAGTTCTTGGAAAATCCGTCACAAAATCCATAGTGATTTCATCCCACTTGTATTTTGGTATTGGAATTGATTGAAGAGTTCCAGTTGGAGCTTTGTGTTCTACTTTTATCTGCTGACATATTAAACATCGAGAAATATATTTTGCTATGTCTTTCTTCATACCATGCCACCAAAAGTTTCTCCTCAAATATCTATACATTTTAGTACTTCCTGGATGGATAGTATAGGACGAGCAATGAGCTTCCTCCATTATTTCTTGCCTAAGATTTCCAACATTAGAAACACATAACTTGCGGCCAAACATTAAAGTCACATTGTCCTTTAATGAGAATTGTGTTTGCTCTTCGTTCTTTACTTGATTGATGATTTTCACTAATTCATATCAAAAGACTTTTCCATGCATGTCAATAGTAAACTTAGTCCTTTAGAATGTTCCATGTTAGTACATACACCTGTGGGAGATTCTATTATTGTCGCACAATCATATAAGGATTGTAGGGTCAAAGTTGCTGAGCAAAACATGCAGGCGGATCTCATTCCTCTAAATATTCAATACTTTGATGTCATTATTGGAATGGATTGGTTAGCTCGACATCATGCCACTATAAATTATTTTAAGAAAGAAGTTTACTTTGAGTCACCCTAAAAAGAGAGAGTTACCTTTTGTGATAAACATCAAATTCTTCCCTCTTATAATATTTCTGCGATGGTGGCACATAAATTAATCAAGAAGGGATGTAAAGCTTACCTTGCTTTTGTGATTGACACTAAGGTAGAAGGACCATGGTTGGAAAATATTCCAATCGTATCTGAATTTGTAGATGTTTTCCGGAGGATCTTCCTGGATTACCGTCAGAACGAGAAATTGAGTTCAGTATTGACCTTGTTCCTGGAACGACTCCTATATCCATTGCTCCTTATCGAATGGCACCAACAGAATTGAAAGAGTTAAAGTTATAATTACAAGAATTATTAGACAAAGGTTTTATCCGGCCGAGTGTTTCTCCTTGGGGTGCACCAGTATTATTTGTCAAAAAGAAAGATGGAACATTACAGTTGTGGATTGATTATAGACTATTAAATAGAGGTACCATAAAGAATAAACATCCTTTGCCACGGATCAATGATCTTTTTGATGAACTGTAAGGAGCAAAGGTATTTTCAAAAATAGATTTGAGATCAGGGTATCATCAGTTGAGAATTAAAGATGTCGACATTGCCAAAACTGCCTTCAGAACTCGGTATGGACACTATGAATTTCTGGTGATGCCATTTGGTTTAACAAATGCGCCCACAGCTTTTATGGATCTCATGAATCGAGTTTTCAAACCTTATTTAGATAAGTTTATGATTGTTTTTATCGATGATATAGTAGTCTATTCTCGAAGTGAAGAAGAGCATGAAGAACATTTAAGAATTATTTTGCAAATACTTCGAGAGAAACAATTATATGCAAAATTTAGCAAGTGTGAATTTTGGCTCAACTCAATGGTATTCTTGGGACATGTATCTCAGCAGAGGGCATTTGTATGGACCCAACAAAGGTTGACAGAAGTAAGAAGTGGGAGTCTCCAAAACGTGTGACAGAAGTAAGAAGTTTTCTTGGCCTAGCAGGATATTATCGACGTTTTATTGAAGGTTTTTCTATGATCGCAGTTCCATTAAATAGACTTCTTCGGAAGAATGTAAAGTTCGAATGGATAGAGCAATGTCAAGATAGCTTCGAAAAGTTAAAGAGATGTTTAACATCTGCTCCAGTGTTGACACTCCCAACAGACAATGGAGGCTATGCGGTATATAGTGATGCTTCTTGACAAGGGTTGGGTTGTGTTCTAATGCAATACGGAAAAGTTATTGCATATGCTTCTCGATAACTCAAATCACATGAGTTAAACTACCCAACACATGATTTATAATTGGTAGCAGTTATTTTTGCTCTTAAGATATGGAGACATTATCTTTATGGAGAGACATGTCACATTTTTACGGATCACAAGAGTTTGAAATATCTTCTTACACAAAAAGAATTAAATTTATGCCAAAGAAGGTGGATGGAGTTATTAAATCCATATAAAGATAATGGTAGCTCCGTCCCTGATTATATATTAATTGTAGGCCATAGGAAGAAGATGATTATATGTAAAGGAATTAGATAATCATCCTGCTCTAATTGTTGTGGACTTGACATTTAAGTCATTAACAACAACTACGAAGTATGAAGCCAGTACTGCAAAGGCAAAATAAAACTTACATCCAAAGCTAAGGAACAATAATTAATTTTAATACAAATATCTCATCTCTCTCTCTCTCTCTCTCTCTCTCTCTCTCTCTCTCTCTCTCTCTCTCTCTCTCTCTCTCTCTCTGCATTCATATGTGCATGTGGTCACATTGCAAATTGGAAAAGCTACTCTTTCAAACCATACTAGCAAAGAGGGGATTATCTTTTTTGTCAATAAGATCATAGTCATTCAATTAAATATAAATCAAATTAAAACTGAATTTAAATATCCATGCCTATATTTGTTTTTCACGTTTTACGTATTATTTGACTTACAAGAGAAAGAAAGAAACTTCTTCCGAAAGAAAAAAGGGAAAGAAAAGAATCAACACCATCATATACACCAACTTGCATGTGTTTCCATTACCTACCTAAATAGTCATGCTAAGTTGTACTTAACAATCATACCAACTATTTAATTGAACGCTTCTTTGGGTACTTTCTACGCGTCACATATAAAATTACCAATTGATCTTAGAAAGATATCATGCAGAGTTCTTGCAACGTGCATGTAAAGAAGACGGATAAATAAATATTATAGAAATAATTAGGAGTGACAACCCCCCCCCCCCCCCCCCCCCCCCCCCACCACCACCACCACCAATAAGTTTATACCCCGCCCTGATCCCCTTGGAGGCCAGAACCTTCACGGGAAACTTGATTCCCCATTTTTTAATTAAAAAATATGAAAATATTATAAAATAACTAATTATTATATAATATTCATACAATATTTACAATATATAATTAAATCTAACAAATTAATCTTAACACTTCTGCATAATGTTAAAAATAGCAACAAAAAAATCAATCTACCTCTTTCGAAATTCAAGCATTGAATACATATGTCAAACAAAAAATATCAAATAAAAAGTAAAAAAAACATAGCATGGACATCCTCATATGGCGGCCGGCGTCGCCCTTCTGCTGTCGCGCGTCTGGCCATCCCTCGCTGGCCATCGCGCATCCGGCCATCCCTCGTCTAGTCATCGCGCGTCTGAGCGTCCCTCATCCGATTGTCGTTAATAGCATGGAGCGCTTGTGTTCTAAGACCATTGACACGAGCGTCGCATGTGCGGAGCTCTGGTCTTCGCATCCGGTCATCGTCGTGAATGGATCCTCCTGTATATAACCGTCATGCGTCTGGCCATCGTTGGGAGTGTGGAGCCGGCGCGATCATCGCCGTCTTCTAACGATGCAATGCACAGAGGTGGAGCTTCGGAAGTCGTGCATCCGACCGTCATTGGGAGTGGATCCTCCTGGGCCATTGAGCGCACTGGTGGATGTTTGAAGGTCGCTGGCGCGAGCATCGCCCTCTTCTAGCAAGAATCTCTGTTGCCGCCACTATCATCGCCCTCCTCCAGCGTCTTGGATGAGTTGTGGCTTCATGGTGAAAGGGATCGGTCGTCAAGTGGAGGGATCAGCCGTCAGGTGGAGGGATCCGTCGTCAGGTGGAGGAAAAAGAAAAAAGATGGGATCAATAGCAGGTAGAGGCAAAAACGGAAAGAGAATAGACTATGTAGGTTTTTGTTCTATATATATGATAAAGTGGATAATTGAGATTTGATTTGAAGATTTATATATATATATATATATATATAAAATTAGGGTGCGAAAATTCGAGGTCTCACGGGGCGGGAGCAACTCTCTTGTCCCGAGTTCCAAAAGAGGGTTCGTGGGCAATTTTTCCCATCCCCGACCCCGCGGGGGAAAAATCCCCAAGTTCGAGGAACGGAATTCTCTGCGGGGCCACGGGAGCGGGGGGATATTGCCATCCCTAGACATAATAGCAATATTTACAAAATTTATCTTTAATTGGACTAAGCTCTTTAAGGGACAGCAAAGTTATTAGGCTAAAGAAAATGATAGATCTTAATTAAATTTATATAGGGACGGATGACTTCACGCATCTATTTTTGCTTGAGCGTTTGTATCACGTAGCGGTAATAAAATTACAATTCAATTAAAATTTAAAACGTTATCAATATATTTACTTATCTCAACTACTTTCTGGTATGTCAATAGTTCTATATTGAAGAAAAATAAAAATAAATAAAAGATACGGTATACAAAATAACTAGGCTAAAAGAATATTAATAGGCAATTTCTCTTCAAATTAGCTTTTCTAAAAAAATCCTATAATAATACGAAAATAATTCAATCTAACGAGAACATCTTATGTACTACTAAGGAAACATCAAATGAGCTTATAACTAGAGGTTAAGATTCAAGGCTTAAATTAAGGATCCTAATATTAACCTCTTTAATTAGCTGAAGAAAATATGCAGCAACTCTTTTTGTGGGATAATTATTTTTAATTGACTTCTATATTTTTTGGGGGGCAGAAACTGTAAAAAGTTATAATGGAGTTCTAAGAATACGTGCGTCATTTTTCCTTCAATAGTTGATAGAATATGATAAACCATATAATAACAAGAAGAAAGGTCTAGTATATGCATTACAAGGTCATTACAATGAAGTTTGTGATATCCTTTATGCACAATGCATACACCAACAGTAAAAGGTTTTTTAATTGAATATTTTATTAAACTATATTCATTAATGTAAAAAATCTCGAATTTAAATTTTTATATAAAATATTCCTGTTAGGAGCTGCGACCAAACCGAGTCTTAGTTCCTAAGTCTCAAGTTCAATTTTCACATGGAAATATTCTACTTAGGAACCTGGTGCACCAATCTAATCTGCACCATCCATTTGATAAGATGAAATCGCGTGTTGCAACTTCCTCCCCCACTGATCGCCCGACCTCCTCCTCCTCTCCTGCCCTTCGAGCGCCGCCGACTGCAAGCTCCCGTCTCCGATCATCACCCCCAGCGCTCGACTCCGATTGTTCCCCCCACGAGCGCCCAACGCTAATCGCATTCGAGCGCTGACTACCTCTGCAACCACCCCCTGTTCTCCCCTCCAAGCGCCACCAGATGCTAGTGCCTTACTCCGATTGCCACTCCCCATGAGCGCTCCACTTTGATCGCCTACAAGAGCCTAACTCTGATCACCGCCCCTAGCAAACACCTAATCCCGACCTCTACGAGCCAACTCCAATCGTCGCCCCCATGAGCACCCCGACCTCTACGAGCCAACTTCAATCGTCGCCCCAACAAGCACCCCGACCTCTGTGATCGCCACCCCAACGAAGCGAATCTAGCTACATCAATCGTCAATCGAGAGAGAGAGAGAGAATGCAAGGTTATTTGGATTGTAGATGTAAATCGGACGGTCCAGATTAAGGTGTTGTAGTGGGTTACACTCACGTATAAGGGGTGTTACAAGATTAATTTTGATCAGGTCGGTGATCTGGTTACCCAACCAACCTTTTCTTTTTTTTTAATATTTTTCTCTTTATTTTAAGAAATTTTAATATTAAAATATATTAAATATTTTATTTTAACCATAAAAATAACATTTTTATTTATTTACTATTTTTATATTTTAAAGGATTTATTTTCTTCTTTAAAAATTTTTAATCATATAAAACTTCAAAATTAAATACAAAGTAGTTTAATTTAAATAAAAATAAAAAAAGATCGGATCGTCAGGTCGGATCAACTCGGGTTGAAAATTTTGAACCTGCACTCAACTCGATCAATTGGGTCAATCGGGTTCATAAGTCGTCTTGACTCAGGGAACATCCCTACTATATATACATACATACATATATATATATATATATATATATATATATATATATATGAGTTTAAGTTGGATGCAACCAAAAAAATTGGTTGCGAGTTACAACTTTGAAATCTCATCCCTTGGATCGCCATTTAAGGAGATGGAAGGCTACGATTGAAGACCTTGAACCCTTTCTTTTTCTTTTTTTTTTTGTGTCCGATTCTTTCCTTCCTACCCACGAAACCCCTTTTCCCCTTCGTTTTTGGCCGATCAGCACCTCCGACCCTTTCTTTTTTTTTTGTGGCCAATTCTTGGCTTGCCCTCCTACCCATGAAACCCTTCTCCCCTTCATTTTTGGTCGATCAGCACCTCCGACTGAAGATCAATTGCTTTTCTTGGGTTCTGTTGCCTCCGCCGTCGTGTTCTGCCGCGCCGCCACCACGTTCTGAAGCGTTCTTCCGCCACCGCCGACACGTTGTGCCATGTTCTGCCGCCGTGTTCTTCTGCCGCCGTCGCCACGTTCTGCCGTGTTCTACAGTCGCATTCTGCCGCTGCGTTCTCTTACCACATTATGCTGCCACCGCCGCCATGTTCTGCCGCTGCGTTCTGCCGCCACGTTTTGCCGCCGTGTTTTGCCGCCGCGTTCTGCCGCTGTCGCCGCCACATTCTACCGTGGTCTTCCGCCGTGAACGCCGCATTCTGCCGCCTTGTTCTGCCGCCGCCGCCCCGTTCCGTTGTGTTCTACTGCCGTGGCTTCACCCCCGCCGCTGTCGTGTTCTGCTGCTGTCATCGCAGCGGCTTCACCACCGCCGACGCCTTCTGCTATTTTACGGCCGTCGTGTTCCCTTGCCGCTGCCGCTGCCTTCTGCTGTTTCACGGCCGTCGTGTTCCCTTGCCGCCGCCGCCGTGTTCTATTGCTGCCATCATGTCGCTGCCGCGTTCTATTGTTGTCGCGTTCTGCCACAACCGTCGCGCCATTTATTCTGTGCTGCCATCGACACCACCGACAAGCTCTTCTTCCTGTGTGATGTGCGTGCCACCTCCACTTTGTTATATTAATTTTTCTTTAGGGGTTTGATGTGCAGAAAAAGAATAAAAAAATAAAATATGTGATATTAAATGTAAGATGCTATTTATATAGAGTGAGATGTTATTTATGCCTACTTGCTATTATGTTAAATGTAAAATGTTAAGTGTGATGGTTTTGATTGAACTAAGTCATATTATTATTGTTTAAGTGTGATGTTAAACAAAGTGTTTTTATTGTGTTACTCATATTATTATTTATAATGTGCAGACGACTAATGTCATCTAACATGAGCAACACCATAAGCATGCATGAGACATTATGTGAAGAAGAGAATACATTAAACTCAGACAACATACAACAAAGGTATATATTAAAATCTTTTTACTACAATTTGTAATGTCATGTGTGAACTCATAATACATTCTTTTACAGCAATGTGCAAGATGTTGGAATGATAATCAAGAGATGGAAGTCATAGGTCTGGATTTAGAACAATTTACTGATATAGTCAAACCATATGTTGGAATGACAATTGATTCTGAAAAAGTAGGATATGATTTTTATAATTGTTATGCTAGATCGACTGGATTTTTTTTACGAAAGCATGTTTCTTATAAGGCATGTGAAGGTAGAAAATTCTCGAGTAGGGTGCTCATTTGTTCGAAACAAGGGCGTAAATGCATTAAACAAAATGACGGCAACAAATCATTTCGAAGAAGAGAAACACAAAGTGAATGCGGTGCACATCTATTCATTGGTGAAAGAGTTGATGGAAAATTGATTGCATAAAGATTTGAAGAACAACATAATCATTCTTTGGAAACACCTTCTAAAGTACTAAAAATGCGTTCACATTTTATGCTAAGTGAAACTTCGAAGGGAGTCATTAACAACTTATACAATGCTGACATTGGTCCATCAGGTATTGCTAGGGTTCTTAAGTATTCTGGTGAGCCAACAATTATAAGTCAAGAATGTATGAATCACTTGAAGGCAATAAGAAAAAACGTTGGCAATGAATGCATGGGCGTCATTTCTTATTTCAAAAAGAAAAAAAGAACGACTATGATTTCTTTTTTTGGGTGCAAAAGGATGAAACAAACATCGTAAGAAATGTTTTTTGGGCTGACAGTAGATCAAGGGATAGTTATCTAATGTTTAGAGATGTTGTCATTTTTTATACTACTTATAGAACTAACAAGTTTTGCATGTCATTTGTACCATTTACAAGGATTAATCATCATAGGCAGTCTATATTATTTGGTTGTGCATTACTCATAAATGAGACAGAAGAATCATTTACTTGATTATTCGAAACATGATTGGAATGCATGAATGAAAAGTATCCAATATCTATCATCACTAGTCAGGACATTGTCATGTGTAATGTGATTCGCAAAGTATTTCCAAGTACAAAGCATCAATTTTGCATCTGGCATATAAAAAAGAATGTAGTGATTAACACAAAGAATTTATGTGGACGAAGTAATTTCATGAAGGACTTTTAGGAAGCCAGAACGCCTTAAAGTGGGCAATAGACAACCTCGTCTCCAAGGGCCAAACTCTGGTTCTTGTCCATGTCATGACCAAGCCATGTGCAAGTACGTCACTCTTTGTTCAAGATTAATCACAGAAAGAAAATGTACATATACCTGAGGTAGCCATGAACTTAAGTTTTAAGAGAAGTAATACATGATGATCCATCTACTGACAAGGGTGCAGCATATCCATTCTTCCCCATAGCATTTTATCATATAACCACATCAAAAGAACTTTCCATAACTAAATTATAACATTTTAATGATCAATACCTTAATGGAGCTATCTACTTCTGTCTCATGGCTAATACTGGCATTCTACCCACTGCAGCTGCCCTTCAAGAGGACGACGCTGGCTTTATGCAACCAACAGATCCGCAGATAAAAGAAATTTTCCTTCCCTTCCGCTGTTTCTGCACACGAAAAGATGTAAGTTACTAGTGACCTTTGCCATCAAGCAGATCAAAATAGTCAATAATGTTCTTAATTTACAATTGGAACTGTTAGATACAAAGCAAGGACGTGGTACTGGAAGATACAGATGTTGCCAAAGCTATTGTGGAATTTGTTTCGCAGGCTGCAATAGAGAAAATCGTAATAGGAGCCCCAGCAAAGGGAGGATTTGTTAGGTTGCCATTTGTAGCTGCTGAGCATTCATGGAAAGTATTATTTGAAGTAATCAAATCAATCACAGTGAACTAATTTCACTTCTTTTTTCTCAGAAGATTCAAGAGTACTGGTATTCCCTCCTCAATTTCCAAAGGGGCACCAGATTTCTGCACTGTTTATGTCATTTCCAAGGGTAAGGTGTCATCCATGAGGAACTCAGTGAGAGCAGCTCCGGCCATATCTCCTCTTAGTGCTCAGATCCAGAATCAAGCAAGCCTTAAGCCTCCTGAAACATTGAGCCAGCATTGCTTGCTTGGAACAAGAGGTGAATTTTAGTTCTATATATCATCAATAATACACTAACCATGATCTTTGAAGTTCCTGGATTCTCAATAATGAAATATTGGTGATCTTTGTGGTGCAAAATGAGGAATCACTGGAAGCTCGTAGCCAGCGTGAGGATTCAATAAAGTGAGTTAAATCTCATTGCAATGTCAATGTTTTTCTCTTTTTGCCAAGTACTATGAAATGCAAAATCTTTTACATCTTAAAGCTGTTCATCATTTGCAAACATTAATTTTGTTCATAATCATGATCACCATATATTGCTAGGACAGGTCACCATTTTCCAGGGGAATGCATGGTGTTACCATAAAGTCATATGCAGACTTCTCAATGACATACAGTGATATATCCTTGATTGGATATACATATCAAAATTGAAAATTTTGAAAAGAGATGGACTGAAATGAAGCAAATTTATGAAATACCATATGGTCATTTGGTTGAAAATATGTATAATAAGATTCGCTATTGGTCCCATGCTATTTAAGTGATATCATTTTTGCAGGAATGAATTCCTCACAAAGATCAGAAAGTATGAATGCCTTCTTTGATGGTTATGTCAATTTTAAGCGAGCGTAAGAAATGTATATGTGGTGAGTGTGGCGGGGAAGGCCATTACAGATCTACTTTTCATCGAAAGGTATAAATAAATTTTATTGTTTTTCCTTTCAAAGAATATGTGTGTTGCTTATTAATGTCATGTTTCACATGTTTCTTTGCATAGAATGGAAATTCGAAGAAAAGGAAAAGAATTGAAGACCGTGTAGAAAAAGCATAATTTTATTAATCATTGTATTACTGACAGTTATTTGTTTGTTGATTTTTTGTTCAATTATATTTCTTAATCATTGTATTACATGTATTAAAGGCATTCTAAATTTTGGGACAAATTAAACGGGGATAAATGCTTCCATTTTCGATGTTGTGCTGGTCTTCCAAGAGTTTAATGGTCTTGTATTTTGATTCATTTAGAACAAGAAAATTGTTAGAAGTGTGATTTCATCTATAAAGTTTGGGAGGACTTGTATTTACTTTCAAACTTTAATTGCAGCAACATGATTTATAAATTGTTTAATTTTGGGAGGACTTGTATTTATTTTCAAACTTTGAATTGTAGCAACATGATTTATAAACGATCAAATTTTGAAATATATTTCGTCCAAATCATTACCAGTATCAATGTTGTGAAAAATTGAGAATGCTCAATTTAAGTTCGTCAAATAAACTATCACTATCGATAAAAAAGCAGCTCATTGTATAATATTATTCTCAAATTGTGGAACCACATGGAATCTATATACACAATAGACCCATGCAAGAGATGTGTAATAATTCAAAAAAGTTATATGGATACAATGTCACCCGATGTGCACATCCAATGCCTCTAATGATTCTTTGATCCAAAATGCGAATGATATAGCCGTAGGTTTAATGTTCTATCAAATGATGTTCTATGAAACAAGATTACATATGGCAAATAGGAACAACATTCATATTTTCATTTAACATCACAATTAAACACATATCACATTCAATCCACTTAAACACATGTCACGTTCATTCAATACAACTTTTTTTCTACACAATCAATTCTTGTTTCTACACGGATCACATTCATTCATATAATTTTTTCTACATTTCTTCATTAGGATCGTCGGAGGCATATGTATAAGGCGATGGCAGTAGATGACGGTGGTGACAGCGGTAGCGGCAGCAGCAGTAGGTCACGATGGCGGCAGCAGAATAGGCGGCGGCAGTGTCTGCAGAAGATCGCAGTGGCGGCAGCAGATCGCGCAGGGGCGGCAACAGTAGATCGCGACGGCGACAGTGGTGGCAGCAGATCACTGCGGAGATGGACGGTGGTAGCAGATCGCGATTGCGATGATGGTGGAAGCAGATCGCGGTGGCATCAGTAGATCGGAGCGTGAGGGGCCGTGGCAGAGCAGGAGATCGCAGCGTGAGGGTTTCATGGGTAGGAAGGTGCTGATCGGCCAAAACGAAGGGGAAAAGGGGTTTCATGGGTAGGAAGGCAAGCCAAGAACCGCCCACAAAAAAAGAAAGGGTCGGAGGTGCTGATCGGCCAAAAACGAAGGGGAAAAGTGGTTTTGTGGGTAGGAAGGAAAGAACCAGCCAAGAAAGGGTTCAAATATATAGGAGTTTAAGTTGGATGCAACCAAAATAATTGGTTGCAACTTACAACCGTGAAATCTCAGCCCTTGAATCGCCATTTAAGGAGATGGAAGGCTACAATTGAAGGCCTTGAACCCTTTCTTTTCCTTTTTTTTTTTTGCCGATTCTTTCCTTCCTACCCACGAAACCCCTTTTCCCCTTCGTTTTCCCCGTCATTTTTGGCCGACCAGCACCTCTGACCCTTTCTTTTTTTTATGGCCGATTCTTGGCTTGCCTTCCTACCCACGAAACCCCTTTCCCCTTCGTTTTTGGCCGATCAGCACCTTCCTACCCACGAAACTCTCACGCTGCGATCTCATGCTCTGCCACGGCCCCTCACGCTCCGATCTACTGCTGCCACCACGCGATCTGCTTCCACCGCCATCGCTGTCGCAATCTGCTGCAACATCTGCCTCCGCAGCGATCTGCTGCCACCACCGTCGCCGCCGCGATCTGCTGCCGCCGCCCTTGCTCGATCTGCTACCGCCACTGCGATCTTCTGCCGACACCGCCGCCGCCTATTCTGCTGTCGCCGCCGCCTGTCCTGCTGTCTCTGTCGTCTATTCTACTGTCTCCACCTCCTATTCTACCACCGCCACCGCCTGTTCTGCCGCTGCCGCCTATTCTGCCGTCGCCGCCTCCTGTGCTACCGTCGCCGCCGCATGTTCTGCTGCCGCTGCCATCACCGTCTTTTCTGCCGCCACCGTCATCTACTGTCGCTGCCTCCGACGATCCTGATGAAGAAATGTAGAAAAAATTATATGAATGAACGTGATCTGTGTAGAAACAGGAATTGATCGTGTAGAAAAAAATCTGTATTGAATGAACGTGACACGTGTTTAAGTGGATTGAATGTGATATGTGTTTAATTGTGATGTTAAATGAAAATATGAATGTTGTTCCTATTTTCCATATGTAATCTTGTTTCATAGAACATCATTTGATAAAACATTAAACCTACGACTATATCATTCGCATTCTTGGATCAAAGAATTATTAGAGGCATTGGATGTGCACATTGGGTGACATTGTATCCATATAACTTTTTTGAATTATTACACATCTCTTGCATGAGTCTATTGGCTATATAGATTCCATGTGTTTCCACAATTTGAGAATAATATTATACAATGAGCTGCTTTTTTATCGATAGTGATAGTTTATTTGACGAACTTAAATTGAGCATTCTCAATTTTTCACAACATTGATACTGGTAATGAGTTGGACGAAATATATCAAATTTTGATCGTTTGTAAATCATGTTGCTACAATTCAAAGTTTGGAAATAAATACAAGTCCTCCCAAAATTAGACAATTTATAAATCATGTTGCTGCAATTAATGTTTGAAAGTAAATACAAGTCCTCCCAAACTTTATAGATGAAATCACACTTCTAACAATTTTCTTGTTCTAAATGAATCAAAATACAAGACCATTAAACTCTTGGAAGACCAGCACAACATCGAAAAAGGGCAACATTTATCCTCGTTTAATTTGTTCCAAAAGTTAGAATGCCTTTATTACCTGTAATACAATGATTAAGCAATATAATTGAACAAAGAAATCAGCAAACAAATAACTGTCAGTAATACAATGATTAATAAAATTATTACTCGTTAGATTTGGTCTACCATTAAATGTCACCATCTTTTTCTACACGATCTTCAATTCTTTTCCTTTTCTTCGAATTTTCATTCTATGCAAAGAAACATGTGAAACATGACATTAATAAGCAACGTACATATTCTTTGAAAGGAAAAACAATAAAATTTCTTTATACCTTTCAATGACAAGTAAATCTGTAATGGCCTTCCCCGCCACACTCACCACATATATGTTTCTTACGCTCGCCTTGAGAAGTTGAAACTTCAACGCCATACTTAAGCCTTAGTATTTTTTTTGTCTACCTTTGGCCTTTACAAAAGTTGGATCATGAATCTTTGCATCCAATTCTTCTAAAGCTTGGCTAAACATAGTAGGAGCATCATTTAAAG
The DNA here is from genome assembly GCA_030549335.1 of Pontederia crassipes. Taxonomy (NCBI): domain Eukaryota; kingdom Viridiplantae; phylum Streptophyta; class Magnoliopsida; order Commelinales; family Pontederiaceae; genus Pontederia; species Pontederia crassipes. The sequence goes on along the minus strand of CM060185.1, from coordinate 26,928,233 downwards.
GCATCTAATTTGTGACATTCAATGTTTCGAACAGTTCAATAAGTTCTTTCATAACTGAAACTCGAATTTCTAAAAAGTTAGGCGAACGCATGGAAAAATCATTAACTTTACACATATTTGTTCTCCGTATAAATTTCTGAAGTGGGGTTATAACATGGGAGTCATCTGTAGACATACTGACATTGTCATGAATTGCACTTGCTTTTGAGTATCGAGCGCCCATTGTCCAGCGATGAAGTATGTATTCGTTGGGTAGACTTGTAATCCTCTTCTTATTAAGGACATTCAAAATATGGACACAAAATATACCTTCTTGCTCAAATTTTTTACATGAGCATCTCATTGAAATCTTATCTTGATTGCTATATTCCACAAGGTTTCACCTTTCATCTTCCTTCCCCATCAAATACACAGAGTATACTACTTGATTATCATTTTTTGATATTTTTTCAGTAAGAAAATCATTAAGTTGTTTGAACTCTTTTTGGAAATAGTAAACATACTTTGTGTATATACCTTGCCCATGTGCATTTCCAAAAGGTGTCTTGAAATTAAAGAAGCCGTTGAGTTCAAGTTTTTAAAATCTTCTGGTTCTTCGGCTTCACGACGTGAATGAAGAGCTTCATCGTACTGAAACACAAAATTTATTATTGAGGTATTAGAATTGACATAACCATCAAAGAAGGCATTCATATTTTCTTATCTTTGTGAGGAAGACATTCCTACAAAAAAGATATCACTTAAATAACATGGGACCAAATAGCGACTCTTATTATACATATTTTCAACCCAATGACCATCAGGTATCTCATAAGTTTGCTTCATTTCAGTCCATCTCTTTTCAAATTTTTCAATTTTTTATATGTGTATCCAATCTTTAAAGTCCTTCATGAAGTTACCTCGTCCACACAAATTCTTCGTGTTAATCACTACATTCTTTTTTATATGCCAGATGAAAAATCGATGCCTTGTACTTGGAAATACTTTGCGAATCGCATTACCATGGCAATGTCCTTATAAGTGATGATAGATATTGGATACTTTTCATTCATGCATTCCAATTATGTTTTGAACAACCAAGTAAATGATTCTTCAATCTCATCTGCGAGTAAAGCACAACCAAATAATATAGACTACCTATAATGATTAATCCCAGTAAATGGTGCAAATGACATGCAAAACTTATTAGTTCTATAAGTAGTATAAAAAATGACATCTCCAAACGTTAGATAACTATCCCTTGATCTACTGTCAGCCCAAAAAACATTTCTTACGGTATTTGTTTCGTCCTTTTGCACCCTAAAAAAAATCGTAATCGTTCTTTTTTTCTTTTTGAAATAAGAAATGACGCCAATGCATTCATTGTCAACATTGTTCTTTCTTAATGCCTTCAAGTGGTTCATACGTTCTTGCCTTGTAATTGTTGGCCCACCAAAATACTTAAGAACCCTAGCAATACCTGATGGACCAATGCCAGAATTGTGTAAGTTGTTAATGACCCCCTTCGAAGTTTCACTTAGCATAAAATGTGAATGTATTCTCATTTTCAGTACTTTAGAAGGTGTTGCCAAAGAATGATTATGTTGCTCTTCAAATCTTTTTGCAATCCATTTTCCATCAACTCTTTCACCAATGAATAAATGTGCACTGCATTCACTTCATGTTTCTCTTCTTCGAAATGATTCGTTGCCGTCATTTTGTTTAATGCATTTACGCCATTGTTTCGAACAAACGAGCACCCTACTTGAGAATTTTCTACCTTCAACTGCCTTATAAGAAACATGCTTTCGTACAGAAAATCCAATCGATCTAGCATAACAATTATAAAAAACATATCCTGCTTTTTCATAATCAAATATTATTCCAACATATGATTTGACTATCTCAGTAAATTGTTCTAAAGCCTGACCTATGACTTCCATCTCTTGATTATGATTTCCAACATCTTGCACATTGCTGTAAAAGAATGTATTATGAGTTCACACATGACATCACAAATTGTAGTAAAATGATTTTAATATATATCTTTGTTGTATGTTGTCTGAGTTTAATGATATACCTTTGTTGTATGTTGTCTGAGTTTAATGTATTCTCTTCTTCACATAATGTCTCATGTATGCTTATGGTGTTGCTCATGTTATATGACATTAGTCGTCTACACATTATAAATAACAATATGAGTAACACAATAAAAACACTTTGTTTAACATCACACTTAAACAATAACAATATGACTTAGTTCAATCAAAACCATCACACTTAACATTTTACATTTAACATAATAGCAAGTAGGCATAAATAACATCTCACTCTATATAAATAGCATCTTACATTTAATATCACATTTTTTATTTCTTTATTCTTTTTTTGCACGTCAAACCCCTAAAGAAAAATTAAGAGAACAAAGTGGCGGTGGCACGCACATCACACAGGAAGAAGAGCTTGTCGGTGGTGTCGATGGCAGCACATAATAAATGGGACGGCTGTGGCAGAACGCGGCAGCAATAGAACGTGGTAGCGGCACGGTGGCAGCAATAGAACACGGCGGCGGCGGCAAGGGAACACGGCGGATGTGAAATAGCAGAAGGCGGCGACAGGGGTGAATCCTCCGCGACGGCGGTAGCAGAACACGACAACAGCGGGGGTGAAGCAGCGGCGGCAGAACACGACGGTAGAACACGGCATTCACGGCGGAAGAGCACGACAGAATGTGGCGGAGACGGCGGCAAAACGCAGCGACAGAACACGGCGGCAGAACGTGGTGGCATAACGCTGCGGCAGAACGTGGCGGCGGCGGCGGCAGAATGCAGTAGCAGAACACGGCAGCAGAACACGGCTACAGAACACGGCAGAACATGGCGACGGCGGCAGAAGAACACGGCGGCAAAACGCGACATAACGTGTCGGCGGCGGCGGCAGAACGCGTCAGAACGTGGCGGCGGCGGCGGTGGCAGATCACGGCGACGGTGGCGGCAACAGAACCCAAGAATAGTAGTTGATCTTTAGTCGAAGGTGCTGATCGGCAAAAAACGAAGGGGAAAAGGGGTTTCGTGGGTAAGAAGGCAAGCCAAGAACCGGCCACAAAAGAAAAAGAAAGGATCGGAGGTGTTGATCAGCTAAAAACGAAGGGGAAAACGAGTTTCGTGGGTAGGAAGGAAAGAACCGGCCACAAATAAAAAGAAAAAGAAAGGGTTCAAGGTCATCAATCATAGCCTTCCATCTCCTTAAATGGCGATCCAAGGGCTGAGATTTCACAGTTGTAAGTTGCAACCAATTTTTTTGGTTGCATCCAACTTAAACTCATATATATATATATATATATATATATCATCGGCGTTCAATAAAAATGATCATAATTGGTGAACCTAGTGACTGGTTTTGCCATTGTTTGAATCACTGGACAATATTATAAAATGCCACTTGAACAAAGTTTTGGTTGATCTCATATAATAATCAGTAGAAGTTTTTGGTTGGTTGCATACTTAATAATATCCGCCAATGCGACGGTTGAATAAACCTAAATTAGAGGAAAATGGGGCCTTATTGTTCAATACTTCTACTCAATGTGCAACTGTTATCGTTTAAGTTTGGCCCACATAATTAATACACTTTTATCTGTCTTTATGAAATTCACATGATTTGAAAATAAAAAATGTTCTTCATTTTATTTATTTTTCCTGGAAAAGTTTCAATTTGTTTATAGATAGAATCAAATGTATTGTGCTTAGATTACTTAGTATAATATCCTAAAATTTTGGGCCAAGAGTATTTGGGCCTTTTGACCAAAACCCTAATTTAAATCTTATATAAAGCGCCCAAATTTCTCAAAAAACCTAGCCATCAACCCCTCTTCTCCCTTTTTGTTCTCCGCCAAGAAAAGGCTAAGGTTAAGAGATCTAGAGTCGTATCTATGTTTTAATATCAAGAAAGATAATATCAAGATTTCTAAGAAAAGGACTAGAAGACCTAAAGACTTCTAAATGATGAAGAATGATACAATATGCTTAGGTAAAAAAAGGTTTTAAATCTAAAACCTAAAGATATGTAAAGGGGATAAACCCCTTTTTCCCCTGTTCTTAATAGGGATTTTGATTGAGGGTTGCACAAATAAGGATTGCATGAATGAATGTTTCATGATTTATGTTATTAAATTCGTGACTGTCTTATAATAATTATTTGGACAGGTTTTACTTATCCAAAAATTATAGATAATATATAGATGAAAATCTCTCAAAGTCTAGTTTCCAACGGTTTCATATGATTTGAATATCTATGCAAATAGTTATGATCCAAAGATTTACTATCATGTTGTCTCGATAATAGCAAGACTAAATTGTAAAAAATATAATAAATTGGAAATACGTAATTAGGGCTTGAAATTTATTCACAAGTTAAAGGTTCGTGTTCTGTGAAAATTAGAATCATCTAAAAAGAACAAGTATATGTTAAGTTATTAATATTTTAGTGACTGCTCCCAGAAAACTGTGCAGAGAATAGATTATATTGGTTGTATGAATTTCTAAAGAAAAAGCCCTAAATCTTGTTAACGAATGAAAATTTCATATTTTAATGTGTTCTATAATACTTAGATCTAAGAGGTCATACCTGAAATATTTATGATATCTTCAATTATTTCTATTGAAATTTTAATCTCAAAAATCGAGAATTTCCGGTGAAATATTGAATTCTAGGACGTTGTCACGTGCCAGGTCCTAGAACGCCCGTGACAGAAGGGTTGGGATAAATCCAAAATCAAGCTTTTGTCACGTTCGTGAAAGATGATGTCATGGTCGTGACATAGTCCGGCATGGTCGTGACTCATATCTGGCACGACCATGACAAAGGGGGATTGGTCAGGGTTCTGTCATGGTCGCGACCAACCCATCATGGCCGTGATCGTATGAAGAATATGTTTTATGATATATTTGGATTATTTTCATGATATCATTATTACGTATTGATGATTGATGATTGTATATGATACGTAGTTACGCATAACGTATGTTCAGCTGTAATTAGACTAAAATATTAAGAATGATTGATATGAATGATTATTGTATTGCAAAGCATAATACACCTAAAATTGAAGAAGAATGTCCTTGTCATTCATCAATGGTGAGAAGCAAAGTCATGCACCTATGTATGTACTTCAAAGGGACCTAAGCCCAAGAAGTAAACTCCTCCATTTGTGTATGTGCTTCTCAGGGAACAAAGTCCCTCATAAGAAAGTGTGTGTATTCAGAACAAAGTCCCTCATCCCAAGAATGTGACATAGCTAGCCAATGTGATGATGTGATATGATTCTTTCAACTATATTCAGATCAAAGATGTTATAAGATAAAGTAAGAATGAAAGTAAAGTTAACTTCAAAGTATCTTATAACAAAGAATGAAGGTTAAGATTATGATAATGAAGTAAAGTTGGAAAGTAAAGTCCTACACTTATGTATGTACTTCAAGAAGACTAAGCATGAGAAGTAAAGTTCTGCATCTGTGTATGTACTTTCGAAATGAACAATGTCCCTCATCATAAAGTTTGTGTATTCCTAAGGATGATCGGGAATAAAGCACCTCACTATTATGATGTGTGTGTTCCTAAATACGATTTATAATATGGAATGAAAGTTAATATGTTATTATGTGATAAAGATGAAGGATGAAGATGACACATGAAGGAATAAAGATCACATAATAAAGAAAAAAGGAATAATGAAATAAGCTCCAAAGAGTTATAAAGCAACCTTGAGGAAATATAAAGTATGAAAGAAGTCAAGAAATAAGGACCGATGAGTTATGAAGAAACTTCTAGAATGTACATGACAGTGAATGTGAAATGAAATGATATGTTATGTATGTGATGAATGATATGAATGTATGTTTCTATTACATGATGCTTCTATTACACGATGCTTGTAGGTGATGGATCCGAAGTAAAGTATGCATGACATGATGTTTATGTTATATGAATGTTGTATGACGAATGAATGTAAGCATGATGTATTGTCATAGTTCATAGCATGTGTGTTCATATGTTATTATGATGATGATGATGCATTCAGTGGCGGAACCAGACAATTTCTTAAGTGGGTTCATTAGTAGGACAAAAATTAGTGTTCGAATGAATAAATAGTTAATAAATTTATATATTATAGTTAAAATTTATTGATGACATAAAAATATTGTTTCAAAATTATAGCTATAATTTACAATAAAATAGAATGTATATTTAAAAGAAAAAGTACTCTTGCAATTGATTTCTACGAGATTTCATTTTTTGAAACCGATCAATGATAACATCATTATTGATAGTACTAAATACATCTTTCTCAATATACGTTACCAAACAATCTCTTTTCACTCGTTTCATCATTTTCAGAAGTAGGAGGTATTTTTTTGAAATATTTTTCTGATGACATGATTACTACAAAATATTTACATTAAATTAAAATTAGTCTGATAAATTTAATAATTAAACATAATATAAAATGTAAATATGTTAGAATTCTTTAATTAGTATTTTTGTGTCCTCAAATAAATAATGCATAATAAGCTAATAACATAAAAATTAATTATTCAAAAATAAATAAAATAATTGCATAAAGTACATTTATTATACATGACACAATCACATGAAAAATAATAAAATTTAAATATCTTGTAGGTAGAAATAAATTAGGATATTAAAAGACAAAATAATGAATTTCAATTATTATTTGAGTCTGATGAAAAAATATATATAATTAAGAAAAAAATAGATAAAAAATATTAATATAAAAATTATTATGTACCTGATAATTGAAAGACTGTGTTGAGAGGACTATGAAGTGTAATGCAAATTACAACTCAAAAACATTTTGATAAATTAACCCCAGTGAATAAAACTCACCACCTTTAGATACTCACGCCAAGCATTGGGCCACCATGACATGTTTGTAGATTTGTCAATTCTCACTACTATATTAATGTTATTTTTTCGATGCCTGCATGTGTAGGCGCGCACCTGCCTCCGCCCTTGGATGCATCTCATATAGTATCATGTGATAGGATATCATGATATGCATGACATTTACATATTCTAACTGGGAAATCCTGCACTTTGGATCCGTGCAGATAATCAAGATTAAGTGATGGATGACAGCTCAAACTCATGACGAAGTGTTGTCTTAGGTTTAAATAAGTCCTGTAGTTTTATTTGAACATTGAGAAATGATGTATTGAAGGTTTAGGTATTAAATATTTTTTGAACTATAAGTTATAATATAATTAATAGAAAGTTTTTATTTATTATGATTTTCTCAATTGTCAAGTCTTTTGCGGTTAAATAATATATGGCGGACGGGCTAATTGCGCGAAATTTTCTTAAATGATCAAAACTTTTAAAGTGGATTTTTGGGTGGTTACACTTAGTAATCATTTATTTCATAAACTTTTGGTGTAATTATTATTTCTAGATATTTAGTTTTATGATATTCTATCGAATTTATGAACTTATGTCTCATTTTCTGAAAATAAAAAAAGTTGCGACCATTTCTCTTCAAAGTTGGAATAATTTTGTATCCGGGTCTTTTTTTTATTGTTTTTTATTTTAAAGCGTCTCTTCTTATACCCAATGTTATCAAAACCGGACCGAACCAACTGGTTTAATTGTGAACCGGCCGATAATCCGGTTCGGTTTGATATCAAAACTATTTTTGATGTTGAACAAGCCAAAACCGGTTGAACCGGATTCAAATCAAATTTTGAAAAATAAAATTTAAAAAATAATAAAAATAGGAAAGTTAAGAAAGAAAAAAGGAAAGGAATATGAGAAAGGTAAAAAAAGGAGAGAGTATGATATGTATAAAATTAAATAGGAATTGAAATAGAAAAGGTAAGTATTCAAATTTGATTAACATTAAAATGAAAAATTATTAAAGGGCATAAATAAAGGAAATAAAATGAAAGTGTTAAAGAAAAAAAAGAAATAAGAATAATTTAGCATAAAATTTATTAATATAGCATCTAGCATTAATAAATAATAGATACTAAAGTAATAATAATTTATTTATATTTATATGCTAATTATTTTTATTTATCATTATTAATTTTTTAATAAATAAAATTATGTTATATTAGTTTTTAATATTTTTAATAGGTTATTATTATAATATTCATATATTATATCTTTATAATTATTATAATTAATATTATTTTACTAGTTCAATCCGGTCGAATTCTGTTGGATGGGTCCAATCGCGACCTAATATGAAAATATTGCTTATATCATTGTGGTCTGAATACTACTTGTGTGCATCGTTCAAATCAGCTCTTTATATATACATACCAAATCATTTCAAAGCCAAACACCATCTGTAAAACCAAAAGCACCGCCATGGCCATCGACCTCTTCCTCTTGGCCACCGCCGTCCTCTGCTTCCTCCTCCACCTCCTCCTCCGACGCCTCACCGGCAAGCCACCCACTCATCTGCCCCTCCCTCCGGGCCCCTGGGGCTTCCCCATCCTCGGCGCGCTCCCCCTCGTCGGCCCTTCCGCGCATACCGGCCTCGCCCGCCTCGCCCGACGGTACGGACCCATCATGTTCCTCAGGATGGGCACATGCCGCTGCGTCGTCGCCTCCGACGCCGGCGCGGCGCGCGCATTCTTGAAGACTCACGACGCGCAGTACGCCAACCGCCCGGACGTCGTCAGCGCTCGGGACGTCACGTACCAGCGCCAGAACATGGTGTTCGCGGACTACGGCGCCAAGTGGAAGCTCCTCCGCAAGATGTGCAGCGTCCACCTCCTCGGCGGCAAGGCCCTTGCCGGGTGGGCCGCGGTGCGCCGGGCGGAATTCTCCTACATGGCCTGGAGCATCCACCGCGCGGCTGCGGAGGGGCGGCCGGTGGTGCTGCCGGAGTTCATGGTGTGCGCGCTGGCCAACGTGGTCGGGCAGATAGTGCTCAGCAAGAGGGTGTTCAACGCGTGTGGGGATGAGTCGAACGAGTACAAGGACATGATCGTGGAGCTCCTGACGGGCGGGGGGCTGTTCAACGTCGGGGACTTCGTGCCGGCGGTGGCTTGGATGGACCTGCAAGGGGTGCAGGCGAAGCTGAGGAGGGTGCACCGGAGGTTCGACGCCATGGTGACGAAGCTGCTGGAGGAGCACCGGGCGACGGAGGAGGAGCGCGCGCGCGCAGGGCACTCGGACTTCATCGACACGATCATGGCGAGCAGCGAAGGGGAGGAGAGCATCTCGGAGGCAAACGTCAAGGCCATCATCTTCGTGAGTTCAATCTTTCACCTTTGAGATAAACTACTGTCCTTTTTTCTTGTTATCAATATCATCATCGTCTTTTCTTCTTCCTTTTTTTTCGTTTTTTTTTTCTTTTTTGTATAATCGAGGTTGTTGCTTGCTTAAGTTTTTTGTTTCGCTCCCATTTTTTTAAACCATGCAATTAATTAAGGCATACATAACTCTTTGTTTGTGCCTAGTCGATTTTATTTTTCAATGACATTTTTTTATGTTTATCATAATACACTACTAATATTTGACGTCAAAGACAATTCAGAGTTATGATTTAATTACTTGATTCACAAAAATATATGATCAGAAGTCAACGACGTCCGCCATCACCTTGTCATGCGATCTCACTCGTAGCCCACCAATGCAACTTGAAGACTAGGACCCCACGTGTATATATATTGGTCACTCACCCGGTTAATTTATCTCCGTGTTTTCTTCACTTTGAAGGCAAACACACACGGCGGGTCATGGGTGGGTGGGTTGGTGGGTGGGTGGGTTGGTGGGTGGGTGTGGCTATGATTAAAGGATAAAGGGAGAGTTCTGGCTATATATGCTCCAGTCTCTTGCCAAGTCAATTTGAGGACACAGAGAAATTAAAATTATTTTTAAATCTCATGACAACCGGCCTAGAATTCTCTATACGTTAAGATAGTGCCTGTTTGGTTTGGGGGTTAAGGGACGTCATTTAGGATATTATAATTGTTTTTTATAATTCTTTCGTTTCAAAAATTTTTGCTGTCATTCAAGAACAGAGCAAAATTAGTGATGAATTTTGTAAATATTTTTTTTATATGAGTAGGGATAAAAAAAAGCTGTTAATGTGGGATAAGTTTTTTTTCAATCCAAATAAACAATCAATGTCCTAAAACCATTTAGAAAAAGAAGATATCGTCTTTTGAGTCATTTTTGTACCCTATACTTTAATAAAATAATATTTCAAACTTCCTATGAATTTATTTAATATTGTAATTTAAATATAAAAAATTAATAGTAAATTTAAAGATATTAAATAAGAGTTGTATAATGTAATAGAAGAACTATTGTATATTGGTGATAAAAAAAAAGAGATGAGTTGTTTCCGAATTAATAAGATAGGAAAAAATTAAAAATTAAAAATGAAAAGTGGGTAGAATTTTCCCGGCGGATTTTAAAATTTGATCCACTTTGATCTACTAAATATTTATTCTAAATTTTAATTAGACGCCTAATGTTAGATTTTTTTTTCTTTTGACCATGTTTTTCTTGTGAAACCCTGTGTACGATATCAACAAAAATAAAAAAAATAAAGGAACAAAATTACAATACATTAATTTTGTTTCAACATTGACATTTAATTGATCAACAATATTATATTATATTATATTATATTATATTATATTATATATATATATATATATATATATATAAACTTTTGCCACGGACTAAGGTAGTGCATCTAGAGTTTTTTAATTATGACGAATAAAATTTCTGATAAAATTTTGTATATTTACAAAAAAAAATAAGTAATTATCATTTGAACCAATAACATGATCTTAAGGTAAAACGGCACTGAAAGTCGCATTATATTATATGTACTGAAATTATTATAGTAGTCCTGTTGTAGAGGGTTATGGTCATATAACAAATAATAAAATCGTTACGATTTTCTTAATTAAAAATGCATTTTTATGTTTTTCCTTAAAATGATTTGCATGCAAAAGTTGATTTACAGAGACATTAAACCCACATTTTTAGTATCCGGAAAGCATACTATTATTAAAATTATCATTCAATCTCGAATTGAGAATATTTAACGAGAAGCACGCCACTTGCAGGACTTGTTCACGGCAGGCACCGACACGTCGGCAATCGTGGTCGAATGGGCCATGGCGGAGATGCTCAAGAACCCGAACATCCTCCGGCGCTTGCAAGCCGAGATCGACGCCGCCGTCGGGCGCGACCGCCTGCTTGAGGAATCCGACCTCCCGAAGCTCGCCTACCTGCAGGCGGTCTGCAAGGAGGCGCTGCGCCTGCACCCGTCGACGCCGCTCAGCCTCCCGCACTTCTCCTTCGAGGAGTGCGAGGTGAGCGGCTACCGCGTCCCGGCCAACACGCGTCTGCTGGTCAACATCTGGGCCATTGGCAGGGACCCCAACGTGTGGGACGACCCTCTGGAATTCGACCCCGACCGGTTCCTACCGGGCGGGAGGGCCGCCGGCGTCGACCCCCAGGGCAACGACTTCGAGCTCATACCGTTCGGCGCCGGGAGGAGGGTCTGCGCCGGGAGGCAGGTCGGAATGGTGTTCGTGCAGTACATGCTGGGGCTGCTGGCCCACTCCTTCGACTGGAGGCTTCCCGAAGGGGAGGAGCTCGACATGGACGAGAAGTTTGGCCTTGCACTTCCGAAGGCCGTGCCGCTCAAGGCGATCGCGACGCCGCGCTTGTCACCGGCAGCTTATGCGCGCCCAACGTGAAGAGCAAATAAATATTCGTGCTTGTTGAATGCAACTTATTCAGCTTTTGCGTTTGCTGTCGAGAGTAAATACTCGTGTTTCTTTTTCGCTTCACTTTGGGCATGAGTAAGAATTGTAGGGGCACATTTGGGTCGATTACAGTGTGGCGATGCTTTGTTTCGGGATATATATATATATATATATATTTTTTTTTTTTTCTGATATAACACAATGGGATTTGTCAGCATGTATAATCCAGAAGTTGTTCATGAAATTATAGTTCAGAATCCTTTCTTTAGATGAACTAGGAACTAATGAATGTGCAAAACTTGACGCTAATTTTATATACAAAAGGTATCTACAGCAAGTGAGATCATACGTGCAACATCAGCTTATTCTGTAGTGCGAAAATTAACTGTTAGCAAGAATCAGATTTTGCAGTACATACATAATAAGCCAAAATCATGGCATTCAAGAAAGCTCAAAGTTAGCACTATAGTGATGTCTGAAGTGTGCCATACAAGCTCATGAATCTTAGATTTCTGCTCATGGTTGATTCATGTGATCCGCCGCTCATTTACGACTATGGATGGCTGAAATCTGATCGAAAAAGGCCGCTACACAGATCAAAGGATCACATCCCTTCTCTTCTTTGGCATGGCTTCAGGGTCCCCCTTTCTGATCATAGCCACAAATTCGTCATAGTTGATCCTTTCATCCTGCATCAATATTGATGAAAGGGGTCAAAATTAAAATTATTTCGATAGGATAAGGCAATTATACAGCTGAATATGGTACTGAATTTGCTTATATTGTTCAGTGCATTACATGATCAGCTTCATATCATTTTTTTCTGAAAATATCAAACTTTAAAGTATCGTGATATATTTCTACGAGGACAATTTTGATGTTACTACTTACATTGTCAGCATCCGCTTCAGAAATGATTTCCTTAATTTCGTCACCATCATACATGCCTTTCTCTTTGAGAGCTTGCTCAAGCTCCTCTTTTGTAATATAACTGGAGTTAACAAGTAAATGCAGTAAGAAAAAGCCAACGATGTGAGCTAAAGATGGACACAGGTCTCATGTCAGTTTTGATTGCTCATACCCACTGTTGTCCTTGTCAAAATATCGGAATGCAGTATAGAGATGCATTCTCGATCCATTATGTTCATATGTACTGTTGCTGTGATGAATTCTTCATAATCGATCGTCCCGTTTCCATCTGCATCAGCCTGTATTAAGGCATTGGCATGAATAGAAAGAAGGATGGTCAGAAGAGCATGTCTTCAGTTTTCACCTATGTATACTTATGCAATCTACAAGTTTTGCATCAATAGCTTATGATAAGTCCTAGAAACTTACAGCTTCCATCAGTTGTTGGAGTTCATATTCTGAGAGCTTTGTCCCTTGCTTGCACAAACCTTGTTTGAGTTCTTCAAGAGTGATGGTTCCATTATTATCAGTATCCATGTTCTTGAACATCTCCTTCAGGCCCTTGAGCTCTTCCTCGGATAGGCATCCTGCAATTACCTGTATATAAAAAGAAAGCATCATTTACCTTCTCATGCTTTATGTTTGTTGTTTGACCTTGGAAAATGTTTCATAAGATCTAATTCTCCAAATACTTGTACTAGATTATTTGTGGGTACAGATAAGTTTCTTCTTGAACAAACAAATCATTCTTATTCGTTTCTTTCATTTTGTATTTTCTTATTTTTCCTTGAGGTGGCCTTTGCTAATGACACGTTTGATTATCTTTCTATAACTAATAGGATTTAAATATTAAATTGAAGCACTTAGTACTCCGAAAGAATGTTCAATGGGAGCCGTACGGCGTATTCTTCTTTTGGACAAGGAGCCTGCAGAAAATCTCTCTAAACCTAATTATTTACTTTTGCTAGAGAGTAGAGGAATAAGAAGTTTACTCCTAGAGCTGCTTTCTTAAATTGGTTCATTGCTCTGAACTGTTTCAATCTGTTGAGTACTGCATTATCAAGAGGTGTGTCAGATGCTTCTCCATCCTCCTTGATCCAAGGATGATCTGTGAAAGGAAAGCACCAAAATTTTTTTGGCATTATTAACTTCGTCAAGAAGAATAAGACTTGCATACGTTATATAACCATCTTGCCCCCCCCCCCCCCCCCCCCCCCCAATCGATACTTACTTAGAACTTCGAACGCAGTTAACCTTTGTTTTGGATCCGAAGTCAGCATCTTTCTTACTAGGTCCTTAGCACCTGATGATATTGTAGGCCATGGATCACTGCTGAAATCAATTTCTCCTTGTAGGATGGAGTTGAAGATTCCTTGTTCTGATTCTGTTTGAGCAAAATGTACCAGTGCGAGACTTAAACTAGTTCTACAAATGAGTGGAAGAAAGCCTACGGGAAGTCCGAAGAAAAATTACCAGCCCAGAAAGGAGGCACTCCGCAGAGGAAAATGTATAGCATAACGCCAATGCTCCAAATGTCAGCTTCAGGTCCATATTTTCTCTTCAAGGCTTCAGGTGCAATGTAGTATGCACTGCCAACTATGTCCCTGAACACTTCACCTCTTTCGATTCGAGAACAATTTCCTGCTTAGAGCTCAGATGTGAACGATCTTCTGAACATCACTAACGGTGTCGAACAAAAAGATGCTAAATATCTCTCTGAATGTTTTTTTATTATTATTATTTCTTCCAGATGTGCATAAAGAAAACCGTAATGAAACCAATAAGGATGCATATCTTGCATGCAACATCCTAATGCTTTTCTTTCAATCCAGAATCATTTTGGTAAACGAGCACTAGCTACTTGCAACATTTCAGAGTCCTTAGGAAATGTGTAAGAATTACATGGCACCAATTGGGGAACTAGAATTATATGATCAACGTAGTACACTATATGTGAAGGATACAGTGCTGAAAACAGCATGTGGATTTGCAAGTACCTTCCTTGAAGAAAACCGAGAGGCCAAAGTCCGTAGCCTTCAGCGGTGCATTCTCATCCTCGTTCAGCAATAGAAAGTTTTCCGGTTTCAGGTCCCTGTGTATTACCTGTTGGTGCAGAAATCAGAAGATATTCCACAAATCTTTCGGTAGAATTCTCTATCAGTTTCGGCGAATTAACGAGACGCACCCCCATGGAATGACACGTGTGGATGATCTGCACGATGGTCCGCATGAGAGATGCGGCCGCGCGCTCGGTGCAGTGGCCGCGCACGATGATCCTGACGAACAACTCCCCCCCGGCGCACAGCTCCATGACCAGGTGCACCGAGTGCTTGTCCTCGTACGCGCCCTTCAGCTCCACGATGTTGGGCTGCCCGGCGAGGTGGTACATGATCTGCACCTCCCGCCGCACGTCCTCCACGTCCTCCTTGTTGGCCAGCTTCCGCTTGGCGATCCTCTTGCAGGCGAACTGTTCCCCGGTCGCCTTGTGCGTGCACAGGTACGTGACGCCGAACTGGCCGTGCCCCAGCTCCTTGCCGATGGTGTAGACGGCGGCGGTGTCCTCCAGGGAGCGGACTCGGTCCCGACTCGAATTATGCCGAGTCAAAAAAATTTTGACTCCGGGTCAGTCCCGGCAATCCGGGAATGCAATCGAGTTTGCGGCCGGGAATCGTCGGCGTCGAGAAATGGATGATCAGATCGCGCGGCCACGATCCGCCCGGATCGGCCACCAAGCAAGCCGATCCGGCCACCAGTGACTTGATCCGGACCATGCTCAGCCCTATCTCAAATTCAGCCTCACGAGTTGAACAAGTAGTTAGTGCTCCAGCTATCCAATTGCTGGAGGCGTCTCTTGCGATGATGCCCTCACTAGCCATTGGCACTACTCCGTAGATTCTACGGCTGACTCCTCGTGGTATGACATGCTTCGATGTCATGGTTGGGGACACTTCTTAGCTGATTGTTATGACCCAATGTGCTGCATTCGGTGCAACAAGCTGGAACATTATTGTGTTTTGCTCGTCGAAATCGCTTACATGCACATGCTGTGTAGCCAATCAATTTGTTGGTTGGGTAACAACCACGGCACCTTGCCAATCTACAATAGTTATGGCTTTGCTCTAAAAGTTGGATACCACAGGATCCAACGCTTCGGCTACATAGGAATTCATGTCCCAATGCATCGTTGGGAAAACAATAAGAACATATCAATGGAGTGGGTTGGTCTCAAAGCCCTGCTTCGTCTTTCCCCATTTTGACTTTTTAGATCATGTGTGCTTCATTGGCCGGACAACAACCACAACTGATGATCAATGCACTCGGAGGGAGGAAAGTATCATCCGTTGGTTCCCATGGACATTGAGCACGGTGGTATGATCCTATCCACACACAAATCCTACCAGGCATTGAAAGTTTTCTATCGACAAATCTTGGGGTGTGGATCATGTTCCCTTGGTCGCCGTTTGGTTGCAGGTTAAGCGATGGAATAAGGCGATAATCATAGGAATACAGCCAAACGCTCGGAGGATTAGGATTAAGAAGAGACAAACGTAGCACATATCACGATGGATGTTTAATCTGGTCAGGCCGTTGTTTTTTAGGTTATAGTATTCTTCAATTTCAGTGGAATACGAATAATCCGTTGAGGGCAATGATATCATTTTACTGTTCAACAAATTGATGGGGTAAATACAACGACCATCATCCTAAAACCTTCTTCCCCTTTTGTGCGAAATTAGGGCAGAAGTTTGTCTCCGCACTTCGCCGCTGCACTACGATCGAATAGGTAAACAAGAATTTCTTCTTCCCAATTTACGATCGGTCTTTTGTACTCCTTTGTCAGATCTCGGCGTAGATCTCCGACGACTGACACTGACCTCCTCGAACATTTGTCATTGCTCTTCTATCGCTCGGTCTCTCTTGTTTGTTCCCTCCCTCCTTCCTTCATCGAGTTTGCAGACATCTTTCCAATTCACACGGCCACCCTCTCTCTCTCCACTAGCGAGCAGTAGACGAAGAAGAGCTCCTCTTCTCCTTCTCCACTCGCGAGCGGGAGATGATCCTCACCTCCCACTCTCCTGCTCCTCCACTCGTGAGTCGGGGATGAATCACGACTCCCACCGTCTGCTGCTTCTTCTTCTTCTTCTTCTCTCTCCACGACCAAGGGGCGGCTATCGTTTATAGCAATCCTCTTGTGATTTTTCTTCCTTCTTGTGAGCAGGGGAGTGATAAGCCTTCTGGGAATTTTTTTCCCTTTTATTTCTTACAATGGTCAATAATTTAGGACAGAATGATGTTCACTTAAATGTCACAATTATTTTTAGATCCTCCTGTTTGTAAACATAGTTTAGCATGTTTCATAAAAATAAATTATCATTATGCTAGTGTTTGTTCATGTAGTTGTATTATTAATGTGATGAATTGATGCTAAATTAGAATGTATGTTCGTCCAGATAATATGTGTGTTCTTTCAGAAGTTCCGCGAGGAAGTGTACTCTCCAACCGAAATTTACTGGAAGGTATTCGAATGTTCTTCATTTTTTCCCATTTTTCCTCTTCATATTGTGCTGCCTATTGTACATCTCCTGTCCTATATGTTGCATTAGCACATACATGTCGTCTCATGTGTGGGATCCTAATTTATAACCAATAGAACTATCCTTTTGTTCTGCAATTAGTGTATGCATACTAAAATGTGTTCCATATGCCATTTCGATGTGGTATGCTTCTTCTTTTTAACATACTGATTCTACTGGATGTATCTTCCTATCTACCTATTGCTAGTGGAATAAATGAGTAGTATCGTCTAAGCATTGTATTGAACTCATATTTCTGGTACATGCCTCTTTCTCATAGTTTATTCTCGTGCAACCTAAAGTGATATATCATATCTATTGAATGCTCCATGAATGTTTCTATGTATGGTTAAGACTTAAGCACATGCCTATCACGTAGACCTCATAAGCTAGTCTCATATATTGTAGTACTTCTTTGCCAATTTTAATGTGGACCCAAAATCAGACCATGAACCAAGAAGTCGGCTCTAGAAACAGAGATGGATCACTCAGAAAAAGACGTCTAAGCAACTGGAATGATGAAAATTGAATATTTGGATGGGAATATGGTAAATGGTGTATTCTCGACTGATACTTGGAAGTGCATCCTTGATAGATTTAATGAGACAACGAAGAAGAGTAATGATATGTCCAACTTAAAAAATAGGCTCAAAAATTTGAAGAAGTTGTTCAGTCTGTATCATAGTCTCAATAATCGCAGTGGATGGGGCTGGGATCATGAGAAAAAAGTACCTACCCTCGGCGAACCTCGAATGTGGAAAGAGGTCCTAGCGCTAAGTGTAATTATTGTCTTAAATTCACTCATTTTCTACATTCGCACATACATTCCATTTATTATCATTGAACTCCTTGTTTACTAATAGGCAAACAAGGAGTGCTCCAGAATCAAAGACAAGTCGTTTCCCCTTTATGACGACTTCTTATTTATATTTTCTAAGAACACCGCTACTGGCAGCCGAGCCTTTGCTACGACCATGTCTGAGTTGCCTTCTGAGGATGTGGAATTGAATGATGACGATGAATATGATGATGTGGACATTACTTTGGATGGTTTAAATTTCTCTCAATCAGCAGGAATCAATCAGCAAAGTGTATTTGGTATGGCAGAATTCATGTTTGATAGTCCTTCATCGGTTGCTGCATCCGAGGACACCGTCGCTGGTGTTTCCCCTTCACCCTTATCAGGAAAAAGAGCTAGAACTAGTGGAAGCAATCTCAAGCAACGAAAATCTAAGGTCAACAATGTTGAAGCCATAGAAATTATGTATGAGATAACACAACAAGGTAAAAAAAGACTTCTATTGCTTGATGAGGTAGTGCAACGCGACAAGGAAGCCACTTCATACTCTAGGAATCAACGTTGGGCAAAATTACGGCAGACGGTAACCGATTGCACCCCCGAATTCAAGTTGGCAATGGTGGAATCATTCAAAGACGAGAGTAACTGCTGAACTTTCATGACTTGCGATGAGGATATGATGAAACCATGGTTGTTGGAGCAATTGGACGATTATCGACGAAAGCGAACTCATAAGGGACATTCAACATGCAATTTAGACAACACCACTCCTAGTTTCAGTGTTGTACCCTCGCACTCACCATCAACTGACATCCGAAAAGAGACCGACTCATCTATTCCAAGCACTGCATTTGCTTCAATGTTTGCTCCATCTAGCAACTTTAGTGTCGCATTTTTAGCATCATCATCACTGCCACGTATTGGATCTGCCACGACCTTCTCTGTGAAGAGTTCCTTTGTTCCTCCTGTTTTGGGCACTCAATTCGTTACAGTGCCAAGTGTTGTCTCAAGACCAACTCCTACTACTAGCATCCCATTCTTAGTTCGGTCATCACCTAGTGGAGGCTCCAGTTCTGCAGCAGCTTCGTCATCGGACTAACTTTATATATAAGAAGCAACAACTCACTATTTTTTTGCCTCACTTTAGCTATTACCTCATAGAAATAATTTTGCATCCCCTTTTGGCAGTATTTTAGAGCTTGCAATATCTACTTGTAATGATAGTTGTCATTGCCCTTTTGGAACAATGTAGACTTAACTTAAAGCGTGAAGTTGCTGACATAATATGTTATATGAATGCTTGTAATTTGAATGTCACATCCTTTGTTATGTGAATGCAAGTAATGGGTAGCTAATGCCACATCCTTTGTTCATATTCTTTTTATATCATTCATTCAAACTGTTGTGCAGTAGTTTCCTCCTACCCGGTTTTTAGTGTTGTTGCACTTCTTTTAAATTGATGTGGCATCTTCTACCATATTTGTTAGATGATAGATTCAAGTACTTTTTATGCGTAGATGAATAGACGCATGCTTATACAACAATTGGTGGACGAAAAGAGATTCCATGAGGATGTCATCAGAATCTTGATAGGTAGTGGTGTAGTTGAAATTGTGTTCAGGGAGCTCATTCTGAAGGTGCCATATAGAACGTGTCCTTTCACGGGCCATCAGGTCATTCAGGACATATTAAAAGGACACCCACAACGTTGTTATGACCTATATAGGATGTCTCCTATAATGTTTATGAAATTGGAGGAATTATTGACATCCAGGGGGCTCATTAGTAGTACACAGCACGTGAGTTCATGCGAACAATTAGCATTCTTCTTGTACTGTGTAGGACACAACATGAAAAATAGAACCATAGCTGAGAAATTCCAACATTCTAGTGAAACTATTTCTCGTCATTTTAATCATGTTCTTCGGGCCATATATTCCCTTACTCAAGAGTTTATTGTGCTACCTAGTCCACAAGCAGACGTGCACCCACGCATTCGAGACAATGAGAAATTCTTCCCATATTTCACGGTAAGTATAAATACCTTTCAGTTTTCATGTATGTAGTAGCTATGATGAATTTTTCATTACCGTTGTTAAGTTCCCCCCTTTGTTTAGAATGCACTTGGTGCAATTGATTGTACTCATATTTCCGCCTTGGTGAGAAATGTTGATCAACCTCGCTATAGGAATCGCAAGGGGGGAATTTCTCAAAATGTCATGGCAGTGACTTCATTCGATCACTCTTTCCTATATGTTTGCACCGGATGGGAGGGATCTGCCGCAGACATGAGGGTTCTAAGTGCATTGAGAATGTTGGTTTCATGGTTCTGGAAGGTATGTGCTTTACATGTGCCAGCGTAAGGGCTGTATTGTAATCATCCTTCTTATGTTGATTGGTCATATTGCATTTCGTAAAAGATCTCTTTGTTCATTTGAAAATAGGTAAATTTTATCTCGTTGACTCCGGTTATGCTAATAGTGAGAAATTTCTTGCACCGCATCGTGATATTAAGTATCACTTATCGGAATTCAACAATACCCAAAGGCGGTAGAAAGTTCTAAAGAGCTCTTTAATCATAGACATGCTCAACTTCGAAATTGTGTCGAAAATTCATTTGGTATTTTGAAATCACGTTTCAACATTCTTCGGTCGACAATGCACTTTCCTATAGCGACACAAGAACGCATTGTATTAGCATGTTGTGTGTTGCATAATTTCATTAAGCGTTATCAAGGAACCGATAAGTACTTCAATGGGTCGAGACTACAACCGGATGACAACAATAACGTGAATCCAGCATTTGGGAATGTCAATATTGGGATTGAGGAAAGTCGAAGGGGACATATGCTTCGTAGTAACATTACGGTGCAACTGTGGAACGCTTGTCAGAATCGTCGAGGTATGGTATATGTTTTTTTCGATGATTTAGTAGTCTAATGGTTATACTTTCGCTAAACAATGATTCTTTTGTAGGAAATATGGGAATGGCTGAAGATGTGGAATAATGAAGTTTGGTGGAGTAAGTTCAAACCGGATGACACCTTCAAATTCCTTCTAGGCTTCTGAATATTTTTCTCGTCTTAAATTGAAATTTCTTTTATTACCGGTGACATTCTTTCTCGCAATTTGCTTGAAATATACAACTGAATTGTTGTGCCAAACTTCTATTGCTTCATTTCACATTTGCTTAATCAATGATCTCTAATTTGAGAACTTTACTAAGATGATGTTCATTTTGAGACACAATGCGCATTTTGTAGAACTTTTACTAAAGTTGAATTCTGCTTACTTTTTGTTAGATTGATATGGTGTTCATGCATGATGAGTTAGATTGATATGGTGTTCATGCATGAAAATGGTATATGGTGTTCTAACTGTGGAATGCATGATGAGTTAGATTGATAATGGTATATGGTGTTCATGCATGATAGTTAACTTGAATTCTGCATGAAAAGTGTATTGCTTCATGCTTGCTTTGATGTTGATTTCCATTCTTTGTGATTTACATTCATATTTGTCTGATGCTGCATATTGTGGTAGATTTTACGGTGACTGATTACAGGGATCTTCTTCAAAAATTACTGTTGACAGGGATCCAATGACCCCAAGCTAGTGCACCTTGTCGTGGAGAGTGTTGGCAAGTACTTTAGTGTTGTGTGGCCTGCAGTTGAGACCTTGTAACATCTAGAGCACTTTTAATAGATTTCAGTCATACTATTCTGAAATTATGTTAAGAAGAACTGGATGAAAGCAGCTTTGAGAAATTTTTCTTGTGTAACGAGTATGTTAACAGTGAAGCTTGTAAACTTCTTTACTTTTCCTACTTCGACACATTTCATATTCATTTTACTTGTATGAACTAAACAATGTTTCACCGATATGTGCACATTTAGAACATTGTTAAAAAGTTTTATTCTAGTTATGGAGGTTTTATGTTTCTAACTTGTATTATTATGTTTTTCCTTGGCTGGTCCACGTTGAGTTCATACTTTTTCCTAGTCATGTGTATTAACCATAGTACATAAGTTATACTTCTTTAGAGGCGAGGCTGGGTATGAATATGAAGGAGCAATTCCGGTTGTCATTCATATATATATCACTATAAAATAATCAACATGTACAAGTGAAAGCTCTCCACAGAAGAGTGCCAACATAAAGGAGAAATGTACAACTACCAGCCGAAGCCCCATCCCGGAAGAAAATTAGAGGAGTGGTGTAAAGTATATTTTTTATTATGTCACGATTGTAGTAGCACTTGGATCAGTTGGAAGCCTTTATTTGTCCAAAGATACGTGAGTTGTGTAACAGATTATCTTCTCTTTGGTACTAAACATCTCATGTGTTAGTTCACCCTTTTTGTTTCCACTCATATCAGTTACAGATGTTTGATTAAAATTGTTTAAAGATTCCATCAAATGCCACCTTATGCGTGAGCCATAAATTAGAAGAAAACGTAAAAATAAATGTCAAATATTGATTTTATGCCATTAATGACTCTAAATTAGTGACTTGGGTTCGTTCAAGATTCCAAGCATACATGCATGCTTGTTTCTCTTGTTGGTTGAGAAGTGATTCATTAACTAACGAAGAGATGTTGTTGAATCTCCCTCCTCTATTCTTGTCTTCATTTTCATGAATGCAATATCTCTGTTAGACATATGTTATGCAAAGTAAAGAGGCACAAGTTATCATATTCGAAAGTAGACTTATGTTATGCAAAGTAAGGAAGTACAAGTGAAGTATTCATAATGTCTCAACTTCACGTCTTCCCTAGGATATTACAACTTAAGACAAATGAGACACCACATTACAACTATACCACTTGTTATCACATTACATGAACTTAACTAAAATAGCACCCAAAGTTAGTTCGATGAAGAACCATATCAATCTTTCCCTCTTCAAACACTTGTAGTTTGCTTCTGCTATTTCCAACTTCTGTAGTAGTGAACTTATAATCATGGCTCAACGGCTTTCCATTGGAAGATCACACCAGCGGAAGAATCCACAAACTCCATCTGAGGTTTTTTCCCACATGAAGAAAGCTTACACTGTCGACTTAAAAAAAAGTTAACTAAGGTCAATCGTAGAACAATCTGAGGAATACCGACGTCGAAATGTGGACAGGTCCAAAATTGCCTCCCAGGATTACTGGTCGTCCATGATGTCTTCAGTCTACATGTATCATTGCAATAACACGAATGGGTGTCCACCTTCATTTTTGGGCTTTGCATTCGTAGATCAAGAGGATGATGGATTAGATAAAAACCCTCATGCAAATACATTTGACCCCTTATTACTGCATGCCGTCGGGAAGAAATGTGTTACGATGTACAAAAAGTTAACCTAATAATAAGAATCTCGTAATATGACAGCAACAATGAACAATTGCTTCAAGTACAAGTTTCTTCTATAGAAGGATATAAGTATCATGGTATCAAACATTCCGGCAGGTAATTGACAAAGAAGCCCCCTTTTCACGGTGGATCGTCTCTAGCTAGTATACAAGAGAAACTCAAGTGGCTCACCTGACGAATGATCAGCTTCAGCGATGGTTCACTTCACGATTTGAGATAGGAGATGCGCAATCTTTTTTCGGCGAAGGCAGCAATCGTAGACGGCGACGGGCGTGGTGGACATTCAAGTGACATTAGGGCACAAGCACGGAAAAGAGCCGGCTCGATTTTTATTAGTAGAGACGAGGGTGAAGTGGTCATTTTGGCCCATTATTCCACATTTCCATCCAAACAAAAGGAGGATTAAGGCTAATTGTACAATTTCAGACAACCAAACATGATGTGAAATACCTCTAGGCTAATCCCCTTATCTTCGGATTAATATGAACTAATCTACCGCACCTTATTTCGCAACCAAACAGGCCCTTGATCGTTACCTTAATATATGGTGAGTAAACCCTACAAGAGATTAAGTTGATAGTTTGTGATTCTATTGCTTGGGGTCAAATCGGTGGGTTCTGTCTAAGTCAGTATGTGGCACTTAATTCTATGGTGGATGCATTATCGGATGGATGATACGAATTGCATTCCGATGCGTGCAGAAATAATCACCAATATTAACAAGGGCACAATGTCAAATCAAATAATAAATAGTGAGAAAAGCATTGACTCATAAATATTAGTCTATCTTATCTTTTATCTCAAATTAGCTAGACGACAAAAAAGAGGATAAGATTTGATTTAAAAGAAAATAAAAATAAAGATGAACAATTAATTGATCCAATCAAAAGTTAAAGTAAACGTATAAGGGTTTTGTCAAATAAAGTTAGAGTGTAATAAGTATCCCCTTGCTATCAATTTGATATAAGAAAGAAAAACATATTCGAATTATCTAATAAAAAGGATGCTTAAAATTAAAGAACTCAATTCATATGACTTAACTACTTTATTTAAATATTAGATAGAGTCCGAATTAATATCTAACTAATTTTAGAAAAATGCATTAGTGATGCAACCATATCTCAAAAACACCTAAATTCAGTGAGTTAATAATCAACACATCTTTAAATCTAAACTGAGTAGATAGAGAAGATATGAAATACTTATCAAAATATGAAAAAATCTAATCAATTAATGAGAGTTTGAAAGAACCAATTTGATAGTATCAATTAGTTAGAATCAAACAACTCATAAGATATCAATAGAAATAACATTCATATTAGAAAAAAAAAAGTCAGAATAGTAAGCCTTATTAAAAATCTACTAAAGATCAACAAAGTTGACCCTAACTAGAACTCTACTCCATAGACGAAAAAAATTATCACGATTATAATAGAGAAATAAAATAAGAGACCACAAAAAAATAAAAATAAATAAACTTTGAAAAAAAAAATCTAAGCTTCTTTGTACAAATTTTCATCAAATAGGCGACTAGAGGTTATCTTTTTGCCTTTACAATGATGCTTTGAACTCTAAACTTAGATGATACAAAAGTGGAGTTAAGTGGGCTTATTTGTGGAACTCGGACACCTAAAGCTGTGTCACATGGCCAAAAGTAATTAAATGTCATTGAAAGCAAATTTCTATTTCTTTTATTTAGACAATTTGGAGCCTTCTGTGATGACAGTGCAACTACTAAATATGTTAGTTATTTGACACGTCGACGACCATGGGCCGTTTTGGCGAAACATGAGTCATTTTTCATATATATGGCGGTTTAGAGAGATTTTATCGGTTGGTCCTTGAGATCATGTGTGTCAGGACATTACATTCTTAATAATGAGATATGAAATTTGATTTTACATAGTTTTGGGAGTATTTAAACCATGCCTTCGTTAAAGCTTTGTGAGACAAAAAGTAACCTTGCTCGTTAGAAAACTTTTGGATAGTGTTTGGGTTGACCCCTTTCCAGGTGAATCTAGGTTCGTTTAAACCTAAATCCAATAATCGACAAGAGTCCAATGGATCCTAGGATGCCCGACATGATGTAGGTTTCAAAGGTTCATCTAGCATTTTTTTTTCCATCTACCGAGAAGAGTGCACTAAAATCTCCATCTACAATCCAGGGGTTTTCACTCGAGGGATTCTATTTAATATTTTATTATTTTAATAAAATTTTAAAATATATTATTTTTAGCTAAAATATCCTTCTCGTCGAGATCCTCCCAGGCGGACTCCTCCATGGCGTCAGGCTTTTGACCTGACAGCGTCTTCTTCAACCCATTCTAAACCAGGATGGCATGCATCCGAATCTGCCACAAATTGAAATTTGTGTTCCCGTCGAATTTCTCGATGTCGAACTTCGTTGTAGTTATCTTCGCGAAAAGAAACTCGGCTCTGATACCAGTTTGTTACGAATAGAACACCGAGAATCGATAAATAATTAAAATAACGAAAGAAAGAGAAGATGAATACAGAGATTTAACGTGGTAAAACTCTCTTGATCAATGTGAACAAGAGAGAAACATCCACGGGCAAAGGAAGCCGCCGCCAGAAATTTATTCTATGAGCCAAAAGAGAATGTACATCATATAAAACCCTAACCCTCATATATAAAGATCCATACCGTGGGGGGCGAAGCCCCCCGCACCCTCCATGATTTTGCTTCCGTCAAGTCCTTCGCTTCCGCCACAGATTCTCATTTTTCCTTCTTTTTTTAATTTTTTTCTTTTATAATTTTGAATACAGGGTGCATAAATTCAAGACGCATCAACAGCCGCCGTGAATTCAAGAACACATCTGGCAGCGTCGGTGTAAGAGTTGGCTGCTGTGCACCCAAGAACGAGCTGTTTGCCTGAATCGGCGGCGGCCCCTCTTGCGACGTCTTGTAAACTGGCTGTTTTGAGTCGAAGAGCGAGTTCGCCTGCGGCGGCCGCCGATCACCTTCCTGTCGTGGCATCGAAATTGGCGGACCCAAGGACAAGTCCGTCTGCACCGGCGGCTGCCCATCCTGCGTCGGAGGCATAAAAGATGGCTGTCGGGAATCCAAATACGTGTGCGCCTGCGGCGGCGTAAAAGTTGCACTTTGTTCACCTAAGAACCTGTCCGAATGCAGCGGCATAACAGTTGGTTGCGGTGGATTCAAGAACGCACCCCTCTGCACCGGTGTAAGAGTTGGCTGCTGTGCACCCAAGGACGAGCTGCTTGCTTGAAGCATCGGATGATCACCTTCCTGCTGTGGCATCAACATTGGCTGACCCCAGGACAAGTCCGTCTGCACCGGCGGTCGCCAGTCCTGCAGGGGCGGCGAAAAATTTGGCTGTCGTGGATCCAAATACGTGTCCGCACGCGACAGCGTAAAAGTTGCATTCTGCGCACCCAAAAACCTCTCCGCATGCAGCGGCATAACAGTTGGCTGTCGTGGACCCAAGAACACATCTGGCTGCATCGGTGTAAGAGTTAGCGCCTGCTGTGCACCCAAGAACGAGCTGTTTGCCTGAAGCGGCGGCGGCCTCTCTTGCGGCGTCTGGTAAACTGGCTGTTGTAAACAACGAGCCCGCAGACGGCTCTCCATTCCGGTAGCGGTTGACCTCAAAGTTCAAGGTATCCCGCAATCTCGTCTCCGCTAAGAGGACCTCTTCGAGATATTGTTTCTTTCCGTAGCAGCCGCGGACGGGATCATCGCGGCCACGCCTGTGCTTCCATGATCATGCTCTGGACCATCGCCGCACGCTGATCGGGAGGGGTTTCCTCAAGTTTCTTCTCAATTCTGGCGAGGGTGAACAAGCGGATGAGGGTCTCGACCTGAGCGGGCCCTTCCCGCAGATCCGGCGGGAAGTGAACCCTCCAGGGGCACGCGTCGGGTCTGCATCGCCTCCTCCGTAACTTGCACACGGCGCAAGCGCCGACGGCCGGGGATGGCGGCGGCGAGCTCATGCTGTATGCGACCAGTAGTGCGCGACCCCGTGTTGAGTGGGCGCGACTAGGATAAAACCGAGGGTGACTTCGAGATGGCGACTGATCCGGGATGCACGGAGGAGGACTAATGGGGGAAATGTATCAGAAACAAGATATATATATATATGAAGTCCAAGAACTGTGAACTTTTTTTTATCTACCGTGCATTTCTCCATGCGAACAATGAAGGACATCTGATGCATGGAACAAGAACATATAAATCGACTACGCAACACTATGAATTGGAAGACTACATCGGAAAGAGAAAAATATATCTGACACAAATCTAAGGAAAAAGAAATTTGGAAATTAATTAAGCTTGATATTAAATATTAGCTCTGGATGTTTATATATATATATATATGGTATATAACTATATATATATATATATATATATGTATATAGGTAAAGATAAAAATATTAGATGGATGTCTTCGTTTTGTAATCTAGTTATTTTGTTTGAATTGCGCCGTCTACGGTTTTATTTATTTAATAGGTTTTATTATTCTTTTTATCTTAAAAACACATTTATATAAAGAAAAATAAATGTGATTATCACATAACTCTGTCATTTTTGTCATTCTTTTGTTTGGATCTCGAGGAAAAGAGAGATAAAAGAACGGGAAAGGAAGAATTTTTTTTTAAAACTTAGCTTGGAAAGGGAAATATGTCATTTTTTTCAATCTCAATTTAAAGGGGAAAAAGGTAAAAACATAGTAAAAATTTTAATATGTGAAACGATTTAACTGTCCTCAAGTTCATAACATTTTATTATTATTTAACGAGGACACGATCGCCTTATAAAATTAATTTCTAAATATTTTCCTTCATTTCTCTCTGTCTAAACGGGGTTAAAACTTTTTTCCCCAAATCGTTAAGTCCGTTATAGAACCAAAGTTTAATTAATTCTTTGATATCCACTTCTTATGCACATCTACTCATAATTCTTGAGCGTCATTAAATCAATATTTAATGAGATTCATATGGAGTCAAATATTTTTTTAGTCTTAAAACTAATAGAGTTAATATATTCTAGTTGAATTTTTTTGTGAGAGAATCAATCAAGATCGTTTCTTGTTTCCGTTTGCACAATGTGAGGTTAAATTAGGTAATTTTTTTATCCTTAAGTAAACTTATTTACTTTTAATTTGATTGAAAATAATAAAATATATAGTAGGTATAATTATTTATAATAATCCAAAAATTATTAATTTGGTGAGTTTAATTTTAAATTATGTGATGCGCTTATTAACCAATATAATTTTGCTTAATATTTTTAAAAATAATATTCATACACAATATAATCTTTTAAAATTCACTCCACTTTAATTAAATCTAATCCATCTTTATTAATTCCTAATACCACCCGCCAATAGCTATTTAAAAGAACTAAATTAATGTGCAATTACAAATTATGATTGCACCTATCCATCACAAAACATAAATATTTTATATGGTGGGATCACATAAATATTTTATATGGTGGGATCAAAATATTCGTTCAAAGAGTGGGAGGTTAATAAGTATCTAGAGCATCCCGCTCTACATCTCAATGTAAAACATTATTTTATATAATTTAATATATATAATTTGTAATAAATTAATTATATACTTCTTAAATGAAATAATATATATTTGTTTGGATAATTTGATAATAAAAATGTATCATCTAAAGCTAAATAAGTTACAATCATTGAATTAGTTATATCTATTAACATGACTTGGATCATCGGATAATTCGATGATCTTGATTTTAATCACTTTTGCTATTTAACCTATATTATTTTAAATTAATATATAATTATTTTATTAACTTAATAAGTAAAATTAGGTCTCTGCACTCATTTTAGGTCAAATATTTTACATATATATTTTTCTTATCATTATATGGTCCTACCATAATTTATTATTATAGTCTCTTAGGGCACCATTATTTTCACTTTAAAATACACTATATCATTGATTAATATGAGTGCTAAAAGTGCTGGACATTTTTATCCTTCTGAGATAAAATAAAGTGCCAATAGTGTATTTTAGAATGATTAATATGTATTTTAAAATACACTATATATATGAAGTTAATGAGTATATAGAATACCTTTATGTAGAACGTTTATTTTTTTTATCATTTAATTAATCTAATGATTATAATGCATAATTAAATTGATTATGTACTTCTTAAATGAAATAATATGTATTTATTTGGATAATTTGGTAATAAAAATGTAACATTTAAAATTAAATAAATTACAATCGTCGAATTAGTCATACATTGTTAACATGATTTGATCATGATCGTCGAATAATTCGAAGATATTGATTTTAATTATTTTTACTATTGAATATATTTTTTTTAAATAATAAATAAATATTATATTAATTTAATAAGTAAAATTAATGCTTTATTCTCATTCCATGTCAAATGTTCTACATACATATACATTTTCCTCTATTGTGTAGAATAATTATAAATTAATTTAAAGTGTATATTAAATAGTAAATATAATAAAGTTAAGGGATAAATGTACCTATAAAGCACCTTCCGCTTTGTAGGGATGCTGAGCGCATCTCAACCGTTGATCCATTGATCAACCGTTGAGATAATTGATATTTTTAAATCATGAAGTTTAATCATTTTTTATTAGGTCCATTAATAAGTGGATCAATGATTGAGATACGCTCAGCATCCCTACAAAGCGAAGGTGCTTTATAGGTACATTAATCCCTAAAGTTAATATCATCGTATCCTGATTAGGGGTGAAAGTAGTTTGAGTCAGATCGAATTTTCGATTAAAAGAATAATCATTATTTCTCGAGTCAATTTTAAAATTAAAAAATCATACTAAATTTATTTTATAAAACTAAAACCACTCTTTATAGGGTTCAATTTTTTGGGATCCTACTTTTATATAATTATATTTTAAATATATATAATAAATTAAAATTAATATAAAAGTATTTGATTTTATATTAAATATAAAATATACTACTACTTTTTTAAAAGTATTAAATTAGAGTTCCATAATGTAATAGAAAAATATGAAATTTTATAAAAAAAATATCATATTATAATAATAAATTGATAATATATGAATTAATTATAAAAATAAGAAATTATAATTAAAAATGGATTCCAGGAGCACTACAATTTTATGGGTGAGGTTCTAATTTTAACAGATTTAAATTTATTAAAAATCATCCTAAATTATATTTGAATCCTTAATTTTTAATTTTTTCGATTCGGTTCGTAGGTTTATAGATTTTCTTACATCCCTAATATTGTTCTAGATCTTCATTAATCTCTTAAAATAACTCAGTTGATCGTGTTATTTCTACTCTTACAAGTTAAAACAGTTTCCTCATTTCTTCCATTTCTTTCCTTTTTCCGCCGGTCGTCTCCTCCCCCTACCGTTTTGCTTTGTCCTCCTTCGGATCCAAATCTCCTCAAACTCGCTCCGCTCCCGATGGGGAACCACGGAGAGATCGCCGGAGCTCTCCTCCTCCTCGTGCTGGCATCAGCTACGGCAGCCGACGCCTTCTACCTCCCCGGCGTCGCCCCTCGCGACTTCCAGAAGGTAATCGGCCTCCGGGCGTCTGTACTCCTTTCGATTCGATCGATCTACCTGCTTCCTCGAGGTGCCCCGGGTGAGATCTAGAGCTTGCACTTCGATGGGACGTATGGATCTGTCCTAGAAAACCTTCGTTGTCTTCGATCCGCGCTTGTTTTGAGTGGATCTGATGTTGGAGTTCGGGGTTTATTCTTGGTTGTTGTTGCTGTTGAATTAGTATGTATTGCGATGACTAGATGGTTGAATTGCTTGATTCTGGCGTAGGGGAACATTCGAATTGGTTCGTTGATGTGTGACCCCATGCATCTTTCTTGAAATGTGTTTGTCATTCGTGGCGGTTCTATAGATCAAGGATTCTGATTGACCAGCTCTTTTACTTTGTAGCTTAGTCATTTCTGAATTTTCTCGGCAAATGTCTCAATACACTACAGATTTTAATGTGCGAGTATTCTGAATTCATGGGAGAATCATATCTGCTTCACGGGCCTGGGGAAAATCGGAATATGAACAGAAACTTTATATCATATAGTTCTACTGTAATGGTACTTTTAGGGTAAGAAAGGGTAGAGCTCCTAAATCTCCTGGAGTAACTGTATTTGTCATTTTGTTACCTTTTTTAATCTCAGGAGTAAAAACTTACACAGTTTTTTTTTTTTGGCGAAGGCTTTCTTACTAGATGATAATTAGCTAAATGTAGCATTTGTTGTTGCAAGCACACATATCTGCTGCTAAGAAACATTATTTGTATAAATAATTGTCAGACCTGGACTTAGGAAGAGAGAGCATATCACTTGGGTTTATCGGAGTGAGCCTTGATGTTTATGTTATCGGTTGTTCCTTAAGAAACTGATTATCAGATACCCAAAGAATGATTATCAGTTTACATTTTTGTATGTTTGGACATATTCTGCAACCTGTTTGATATTTCTCAGAGTTTCGTTCTTGTGTCTACTTTGCAATGTGCCAAAAAACTTATTTGATCATGTAATTATTGCCTACAATTTTATGCAGGATGATGAGCTTCAAGTCAAAGTGAACAAACTTTCATCTACAAAGACACAACTTCCATATGAGTACTATTTCCTGGATTACTGCAAACCCTTTAAGATTCAGAACAGCGCTGAGAATTTAGGGGAGGTCCTTCGAGGTGATCGAATTGAAAATTCAGTGTACATGGTAAGTAGTCCTGTCTTAAGTTGCATCAAATGCTCTTAAAGCAGAATAATGTAGGAAGAATATCCCTTCTTCATTTCTTACTGTCTGATATACTTGATTCAAAC
Source organism: Pontederia crassipes (assembly GCA_030549335.1). NCBI lineage: Eukaryota > Viridiplantae > Streptophyta > Magnoliopsida > Commelinales > Pontederiaceae > Pontederia > Pontederia crassipes. The sequence continues at coordinate 26,896,002 of CM060185.1, read as the reverse complement.
CCAGTTTAAAATGAGAAGAGATGAAGGTTGTAAAGTTGGTTGTGGAAATAAACTTACAGCAGAAGCTGCAAAGAATTTTAAGGAGAAGATTGATGATGAATATCGAGTGAACATGTAAGCTATTAGTTCATATTGCGTCTTTTATCTACTATAAAATACCATCCTTATTGTTCATGCACTAGTTCCTATTTCTAGATTAGTTCATATTGCTTCTTTTATCTACTATAAAATACCATCCTTATTGTTCATGCACTAGTTCCTATTTCTAGATTCTGTTTCTCTTTATGCTTGCTCCTATATCATTTTTCTTCTTTGTATGACATATTATCTTCGCTTCACAGGATCTTGGATAATCTTCCTGTTGCAGTTCCTAGACACAGAAGTGATTCAAGTCAAGCGCCAACATACGAACATGGTTTCCGTGTTGGTTATAAGGCATGCCACTAGATCTATAAGCTAAAATATTTGTTTCTTATTTGATTATAATGTTTAACATGCATTTTTTTTATCAGAGTAAAGATGACAAGTATTATATAAATAATCACCTAAGTTTCAAAGTCATGTACCACAAGGATGAAGACTCCGAGGAATCTCGTATTGTTGGTTTTGAGGTGATACCAAGCAGGTATTACTTATTGTCCACCCATATGTTTTCATCATGTTTAAGTCTATCTTTGTGGTGTTTCCTGTCCATGTAATTTTCTTCTAACATGGTAGCATGGAAAGCAGTGGTTATTTAAAACTTCACGATTAGAATATACTTTATCAGTTGCTTCGTGTTACATAGTACAGCAGAAGAATGTTAGATCTTATCTTTCTTTTTCTTTCTCTTGTAAATGGTTTGAACTTTGGGAGGGTATTTGGTTAGATGCTTAGTCATTTTATCGGTACATGATTTACATTCATGCTATGCCCATTATTTACAATGTTCCTTTCTATTACCCTGGAAGGTCATTTCTTTCTGCCATAAAACTGTCCATGTAATTTTCTTCTAACATGGTAGCATGGAAAGCAGTGGTTATTTAAAACTTCACGATTAGAATATACTTTATCAGTTGCTTCATGTTACATAGTACAGCAGAAGAATGTTAGATCTTATCTTTCTTTTTCTTTCTCTTGTAAATGGTTTGAACTTTGGGAGGGTATTTGGTTAGATGCTTAGTCATTTTATCGGTACATGATTTACATTCATGCTATGCTCATTATTTACAATGTTCCTTTCTATTACCCTGGAAGGTCATTTCTTTCTTCCATAAAACTGTATGTAGTGTCGGTAGATTAGTTAATCCAAAAGAGAAAAACTCTGAGATGTATTAAATGCATTGCACATCTACTTTCTTCGACTTTTTGGGATCCCTCCTGTAGAAACATCAAATAGCTATTTCCAGGTTTATGGATTCTGAGTGAAGACTTTATTTCTGCTTATTCTTGTTATGACTATCTGCTTACTGAACAAGGTTACGTTATTTTGTCTACCTCTTTTGTCAGCAGGCTTTGCCACTTTGCATATTATGTGATATGCCTTCTACCAGGTCTCTGAACTTTTGCTTCTAAAAAAATCTTCTCTTTTCCGCAGTGTGAAGCACGACTTTGGTGAGTGGGATGACAAGAACCCTAAAGTGCACACTTGCACAGCAAACTCTAAAATAACTCCAAGTGGTAATGCTCTACAGGAAGTAGCTGTAGATACACGTGTTGTATTTTCTTATGATGTTACCTTTGAGGTATGTGTGTGGAGTATATTGTTTCTCCTTTAATCTCTATTCATTCACTTATGTTTGCTCTATTTCTTACAGCGTAGTGATATCAAATGGGCATCTCGTTGGGACACTTACCTTCTTATGAATGATGACCAGATTCACTGGTTTTCCATCATCAACTCTTTAATGATAGTGCTATTCCTATCTGGTATGATCGCTATGATAATGATGAGGACCTTATATAGGGATATAGCTAACTACAATCAGTTGGAGACACAGGATGAGGCCCAAGAAGAAACTGGATGGAAATTAGTTCATGGAGATATTTTTAGGCCACCTATCAACTCTGGTCTTCTTTGTGTTTATGTGGGAACTGGGGTGCAATTCTTTGGCATGACCTTAGTCACTATGATATTTGCATTGCTTGGTTTCCTCTCCCCCTCTAACCGAGGGGGTTTGATGACTGCAATGGTTCTTTTGTGGGTTTTCATGGGTCTATTTGCTGGGTACTCCTCATCGCGACTCTACAAGATGTTTAAAGGCACAGAATGGAAGAAAATCACCTTGAAAACAGCTTTTATGTTTCCTGGAATCGTGTTTGCCATTTTCTTTGTGCTGAATGCTATAATATGGGGAGAGAAATCATCTGGTGCAGTTCCGTTTGGTACAATGTTTGCACTTGTTTTCCTATGGTTTGGTATCTCTGTGCCCCTTGTATTTGTTGGTAGCTTCTTGGGTTTCAAAAAGTCAGCTATCGAGGATCCAGTGAAGACCAACAAGATCCCTCGTCAGATACCAGAGCAGGCGTGGTACATGCAGCCTGCATTTTCTATACTAATTGGTGGGATACTTCCATTTGGTGGTGTATTCATTGAGCTCTTTTTCATCCTGACCTCAATATGGCTGAACCAATTCTACTACATATTTGGCTTCCTATTCATAGTATTCGTAATCCTCCTTATAACTTGTGCTGAAATTACTATCGTTCTGTGCTACTTCCAACTTTGTAGTGAGGACTACCATTGGTGGTGGAGAGCCTACTTAACTGCGGGTTCATCTGCACTCTACCTCTTTGCTTATGCTGCCTTCTATTTCTTCACCAAGTTGGAGATAACTAAGCTGGTGTCAGGGATTCTATACTTTGGTTACATGTTGATCGCATCGTATGCATTCTTTGTCCTGACAGGGACGATCGGCTTTTATGCATGTTTCTGGTTCGTCCGAAAAATATATTCATCTGTGAAAATAGACTGAAATGGGGTTTTATGAGCAAGTAGAACCCTAACTGATTCTGGCAGTCTCTACTAATTGGAGAAGGTGCTGAGATGTAACTGAGGGAGGAGTAAAGATCTGAGGTTGGAGGCAGGAATGTCATTTCAACATGTTTGGAGTGCTAAAATGTTGTAGTTTCTTTTGGATAAAATTGTAACATGTAGGACTTGGACATGTATCATCATTTATATATGTTTTTCTGTAGGACTATATTTGTATTCTTGCTCTCAGTTGTATAATTTTCTTAAAAGTTCACACACATAAAGGCAAGTATATTTCAGGTTTTTGGCCCCTTAAGAAATCTCTCAGTTGTCATATTTTCTGAACGAGATGTGAAGAATGCAGCTACTGTTTCCTGGCATTGGTCTTGCGAGTTCACATGTTTGCTTCCGGTGGTAGGAGGCGCCATGGTTGACCACTCGACCCTTTTGTATTTGCACTTCATAGAATAAAGTAAAAATAAGAAAACCAATTCAATTGCTTTTACAGTTTTGGAAATATTACATTTTCAGGATGGTACTATTTTAGTTTTTAAACGCTTTCTTACTGCTTTGGCTTGTTTTTTTTTTTAGATTACAAAGATAAGCCAATGGAAATTTGAAAATAAAAGTGTACATAATGATAAATTTCACTCATGAGATTCAAACTCAATCCATTGAAGATGATGTGCGTGTTATAAGTCATAACTAATATGTAATCTAAGGGTGCTTACAAATCGGGTCAACCCAATTCGGTTTTTTTAATTTTTTTCTTACCTTTTCTATTATTTAATATAAAAAATATCATATAATATTTATTTTAAAAGCATAAAATAATTTGTTAAATATTTATATATTATTTTACACATTTAAAATATTTTATTTTTTTAATTTTTTAGTACAAAATATAGGCTAAAAACTAAAAAAAATAAAAAAATGTCGGGTTGGATCAACTCGGGTTGGAAAATTTCAACCTGTACCTGACCCAACCCAGGGTTGGATTGAGGTTGGGCCGGGTCGGATTCAACCCGACCACGGACCGGATGTAACCCGCTGAACACCCCTAATGTAATCTCGAACTGACAAGTGAAGCGCCCACTTTTCACGTGATTGTCGATCTGCCATCCAACATATGGCAGATTAGGAGGGGGCGTGATGGCAGATTAGGAGGGAGCAAAGCGTTCACTATAATGTTTGTCTAGCCTCCTCCAGGAGTTTGAACCGTCCTCCTCCTCTTCTCACTCGTCGAATTTGCATCCGATGACTGTGTGGAGGTGCCAAGTTCGCACTGCACGATGCATGGTTTGAGCGTACAAGAAGCGGTACAGCTTCGCAGTGAACATAAAACATGTGCTGAAGATGTGGCTCCTTCCGACGATGAAGAATGGTAAACTAGCAGCAACTACAGTGAGGGCGAGACCTGAGGGTGAGGGTGAGGGTGGGGGGGGGAGATGGAGGGAGGGCGGCAAACCATTGGTTGGTTTCGATGGGTGTCAAAGGCTCTTTCCGACGGCAAAGGGCGGCAAGCGGACAACACCGAAGCGAAGGTCCTTCACCCTTTACCTTGGATGATCTACGGAGGTCTTTTGCCCTTCACATTGTAGATCTTAGTCGATCTGTTCGCCGAGTGTCAAGGGCTCTTTCCAACGGTGAAGGGTGGCAAGTCGGCAGCATCGGAATGAAGGTCCTTCGTCCTTCGCCGTGCACGATGTCAAAACCCCAATTTAAATTGTGATTTAACTTGCGGGTCACAATCTATTACTAATATGCATAGTTTGCGAAAGCGTGCTATAATTCATTTAGAAGATACAATAATTAAAATATCCAACCCACACTATATGATATTATATCATTTAAACATAAGACACTATGTACTTATACAAAAGTAGTATCACATATTACAATGAAACCTTTCTATTTTTTTTCTAATAATGCACATCTAAAATACTTCTCTTTAGTCCTCTCAAAGGGACTTAAAACACTTAAGGCCTATATATGTCTTTTATCAAAAGTGCTTTCAATCCTGATAGAGGATCACCAAGCACCACCACATATTAGTCTATTGATATGAAAATAATTGAGAATAACAATATGAGCAACCAACAACTTAGTAAGTCAAAAACTCATAACCTATGTGTTATCATATATTCCATTTAAGTAAAACAAGACTATTTCTTCATACTTAAAAAGTATTACTATTTTATTTCAACATATACCATATAACAATAAATTACAAGCAATTCAAACATTTATCATATCATAAGATATGAGATACATCTATACATCTACATGTCATATCAAAAGTATAATCATCATATCATATATAAGAATGTGACATCGATGCACCAACCATGAATGCATGGATGCATGAATCATCATATCGTATATATGTCTGCATGTGTCATATTGCCATTTGGTGAGAGGCATTCCTTTTAGGAACGCTGATGGATTCTAGAGGTGGTCCCGGCGAATTCAAATGGCGGGTGTGATTCCACAATTCAATTCATATGGAACTTAACTCCAAATAATCTAAAATCTCTTTTGGGATATCTGTCGGTCCTATGAGATCTTTCAATCAAATAGGGGTAAGTTGTCGGTCTTACAAAGTTTTTCAACTTTGCAAGGATAAACTATTGACCTTACAAGTCTTTTAACTATACAAGGGTAAACTGTCACCCCGTAGGGGTAATGCAAATGTATAAAAATGAGATGCACATGCATAACCTAATCCTATCATGTCATGTCCTATCGTATCATATCATATGATCTTTTTACATGTTAGGTCACATCATATCATGTCATGTCATATCATTTCTTGTAATAGATAATTACATAGACAACAATTAAACTATCTTATGAGTGCACCTATTCATATAACATATAATTGTGTATTATATAATGTAACATGTAATCACATAAAATCATTAATCAACTTTTAAGTTAACATAGAATATGTTCTTATAAGCACAAAGATTTTGTTCTCATTTTGCATCCAATAAACTGCATAGTGTACAATATAAAATACATGAGAACTAGTGTATAACTTTTGATCTCTTGAAATAAATTTTAAGTGATAGAAGATTTCATCAAGTGTAATCGGCATAAAGCTCATAATTTCACTCATTATAAAATGATCTCAGAAAATAAGAAAATTAAACTATATCCCGATTCACTTTAGAACCTAACAAACATATTATAAAATTCATAACTTTTTGATGAGACATCATATTATAGGGACTAAATTTATACCAAAACTAGACTTTCAGAGCTTGAAGCCACATAAATTGTATATTTTTATCCATCTATATTAACCTAATAAAATTCCTAAATTTAGATGTGTTTTGTCATAATCTTGAATAAGACACACTATGTGCTATGCATTAGAAAATTTATAATTCTTAGTACATATACTATTTTCATCAAATTCTTATTGAAATAGCAATTTTAAATATATATATATATATATCCTTTAAATTTCAATTCGAAATTTTAAGTATGAAATTTGTGACTGAATTATCATTTCAGCCTAATTACTTTCTAGAAAGCCTGAGTGACCTCTAGGTTTTCATACATAACTTTCTGTGTAAGTATCCAATCAATCCAATTCCAAAGGATGTGAATAATAAACTTCCACATGCATTTACATATTTAATTTCATAATTTTTGGAGTACGAGATCATAATTTAGAAGCTTCAGCTTCAAATTTCAGCACTAGGTGGGTTTGGTTTTTCATCTTAAAAGTTCCTCTTTCATAATCATATATAAAAGATGGGGAAGATATACCAGAGATCATGGATGAGTTGTTTTAATCCAAATTCATAAGAGAGGAGTTTTCAACTTAACTCGATGAAACCCTAAGGATGTACCATTGATTTGTTGCTAAACCCTAAGATTAGTTATAATAATTAGCTCTCTATTTAATATGTTCAATATTTCATTCACATTTGTTGAATGAGATAAAATAGAACTAAATGACGTAAGATTCAAATCATGTATTGGGTATCTCTAGTTATAAGATTCTACTTGGCTGCATACATTTTTAAGTATGCCTCTACTATATTCTAACAACAACAAAGCCTTAACTCAGTAGGTGGGGTCGGCTACATGGATCAAACGACGTCGTTGATCCATGTTCATGAGATTCGACAGGGTTTTACGCTGGCTGTCGGGGCCTAACACAACCCTCCTCCTTTATCCGGGCTTGGGACCGGCTATAAAACATAGGCGGAGTTCTCTACTATATTCTAAATTGAAATTATTTATTTTCTTCATCCTTTTTTTTTTCTTATATCACTTTTTTTTAATATTAAGCGGTAGTATATAAATTTGAGATCGACTTTTGATAACACATATACAAATGGCAATTGCCCAACCAAGTAATCTTTTCTCGGTAACAAACATTTCTTCTTCGTTATGACTTCTTTTAACTGTTTATAGACAGTGTACAATATAAGAAATTCATATTTCTTCTTGGCCACTAAGATTGGAGTTCTATACGGTAACCCTATAGAACTAAATAAATCTTTTTATCTAAAAGTCCTTGTACTCATCTTTTCAACCTTTTAATATTTGTGTTGCCATATCATAAACATTTAGAGTAGAAGTGACTCCAAGGATATGATCAACAGAGTCTCCATCACAGCAAGTCACTCCTCTATGAACAATTTTATGATAAAGCCAACAATTACCAATCATCATACAATAACTAGTTGTGGGCTATAACTTATTGTCTTATTCGAACAAAGACAAGGGTGTAAATGTTGGTGGACTGATTCTGAGTAATTTATTTCTTTCCTCTTATACATCTGCAATGCGAAGATGTGGATTCGAGTTGGCAATTAAGGATCGAAGAGGCATCCCCTTTCAATCGCAATTTTGCTAAATCTCCAACCAACACATCAAAAGTTGTAAATTCTATGGTCTATTTTGAGTCTTGATCGATGATCAGAGGAGTCCACACTCTAATACATCTTTCGATGAACTCCCTAGATAACAATATAAATTTCTTTTGTAGGCATCATGCTACCTTGCACGATGAAGAACCATTCTTGATACATCATATTAAATTCTTTTCTAAATTACATGTATATTTTCAACCCCACAAAGTATGCAAGGGTTGTCATCATGATACATCAACTTCCTATGTAGTTTTTGTTTAACCCTATGATTGGCATCATGTATCTTATCATAATTATGATAATCTACTAGCACTCAATACTCTATCCATATACTCTACCATGTTGGAGGTACTATTTCTATCTAATACTATAATTAACTATGTAATTGACAACATTACAAACAATAGATCCAATAAATAAATGGTAAAACAAACATCAAACCATATAATTATGATTTTTTTCTTGCCTCTAAATGGCATGCATAATTTTAAGGAACCTAAGAGTGTGTAAAGTCATAATCAAAAGGTACGTCATGGTGCCCCATATAGAAATATTACTTGTAATTATCTCATTTGAGGTTCTAGCATCTTTCTAGGTTAGAGCATATACTCGTCCTTGTGCAATTGGTTGTTTCTTTTTCTCTAATGTTTTATTTGGTGGTTGTGATTGCTGTTGTGGTTGTTGATGCTGCCTCAAAGGGCAATATTACCACATATGAAACAAGCTCCGATATCTACACGACAAGGAGTTTTCCCATGATTCCTTCCACATTTTTCACAACCTCGGTTATATGGTGATGTGTGTGTTGATTAAAAGTTGGAACCTCATTCCTTTTTTCTTTTAAACTCGAAATTTCTCGATTTGTAAATAGAACCTCTATCTTTCTACTCTAGATGTGTGTAGGACATTTGCAAATCCTTCTATACTAGCTGATCTCTTTCATATACGTCCTCGTACACTCATAATTTGGGAGGAGTGAAACTACTCTTAATAGTCGGTTTCAGTCCTCGCTCAAACTTTTTCGCCCTTTCAACTTCATTGACTACTAAGTGTGGAGCAAACCAAGATAATTCCAAATTTGGCTTCATATTGTTCCACCGTCATACTTTCCTACTCTAGCTCGATGAATCATTTTCTGATCACGTGCACAATCTAGTACTTGGCAAGGAAGACTTCAACAAATTTCTTCCAAGTTAAGTTGAGATTATCAACCAAAATTCTAGGCTTTATTGCCTTCCTCCAGTGTTCAACATTATCCTTAAGCATGAATTCAGCAAAAATAATTTTGTCCATCTCATCACAACACAGGGCAACAAATATCTTTTCCAACCTATTTATCCAAGCCTTATCTTATGTGGGATCACCAATGCCTTTGAACGCGGGAGGCTGAAGTTTCTTGAATTGTTCCACCGTACATTTTCTACTACTTTTTGCTTGTTCCACCTTGACTTCATTATTTCTATTATTTTGAATTGTTTGCATTTTCATTATCGAGGATCTTGATCCGAACTTTGATTTTTAGTCAAACTTTCTCTTCATGTCCTCATGATCCTAGAGGTTTTACAAAATGCATACAATGTATTAGCACTATAATCCATTATAAATTATCTTGATAAAACTTGCCGTTGACACCCCAAAGACCATCAATGTAGGCATTAACTATGTCATCCTAAACATAGCTATGCAACTGTAGACAAATGATAAGACTTATTGCTATGATACCATAACTATCACGACCCCAATTTAAAATGTGATTTAACTTGGGTCGCGACCTATTACAAAAAAATATGCATAGTTTGCAGAAGCGTACTATAATTCATTTAGAAGATACAATAATTAAAATATCCAATCCACACCATATGATACTATATCATTCAAAGTAAATAAACATTAGACACTATGTACTTATACAAAAGTAATATCAATGAAACCTTTCTATTTTTTTTCTTATGATGCACATTCAAAACACTTCTCTTTAGTCAAAGGGACTTAAAACACCTAAGGTCCATGCCATCATTAATATAGTTATATAATTAAAATATGTCATCTTAATTTAATATATCATATGACCGATTCGACACGAAACGAACACTTGCCCATGCCATTGTCTAACAACGTTGGAAAGAACTATGTTTTTCTAGCAACTATCATGAAAGAACTCCAATAGTTCAATGCTTCTTTTGAACAGGATCATTAGGTCATGATTATATGATTGAGATTCAACCTCTATTGAATTTAATATTAATTTAGCAAATTTAATCTCAACTATGTAATCATCCAACGATTTAGATTCATTGAATGCATATTGATTGTACATTTTTTTGTTACATAATATTGTGTGAGGGACACTGTGTACCCTCTTAATTTTAATCAAGATATTGTGCTTGAGATTAATTTGAGTTATTCATTGGAACATGGCGACTCAGAAAAAACCTAAAGGAAAAAAAACCCATGGAATGCTTTTATCTTCTCTCTCTTTTTTACTCTCTCCACAGTGACGACGTTTTCTCACATGTTATTACCATTGTTCCGCCTATGCCTTGCATCTTTGCCGCCTCCGCCCTTTTCCACCCTCATGCTACCAGTGCCATTGTCCTGACACCACAAGTCGCTTGAGAACCCCACCATTACCACTGTGCCTCCGATGTCCTGCACCACTGTAATTGACGCCCTGCACCATGAGATATATATATTCATCAAATCACTACAAGATTTTTGCGATTTTTCGATGGATAAATCCGCTGCAAAATCTCCGAAATCCATCGCAAATATGCCTTTATGATGGTTAATAGTTAGTTGGAAATAAAGTCGTTAGAAAGAGTTATCGACGGTCCTCAAATGTCCCTTCGAAAGTTTCGACGAACGTTTGCGACAATTAATTTGCCTTTCGTCGAACGTTCTGAAGGAAAGTCGACCTTCAAAATTTGCGAAGGATGAAATCAAGTTTCAACGCGTCCTCCCGTATAGTTCAAGAGATCTCCCGTCGAAGCCTTTGATGGGAAAATCTGTTGCAGTCACTGGCGGGTTCCGAACATACACTTAGCGACACATAAATCCATCGAAATGTTTTTAAAAAAATAGACTGTTGATGTCGTATCGACGCTGGCAGCCGATCTAGAGCAGCGACTGGAATCGAGATAGAGAAAGAGGATGGTCGAAGTCGAGAGAGAGGGAGAGGGATAGGGAGAAGGGGATGGGGAGGCGGCCATCCGGCCCAAGATCACGGCAGCTAGACAACCAAGGCCATGAACGGACGTCGGGCGCCCCGATTCGATCGTAAACGGACGTCAGGCGCCCCGATCTGGCCGCCACAGATGCAAACAGCTACCAAGCCCCCCGATCCGGCCACCACAGACGCGATCCCTACTAGGCGGCCAGATCCGACCGCCGCCACAGCCATGAACGGACGTCAGGCGCCCCCGATGACCTTAAGTTTTCAATCTCAAGTTAGATGACCTTAGAGTTACACAACCTACGTTCGATGACCACGGACTTTAGAAGCTTATGTTGGATGACCTTATTGTTATAATAGTTTAAGTTTGATAACAGCAACATTTCGAAGTTAAAGTTGGATGACTGTTATTTTTTTATAAAAAGTTGATGTTGACTCGAAAAACATTAATAATAAATTATATATATTAATACATATAATATTATTAATGTTTATAATGATATATGTCAATACATATATTTAATATCAATGCATATAATATTATTAGTGTTTAATAATTTTATTATTATATATAAATATTATTAATAACTCCGCCTATATTTTATAACCGGTCCCAAGCCCGGATAAAGGAGAAGGGTTGTGTTAGGCCCCGACAACCAACATAAAATCCTGTCGAATCTTATGAACATGGATCAACGAGCGTCGTATGATCCATGTAGCCAACCCCACCTAGTGGGATAAGGCTTTGTTGTTGTTGTTGTTGTATATAAATATTGTTAATAAATGATATTATTTTAATTATTGACGGGTAATTCTTTCAAAATTATCGATGGACATTAAATTCTTCAATCATTTCGAAGGAATTGTCCTTTGATAAATAAAATAATATTTTATTATTAATGTTTATAATATAATACATATATCTCTTCCATTTACTTAAAATATTTATGATATAATATTATTAATGTTTATAATGATATATATTAATACATATATTTAATATCAATGCATATAATATTATTAACGTTTAATAATAATATTATATATATAAACATTGATAATAAAGGATATTATTTTAATTATCGATGGGTATTTTCTTCGAAATTACCAACGGATATTAAATCCTTTAGTAATTTTGAAAGAATTGTCCTTTGGTAAATAAAATAATAATTTATTATTAATGCTTATAATATAATACATATCTCTCTTCCATTTACTTAAAATATTTATAGTATAATATAATATAATATTATTAATGTTTGTAATGATATATATTAATACATATATTTAATATCAATGCATATAATATTATTAATGTTTAATAATAATATTATATATAAAAACATTGACAATAAATGATATTATTTTAATTACTGACGGGTATTTCCTTCAAAATTATCAACGGATATTAAATCCTTCAGTAATTTTGAAGAAATTGTCATTCCTTCGGTAAATAATATAATTAATGCTTATAACATAATACATATCTCTCTTTAATTTACTTAAAATATTTATAATATAATATTATTAATGTTTATAATGATATATATTAATACATATATTTAATATCAATGCATATAATATTATTAATGTTTAATAATAATATTACATATATAAACATTGATAATAAATTATATTATTTTAATTACCGAGGGATATTTTCTTTGAAATTACTGACAGTTATTAAATGCTTAAGTAATTTCGAAAGAATTGTACTTCAGTGAATAAAATAATAATTTATTATTAATGCTTATAATATAATACATATCTCTCTTACATTTACCTAAAATATTTATAATATAATATTATTAATGTTTATAATGATATATATTAATACATATATTTAATATCAATTCATATAATATTATTAATGTTTAATAATAATATTATATATATAAACATTGATAATAAATAATATTATTTTAATTAGCGATGGATATTTCCTTCAAAATTACTGACGGATATTAAATCCTTTAATAATTTTGAAGGAATTATCCTTTGATAAATAAAATAATAATTTATTATTAGTGCTTATAATATAATACATATCTCTCTCCCACTTACTTAAAATATTTATAATATAATATTGTTAATGTTTATAATGATATATATTAATACATATATTTAATATCAATGTGTATAATATTATTAATGTTTAATAATAATATTATATATATATATAATTGATAATAAATAATATTAAATCCTTCAGTAATTGCGAAGAAATTGTCCCTTGGTAAATAAAATAATAATTTACTTATATTGCATTACATATATATTATATAAATATAGCTACTGATGGGTCTAGCCTTCGGAAATACCGACAGAAACATCCGTCGATAATTTCGATGACTAATCTCATCGGTAAATTACCGACGGAGAAGTGTCGTCCGTAATAACGAAGGACATTTTGGCCTTCGATGTTTTGGAAGAATTTTTCTATCCGTCGCAATGGTCGTCGAAAAATGCGAAAGATTCGTGCCCGTCGAAAAATGTCCGTCACAAATTGGCAATTTTTTTGTAGTGAATACTATTACTTTTGTTACATTAATGTGCCAGTGTGATAATTAATCCTACTTTGATGGATGAACTAGCTCCGCTTGGTCACTGCATCAGCATGAAAAAAGCAACTAATTAATTGCCTTACAAATAGTAATGCATCGACTGTAGAAGGCATTAACTCTTACCTGTAGCAACAAGTTAAGAGTTGTCTAGAATTATAAAAGTTAATGACCTAATTCTGTCATAAGTTCTCATTTCTTTGGTGTTTGTATAACTCAAACTACTTTGATCCTTTTCCTGCTAACGGCATGCGAACTCTCTGTCGGCAAAGGTACACAAAGGTTGCCGTACTAGTACTAGTGATGAAAAGAATCACACCTCCTACATGCTAATTAGTCAGCAAGACGGGGGATAGGAAGATGGTGCCCCATCATGTTACATAGTGTGTAAACCTTAGATCAGCATGTTTTTTGTGAATCGTCAAAAGACTCGTAACAATCTTATGCGTATTTCATTTGTTTTGGGCTTCCAGGGTATGCAAAAGAAAGCCTTGCTTCATATGTCATCATTTAGTACGTTGTTCTCAAACGCAGGACATAATATACGTTCCTGATATCATAAATTATGAATAGCGTTACAATGCATCCACCTTTTTTTTCGATAATAACCTACCGATATTCAGGACTATTAACACTTAACAAATTCAATATCGAGGCTGGGAGCGAAACAGTTTATAACCTCTGATCAAGACGACGATTCTAAGATTCGAACTCGAGACTACTAGCACTTGACGAACCACGTAGAGCGCAGTCTGCTAACCACTGCGTCAACCGTCATTGGTGATTAAGCACTTGGCGGTTCATGAATTTGGTGGCTCCATTTCCATGCTGCATCCCTAGTTTCTTAATCATTTCAATTCTGTTTATGAAATTTATGATTTTTCCATGCTGCCCTCGTTTTATTTATTTATTTTTTCATCTAATACCTACTTATTATGGAAATGGAGATTTATTTGTACTTGTGTTGTGATCTCTTCCTCCGAGCTGTGATATATTTCATTTGCCTCCTTCCTTCGAAGAGAAGGAAGATTGTGAGTTTGATCCCCCTGTGATCTGTAGATTTTCTTTTTCCTTTTTGGCCCACTATGAAACAACTAGTAAAAGATCTCGACTGACGTTTAGCTGCTAAGAACAGTAGAGCGGCAAACCTGAATCAAATGAATGCTGAGGTTTCTTGGTTTCTATGAGGTGGGACTGGGATGCTTCCACAATTGATATGTAGCATTTGAAAGCGATCGAATATGTTCGAGTGAACCTCACTTTAAGCCCAGACTACTCACTTCATATATTTGAATAGCAAACAAATTCATGTCGCAATAAAAAGAAATGTATAAAAATCATAAATAAAAGAAAACCTACTAGAAAAACCAGAGTAATATCACTCTCACATCTGCAATGAGTTGTATATAGATTTGGTTGGGCCTAAGCTTAGAAGTAGGACGATGCTTTCTGTTGTTCAGGAATGGCTCAACAGACCAAAAGCAAATGTCGATGTTGAAAATTATATGTTTCGAGCAAATATGAATTATTCTAATATATAGATTAGCAGTTCAAAGTGCACGTGCACTGCAAAATAAGAAGTCACATAATCTGACAACATTTAGTTTCATCTCTTAGTAATCTGCCAACATTTAGTTTCATCTCTTACATTCAGCAATGCATAATAAGAAGGCACATAATTTGCTAGTCTATCAATCCATATTAAACGTAAACACCAGTTGCAAGAAGCACGAAGAGAGATCCAAAACCCTGCAGCCAAAACGAATCAAATTCATTCAAATATCTAACTACAGTTTACACAACAACAACAACAACAACAACAAAGCCTTATCCCACTAGGTGGGGTCTAACTACAGTTTACACAATTTATTAAAATCAACAAGTATTTGTAATACCAAGAAGGTGGATGCAATGGCTGCTGTCACAATCTCCTTTGACAAACTACGGCTCCTCTTGGATGAAGTAGCTTCATAGCTGAAATAAGAGACAGTCAACCATAAGATTTATTATGTATAAGTAAATCCAAAAGGAAGAATTATTGAAAACCTCAATATTGTTATTAACAAGAGAAAATGGAGTTGGAGTTGAAACTACTAGTAAGGGTAAAGAGTATAGCAAATGTGAATCAAACATTTTTTGTCTTTATGGCTATATATATATTGACCTTATGGGAACTCTAGAATGTTAGCATTTTTTTTTGAGAGAGTGGAGCGTTGGCAGTTAGTAGTCTCCAATGGTCAATGCTAACAAATAAGCTTTATGGTTTAAACTGAGATCATTCTAGTGTAAGGTAAAATTGACTCCAGTTTTCAGTTTTGTATCAGGAGCAAACTCTGCTCCAATTTCGTCTTTCTATTTTAGTATTCCTTCACTTGGACAACATAAGTGAGTTGAATAATAGCATAAATTCTTCATTCCAATAGCATAAAACAAACCACAAGATTTTTAGATCCAAGATTACACTTGGGCCATTTCACAGCAATGAAACAGCAAAGGAAATGCCACCAAACTAGCACATCCATTTAACATGTCAGTGAAGAGATAAAATCAAGAAACATCATGCTAGTGGGAGAACCAAACTTCAAATGGAGGTATAGCAGCAAATCATAGAAATGTTTATGCAAAAGATTTCGAGAGGATTTCCTTAATTCCTAGTTTATCCATTGGATGATCTTCAAAATAATAAACTAGGTCAGTAAAAGATAACTAAAGAAAGCATTTATTTAAAGGGGAGAACTCTTCAAGGAGGTCTAGCAGTAACTTGTAGGAATGATTAATAAAAAGACTCTAGTGGACTTCCCTTAATTCTGGTGTGCTAGGATCTGTGTTCTATGGTATGATCTAAAACACCATGTTGGAACATAAAAAAAGCCAGCACATGGTTTCTAACACAATTCTTTAAAAATGTTTTACTCGTAAAGGAAAATAACTTAAAGAAATAAATAAATACCACAGTGAAAGTAAATAAAAATATCTATATTTGGCTCTCGTCCATCACACTTTCAAAAAAAAAAAAAAACTGCTTGTGTCACTACTCAAAATATTTGTTAAGATCAAAATGTTTCCAATTCTATTTCCCAAATTGCACGTCAACATTGTTATTAATTTTACATCTCAATGATGTCATTGATCGTAAAAAAGATTGAGTGAAATGCAGCTTGAAACAAGGATCCATATTCAACAAAATTTCTTACCTAATTTGACCGATCTTCCATATTCCATTAATACCATTTCTGACTGATGGTGTAAAAAGATCTAACTTTCAGGAAGTTAGGACTTGCACCCTAAATCTCAATTGTTCTATTCAAAGTAAGGTCACCCAGTCTATGGGAAAAAAAATTGATTGGACGACAAGAATTTGAAAGCTGCCTCTAAATCACCAACTACTTACTATGTAATGCAAAATCTCTCTCTCAAAAAAAAAAAAATCCTTCATTTCAATGTCTCTAAGAACATACTCTTCTCCAAAGTTCCTTCTACAAAAACAAATGGGAAAACCCAGACCAGAAAGCATGACTCGTCCTTCTTCCAAACGTAAACATTTGGCACTACCTTATTACTGACCATCACCCAATACAATGACAGTTTCTCCATTTTCTTGGAAAGGAAACATGTCGAGATTCCCCAAATGAAACAAATCCCAAGGGTAGGGATATGACAAGGGAATGAATTCTGTGTTAATTGAACGAGACCACTACTGAAGGCAACTGTTCAATGGAGCGTCACTTCAGATATCTCGAAATAATGGCGTTTCTCAGCACATTGGGGTTAAAAAAAATGTAATAAGAGAGCCAAAAACAGGACCCTCGCAATTACTTTGATATCAAACAGGCAGCACTGAGGTCCAACAACGCAGTTATTATTTTGAATAGATCCCACGATAGAAACGATATCGCAACGCCGAGGAGAATGGACCTATTCAACTGCTTACTTCCAGACTAAACGCTTTTAGGATTCGACAATTTCTCAAAGTGCTTTTTAAAATGTATGCTGCAAATCATACGGATCACCAAAGCCGCAGCTCGATGAAAAATTAGAAAAATGTTCTTTCTCATATCGAAAAAGAAAAAAAAAAGAGAGAAAATGTTTTCTCCATCAAGTTCGTCTTCATTCGCGGCCAGATCAACCAGAAGAAAACAAAGATGAAGAGGAAGAAGGACTCCTTACATGAAGAAGAAGGCGGTGACGAGGAGGCCGATGGTGAGGGTGATGACGGAGAGCGTCGGATACAAGGCGATCGGTACAGGGCTCGTCACCGGTTTCGGCGCCTGAGATGATCCCAAATAGCAAGACGGGAAGGCGTCAGCAGAAAACCCTACAGATCTCATCAGAAAAGGCGGAGAAACAAGCAAAAGAATGGGCAGAGCGTACCATGGGACGATGGACGATGCGGCGGCTTCGATGGTCGTCTGGTCGTCGTCCCGCTGCGAGGGTTTTGAGAGATCCAGATCAACTCCGCCGTGGTGTGCGTTAATGATCAACTTAAATAAATATTCGAAAAATCCATTTTTGCTTTTACCATTTTACCATCTACTATTCTGTTTGGTTGAAGAATAATTAGTGAAGGGAAAGATAATTATTCTTTTGGATTTATATTTTTAAAAAAATTTTGAGCCAAGAATAACATTATTTTTTTTTTGTGGAATAATTTATTTGTAAAAAACAAACCTTGTTTACTTGGTTAATTCTTTTAAAAATGACAAGTGTGCTCTTTTTGCCTTTTGTGAATAACCATGTTGTTTAGGAGAGTAAAGAAGAATAGGAGCTTATTATGTCCTTTATCTATGAAACAAACAGCTTTCTTACCTATATTTGAGAAGAAAAGATAAATTCGAAAAATAAAGGGGTACGTGAGAATAATCGTTTCATAATAATTAATGAATGAAAGAGAAATAAAAAACAAATTAAATAAAAAAATGTCTTCATAAAATAGAGAATACATATATATAAAATACGAACTACCAACTTGTTATACAACTCATTCTCCTCAACTCAAATCATTTAACATCTAACGGTTCATTTGTTACGGTGTAATTTGAATACATTATCGATTATTTTATTTAAAATTTTTTAAATCTATAATATTGTGATTGATTATCGATAATTTTAATTTAATTAATTCCTCACTGAAATAGAGAGATCGACTTTCTATATTGCCAGCTAGTTAGAATATATTTGGACAAAAATATTCATTCAATTATTTTTTATTTTAAATAATTTATTAATAAATAAATATCATTGAATTTCGTCTTCTTTATTATTTAATTTTTTTACAAAAAAATAATAATTTTGTCATCTACTTTATATTTATTTACTTTTATATTTGTTATTTTTTATAATAATATGTAATTAAAAGTTGAAATAATTTTTAGGAATATTTTGATAATTTGATCTTTATTTTTTTTACTAGTATTTATATTATTAGTACTTATCAAACACTATAATATAATATTATCGATAATTTAAGTAGTGATAATCTATTTAAATGTTATCTAAATTGTCTGTTAATTAAATTAATAATACATCAAATGACCTCCTAAGGGAGGTGACTTTTTATATTACCAATTGCTTGACATGTATGTACATAAAAATATCCATTCAATCAATTTTTTAAATTTTAAATATCATTTAACATCATCCATTTTTTATTTAAACTTTTTGTACAAATAACTCTTAATTTTATCTCATCTTATTTTATTTATATTCACTTTTCTATTTTTCTTTTGTTTATTTATAATACTATGCGATGAAAATTTAAAATAACTTTTAGGAATATTTTGATAATTTTATTTTTTTATTTTTTAATCATTTATTATATTAATAATATTTTTAAAATATTATAATATAATATTATCGATAATTTAAATAATAGTAATCTATTTAAGTGATTATAATGCATCAAATGTTCTAAATTTATTCAAAAAAATAATGATTATCAAACGTGTCAAATAAACTTTTAGCTTTGTATGTCTATCAGTCTAGGCACTTGCTAAACAATGTTTTCAAATCAGAAACCGATGGTTAGTTCAGCTCGGTTCAAATCAGGAAAAAATTGGTTGAATTGAACAAAATTGATGAACTAATAGTTCAACTTTAAATTTAACAAAAATGAAAGAAAATCAGTAAAATAGGAAAGTTAAAATAAAAGGAAAAAGAAAGTATTAAAATGTAAGTTAATTAGGATGAAAAAATGAGAGGGAAACAAATAAATAGAAATAGAAATAAAAAAGTGAAGTATTAAAAATTAAATAATATTAAAATGGAAGTTATTAAAGAGCAAAAAAATGAAATAAAAAATAAAAAAAGAAACAAGAGAGATTTGAGATAAAAATATATTACTACACCATCTATCCTCATTAAATTATAAATAAAAATAATAATAAGCTATAAATATTTATGAATTTAAATTATTATTTATGATTATTAAAACTTTTAATGAATAAAATATTCATAATATTTTAAGTTATTTTTTATATATTTTGATTAATTATTACTATAATATTTATATATTACATCACATAAATGATACTATATCTTTAAATTTATTATAAATAATATTATTTTAATAAAATTCAATTTGATCAGATCAAATTCGATCGAACTGATCCAATCACATAAATGGTCTGCTCCAATTATGAAAACATTGGTGATAAACAATGTTCTCTTACGCGAGTAAGAAATGACGAGACTAGCAAGACACTCATACAATAATAATGTAAAAACACTGATTCATCCAATTAGAAGGTGCCATGCCATGTAATAGACTAAAATATAAAAATATCAAGGGGCACAAAGATAACAAAAAAATACTATATAATTATTTAAAAATATTTAAATTATATATTAGTAAATTCCATAATTTAGAACTTAATTCAGGTTGGTTAATTATTTATATAGTAAAAATATATTATTGTTATTATTACTACTATTTTTTCGATAAATTGGAGGGTTCAGGTCATATTAAAATTTAAAAATCGAAACATTTACAAATTCAATAACCCAGAGTGTAGGAGAGAGCTGCATTATCATTAACTTCTTTTAGAAAAAAATGGAAAGAGAGGGCAATCCTCTGGAATAATTTTTCAAAACACACAAGAATTTGTCGAGCATTCTACTGAGCTCTACACTTAAACGAGGATGATATTTTATCATTCAAATAATTTAATATTTATTAATCATAATAAAAAAGTAACTATATAATTAACAGATAAAATAATAAATATAATTACCATCGATAATTCAAATCATACAAGGTTAAATAAAATATTATTATAAATTTGATCATATTCATTAAAATATCTTGATCACAATAATCAAATGATTTTGATCATGGTCGAATTTACTATCTAATTAATAATTAATATATAATTATCTCAAAATTTTGATAGAAAAGAAAATAATGCTTTACACCCGTTCAGCATCAACTACTTAACATATACATTTTTTTTTTCTCTCTCTATATAAAAAACCATTTTGTAATCTATGACAAACTTAAGTAACATCATACTTGTAAATTGCATGTTGAGTACTTCTATATATGTAGCTATAAAATTGAAAGAATAGCATCTTTTTACACAATTTCAACTATGTGTCCATTTCATTTTTCGGATGATTATTTCAACTATGTATAATTCCTTTTCTTCTCCTTGTAATTTCTTTGAAGGCCTAGGGAAATGATATCATTGATGCAAACCTTCACAGACGAGAATGAGTGAAGCCTGAAGGAAGTGCAATTATTCTTTTGACCCTTCAAGGGAAAAAAAGCAAACAACAAAGACATCATTTTCCATATTTTCTATTTTGTGTGTGTGCGCTCAAACTCCGTTTGAAAAAAAAAAAGGAAAAAGCATCGAAAAAACACCTTTAGTTTCCCTCCTTTTTGTTATCATTTGGTTACCTCTGTTTACTCATTAGTCACTTCAACCGGCCATAGCGACGTCGTCGAAGAGGGCACGTACCCGCGCTAAACACGCAGTCTCGTCTTCTCCTTCGTCGTCGTCCAGACCGCCGTTGCCGACCTCTTCCTCGACTACTCCTCTGCCGGCACCGGCGTCCCCCTTGGTGGATGCCTCCCCAATGAAATGGTTTCTAGTGGCGACAACATCGTCGGCGGCTCTGACGTCAGTGGAGGCGCTAACATCACTGGCGGTTGATCCATCCAAGAGCAATTTGAGGCAGAGGTCGACGTCGATATCGACGAAGGCGCCACCGAAGAAGAGCTGTTCGAGGGGGTCGTCGTCGCAGAGCAATCCGAGGTCGACGTCGACGTCGATGTCGGCGAAGGCGCCATCCAAGAAGAGCTGTTCGAGGGGGTCATCAGCGACGACGTCCACCTTGGAAGATGACCCCTTCTCCATATCCACCGCAAGATGGTCGCCAGCGGTGGCGCCGTCATCACCCGCGCCGACGTCCACTCCGGGCCATGTCTTCTTCCCCATCTCTCCCGGAAAACCGTAACGATCGTCGGCTCCATCATCGCCGGCGGAAATGGGGACGTTGGACGGCCCGAAATGCTCCTCGCGCCTCTCGTATGACGCCGACGGTTGATCGATTTGCATCAGCGATTCCATCGAATTCGACACTTTCTTCACCATTTCCTACCCGCGCTAGATACCGCCTCCGCCCGGCGAATCGCCGGAGAGTTGTCCCTCCACGTTCGATCAAAATGCAACAAATGAAGATACAACAGAGAATAGCTCTCCGCCGTCCTGAAAATTCCAGAAGGTGAACAAATTGGTTCGGTACACGATAATTTATAGTGCCTGCAGCTGCCTCAGCAAATTAATAGAGTTACTGAGAACTCCTAGCAGGAATCTTATATATTCTCTATTCAATATTATTATTTCGGAAATGGATTTATTGTGATTATGCTTTCTTTCTCAAAATAAAAAAATAAAATGTTTCCCGTCGATATATTAAGTATATTTGGAATAACAGTATATTATTATGAGAAAAGTAAGAATAACTAAAATCGTCAAAGCAATTTAATAAGAAGTTGTTGTAGGCATATTATAATATTTAATGAGTGGTAAAGTATTTGATCGTCAATAAACGTTTTTTTTTTTGCAAAAAAAAATCCAAAATACCTTATTCTAGTTTGTGTCATTGTTTCACAACATTTCACATTTCCTCGGTCTCTTTTTGTATTTACATAATTAAGGATTTATTTGGTTATCTTAATTAGCTCAACTTTTCTTCTTGAAGACTGAAAAATGACAACAATTGAAATGTCAATTACCATCAGATTAAATCATCAGTTCGTGCACAATTTGCGTAAACAAGTTCTGACGCCTCTTTAGAGCACCTGCGCCTGCGCCTGCGCCTGCGCCGTTTCAGTAAGAAAGCAAAAGCATGAGGAGGTTCGCGGCGCGCGCCATCCACAGCCAAGTCAGACGCCGCAACCAGGCGCTTGCCGTCCTACTTCGCTCCGGCCGCCTGCGGGAGGCGCGTGCCGCCTTCGACGCCCTCCCCGATGGAGACCGCAACGTCGTCACGTGGAACTCCATGATCGCCGGACATGTCCGCGCACGCGAGATCGCCGAGGCCCGCAGGCTGTTCGACAGAATGCCCCGCCGGGATCTCGTCTCCTGGAACTCTATGCTCGCCGGCTATGCGCTGCTCGCCTCCACTGACCCCCGCGGGGTAGAGGAGGCCCGCCGTTTCTTTGACCGTATGCCGCACAGGGACGTCGTCTCATGGAACACCATGATCGCGGCTTACGCTCGGACCAAGCGCATGGAGGATGCCATGCAGTTGTTTGGCAGGATGCCTGAAGGGAACATAGTGACCTGGAACACTGTTATAACAGGATTCCTCAACGCTGGAGACATTGCTCGGGCTGTCGAGCTTTTTGAGAGAATGCCATTACGTGATGCAGCTTCTCTGAGTGCGCTGGTTGCAGGTATGGTTCGCAATAACAAGCTGGAAGAAGCGGAACGAATTGTTCTCAAGAGCAGTACATTAAAGGAGGTCCAAGGAGCTGTTGATGCATATAACACTTTGATTGCTGGTTATGGCCAGAATGGCAGGATTGAAGATGCACGCCGAATATTTGATTTGATTCCTCAACATGAAGAAATCGATGAAGGAATGGACAGAATAAAAAACAAGAGGAAGCAGAGACAGAAAAAAATTGCTAAAGACTTTGTCAAGAATGTGGTTTCCTGGAATTCTATGATCATGTGTTACATTAAAGCTGAGAAACTTCCATCGGCAAGGGCACTGTTTGATGTGATGCCTGAAAGAGACTTGGTTTCATGGAACACCATGGTTTTGGGATATGCTCAAGCATTGTTGATGGATGAGGCTGAGTTTCTTTTCCAGCAAATGCCCGACCCTGATGCTTGGACATGGAATTCAATGATTCATGGGTTTATGCAAACAGGAAATATTGAAAGAGCACGTTGTTTCTTCGACAGAATGCCCGACAAAAGTCTTGTTTCATGGAACACAATGATAGCTGGGTACGAGCAGAATGGAGACCACGAGATTGCAATTAATTTGTTCATTCAAATGAAAGAGGCTGGCGAAAAACCGGACCGGCATACATTATCTTCCGTGCTTAGTTCTTGCTCTGGGCTTGCAACCCTGCATCTTGGCACTCAGATCCACCAGCTTATTACTAAGACAACTTTGGCGGACACTCCTATTAACAATGCTCTCATCACCATGTACTCTCGATGTGGTAGTGTGCTTGATGCCAAATCCATATTTAATGGAATGGGAATGAAAAGGGATGTTGTGTCATGGAACGCCATGATTGGAGGGTATGCACAACATGGTCAGGCAATAGAGGCACTTGAGCTCTTTGAGGAAATGAAAAGAAGGAATGTGAAACCGACACACATAACATTCATTGCAGTCCTCAATGCATGTGGCCATGCAGGATTAGTTGCTGAAGGAAGGAGAGAGTTCAATTCTATGGTTAAGGAATTTGGAATTACACCAAGAGTTGAGCATTATGCATCACTTGTTGACCTCATTGGCAGGCATGGGCAGCTTGAAGATGCTATGGGGGTGATCAATAGTATGTCTGTCAAACCAGATAGAGCAGTTTGGGGTGCATTACTTGGGTCTGCTAAAGTTCATAACAATTCAACATTGGCTCATGTTGCAGCAGAAGCCTTGGTGGAAATTGAACCAGAAAACTCTGCTCCATATGTTTTACTACACAACATGCACGTAGATGAAGGAAGATGGGATAATGCCATTGAGATAAGGAGAAAGATGGACAAGCAAGGGGTTGTAAAGCAACCTGGATACAGTTGGATTGAGATGCATGATAAAATTGAGGTTTTCCTTTCTGGAGATATGTCCCATCCTCTTTCACCTGAGATCTTAACAGTTCTGAACATTTGCAATAGGGATATAAGGGACATGCATATTGATTCATGAACTAAAATCAATTATTTATCACAAACATGAGGATACTGTATCAGCAAGTACAATCTTCCAAAGAATCCCAGATATCTGGTTGTTGGTTGATTGTCTCAAAGCTAGGACAATGATTTTCTAAAGCAACCTACACATTTGAAGCAATGCTTCCAGGTAACTGTTGCCATCGTCATATGTTTTTGCGTTTTCGTCCAAGTCTCCACAGTTTAAAGTATATGAACTAGCAAGTAATAGCAGTCACAACGTGAATTCCTTGGCATTAGAATTCACGTTCATTTTTCGCACATTTAATGTTTTTTTCTTATTTAAGACATTAATGCTGAAAAGGTATGTTACTCTAAAAAAAAAAAAGAAAAGCTTAAAGGTATGTTTTTTTGTGGCAGATTCACCCTGGCAAGGCAAAATAAAAATTTGTCACTGGAAGTCCAAAGAATGAATACAGCAGGAGTGAAGAGATGAATTCTCAGAAGAGGAATTCTTTAACACTGGAACTGGTAAGATCTGTGATCTTCTGATGTCATTAGTATTGGCTATACAATGTTGTTCATATATCTGCTTCAAATGCTTTTATTAGATCGACAATTCAATTTCTGTAAAACTGTCCTTATTTGGTGGAATTGTGACAAGTGCCATACCACCAGAGCCCTTGGGCAAGGGCAATGGTGGGGGAGAGAAGCTCAAGTCGCAAGGAGGAAGTTATTTATCCCAAGGACAAAGATCGTCCATCGAAGCAGGAGAATCGAGTCGAACCACAGGCACATGTGGGGAGATTCTCATGTCGCTCACTATAGCGACTGGGAGTGGACAAGGTGCGGAATGTTATACCAAAGAACCTTGCTCCATCTCAAACCGTCGAGATATATCATGTCCACCAAGGGTAGGGTGGAGCTGCTCCCAACGCTCGACGGACGAAGGACTCAATGTTGCAGCCATCTGCAACTTGGAGACAGTGAGTTGAACCACAAGGGAACGTGGGGAGACTCTCGTCGCCCACTATGGCGACTTAGATGGACAAGGCATGGATTTTCATATCAAAGAACATTGTCCCGCCTCAAGACTGTCGAAACATCAGGTGATCACTAAGGAGGAGGTGATCCTGCGCTTTTCGTTCGGCAGAGGTATGGAAGACTCTACGTTGCAACCATTTGCAACATAAAGATGTTGAGTCAAGCCCACAAAGAGACCTGAAGCGTCCCGAAGCATCTGTGGGAAGACTCTTGTCGCTCATCATAGCGACCCAAGGCACCCGAAGCAGACAAGTTGCAAGCGTCGACATCGGAGAGCTTGTGCTGTTTCAAGCCGTCGAAATTCAAGAACGATCATCGAGGGTGAGATGGTCCCGTACTTCGCATTCGACGGAAGGGAGACCTGGTGTTGCGACCACCCATAACATAAAGGCATCGAGTCAAATCATGCAGGTCGAATGGCGAGATTCTTCATTGTGTTCTGCATGACCCTGGAGCAACTCTTTTCCGAGCTATTCCTGAAGGCATACAAGAGTTGTTTCACCCCAAAGAAGCCAAATCATATAAGTTGACGCTGTGCAAATCGAAGAAAAGTGAAGTCAACAGAGACTTGATGGACGGATAATTGCTTGATGAAGTCAGACCGCACATGGCGGACTCCACTGGCGCTGCACAAGTGATGACCCCGGATTGGATGAAGGATCAGCAAGCGAAGCAGGCCTGAGGGAGGAGTCCTCAGCGAGACCCCAAGGAGCGGGCATTCTTGGCGTTGCGTGACGCTGGTGAAGTAGAAGTCAAGACAAATAAGGCAGAATTGAACGAGATAAGCGAAGTTAAGACTGAAGACGAAAGCCCCGAGGAAGCCCGAACAACGGCGTCGGGGGCGTCGCCGACTTTGGCGGGGGAGAATGTCACGGGACATTTTCCCGTGACACAGCGTGAAGCCTCGCGACACAGTGCCGCTCAACTTACAGCTCTCGACTGCTCAGCGCCGAAACAATGGAACACATGCAGCCGCCCCGCACTTGTATAATATTGCAGAGTACCAAGTTATCCGCCCTTAGGGCATTTACTTTGTAAGGCCGTCCTTATGAATGGCCAAGTAGGTGACGTTCCCGTAGAGTACGTCTTTTGCATATTCATTATGTAATAAGACTCATATACCTACAGTACACTAGGAAAAGTTCACTAGTGCCTTCCGAGGCTCAATTGTATGTTATGTTTCATCATATTTAATATAAGTAAGCTTTCCTTTAATTCTAATGTCATGGCCTTGAGCGTGGGGTGGCAACCCACATCGGTGTCCCTTCGTGACGTCCCATGGTTCCTTCGTCGCCCCTTCGGACTTTAAGCGCCCAAGCACCTGTATTAGTGCCACAACGCGCTAATATCACAGTCCTATGATGAGTAGTTCAACACTCTAGTCATGTCCGTGACTGAATGCCTATAAGAGCGACTCTCAGCATAGTCGTCTCGAACATAAAACTTTCGCTGCCATTCAAAACAGACTTGGCTAGGTGCCTATCCGCCTAATCACCGCACGTGGTCTAGTGTCCGAGAATGATCCCGTGACACGAGGTCGGTGCACGGGGACGGCGACTGTGCGAGCTCGATGCGTGGCGGTGTGTGATGCGAGCGGCGGTCGGTCGTGCGAGGTCAGCGCGCGGCAATGGTGCGGGGTCACGGCGGTGTCGGCGAGCGGCGGTGGTGCGGGGAGGCGACCGACGTAGGCGGAGGCTGTGGGGTCGACGAGGGTCGCGGCGGAGGTCGGCTGCGGCGGGCGAGCTCGGCGACGAAGGTGCTTGAGATCGGCAGTGGCGGAGCACGAGATCGACGGCGGAGGTGGATGGGTCGTAGCGTGTTCGGGTCGGCAGCAGCGGTGGTCAAGATCGACGACGGCGGTGCGTGAGCTCGACGACGGAGGGGCGCGAGATTTGGCCAATGTTCGGGTCAGTGGCGAAACTCGGAAGGAGGCCAGTGACACACGGAAGCAGGAGTCGTGACGTGTTCAGGTTGGCGGTGAAGCTAAGAGGTCGCGCATCGAGCTCACGCGAGGGACGAGATCCGACATGCAAATTCGGAGGTCACGCAGATCTTGTCGAGGGATGCAGATCTGCGCGAGATCTGTCTGGTGAGAGATCGGCGACGCGAGATCGACGACGCAAGAGGATGGGCGACGGCGGCATGCGAGATCGGCGGCGAGGAGAGGAGAAACAACGCGGAGAGGAGAGAGAAAATGATAGGGCAAATGGATGACGAGAGATCATGCGTGTGTAGGGTTAAAAAAATTGATAAAAATCCGCGCGCATCTGAACCCTCGATCTTGGATCAGCGGAGGTTGGGCGATCCTATCGTTCAAATTCCTTCCTAGTCCAAAGCTTTTAACTCCTCTGCTTGAAGAGCACCAACACTGGGTCTTCATCCTCTTAGGAACACTGTAGGCGGAGGTCGGTGATTCCTTTCACTTCCTCCTTCAACATGCCCATTTGGCCGATGTTGACCTCCAGTCTCAACTTGTCAGGCTTGCATAATCGATGAGCTGCCACTTCTTCTGTCCCATGTCTTAACGGGATGCATGTTTGCCACATTCCACGTTGTCGCGATGACAATGCCATCCTGAGTTTGCCACATCTTGCAGGGTTCTTGGGATATGCCTTCTTCCGATCCTGAAACCTCCTTTGAAGCTTAGGCAACACCTTTGGGGTAAGGATGGGGCGAGATCGTTGTGCTCATTCACGAAGAGGATGCACCTTGAATGCTCGTCCGTCCGCAACTTGGACAAAGTAATACCATTGCGCTTGTCGGCAAGGATCATGCGCCTTTGACATACTTGTCCACCGGGCGGCTGACCCTTGTGAAAGAATAGCCGTTCCGGATCTTCAACGAACCATGGGGATGTTCGTGAAGATGCTCCGCTTGGGTAAGCGAATTACGGTTGATGAACTAGCTCCCAACATCACCTCCATCTCCATTCGAAGGGACGACCTCGCTAGTGTGTCCTTCGAAACATTTTGGATTGCGATCCTTGGAGGTCGCTTCGATTGCTCGAGGTGCTGTCCGAGAGGAAAGGGCACTCCTTCCTTCGGTTGGCAGCGGAACGCTGGACAGCAGCATGCCAAGGTTCGCCGATGCTCGACGCTCAGACCATTTTCCAAATTGGTCGCTGAGTTGAGGCGTCAATTTGCGTTGGCATGTATCAGGTTCGTCCCACTCCTCGATGAATGATGTTACGCCGTTTGCGGGATGACACTTGACGAAGCAGGCAAGACTGACAGCTCATCCCCAAGTGTTTGCAAGTAATCAACGCTTCGCTCTATCTTGCGAAAGTCATTTTAGCGTGGCAAGCGATGCTGTCGCACGATAAGATGCTTGTGATTGATGCTCCTTGGTCGAGAGAATGATATTCCTTGGCTGAAAAGGGACCATGAACCTTGTTGCTTAAACTTTAGCCAACTTCTCCCGTGAAGCGGTTGTGCACTTCACGTTGCATGACTGGGTATGCAATGCGACGTCACGTAATACTGAGCAGCGTCAGGTTGTCATCATAATGCACGACCGACAGTCCTTGAATGTGATGCGGGTCCTCCGAGTTACACAACATTTGTGTAAGAGACCTCTTGGTATGGGTAGCACAAGACTATCATGCAGAGCATATGGCCACTCTTGACGCAGCGCGGCACTTCAAGATTCCCTTGACTGTATACCTGGGGTGGTTGATCTACTCGAGTGAACGACGCAGGACCATTCCGGTTGGGCGGGTCGATCAGTCCTCCATCATGATGCATGACGGACGTTCCTTGACACGACACGGGTGTATGAGGAACATGTTGCGGGACACGACTGGGCGTGCAGCGAGGAAGCTTGCCACGCATTCCTCGTTGGCGTCCATGATCGAAGAACATGGTACCAGTGCACTTGCGCGTGAGAGAGTATTTGAGCGGAAGCACTTTTCCTACGCTAGGGCACGTTACGACGACACAAGCGAGTCATCGTCGCTGGGCAATCCGAGCAGGAAGAACTGCTCTGATACCACTTGTCCCGAGATCATTCTCGGACACTAGACCACGTGCGGCGACTAGGCGGATAGGCACCTAGCCAAGCCTGTTTTGAATGGCAGCGGAAGTTTTATATTCGAGACGACTATACCGAGAGTCGCTCTTATAGGCATTCAGTCACGTACATGACTAGAGTGTTGGACTACTCATCATGGGACCGTGGTATTAGCGCATTGTGGCACTAATACAGCCGCTTGGGCGCTTAAAGTCCGAAGGGGCGACGAAAGGACCACGGGACGTCACGAAGGGACACCGATGTGGGTTGCCACCTCACGCTCAAGGCCATGACACTAGAATTAAAGGAAAGCCTACTTGTATTAAATATGATGAAACATAACATACAATTTGTCTTCGGAAGGCACTAGTGAACTCCTCCCAGTGTACCGTAGGTATAGGAGTCTTATTACATATTGAAGATGCAAAAGACATCCTATGGGAACATCACCTACTTGGTCATTCATAAGGACGGTCTTACAAGATAAATGCCCCAAGGGCGGATAACTTGGTACTCTGCAATATTATACAGTGCGGGACGGCTGCATGTGTTCCATTATTTCGGCGCTGAGCGGCCGAGAGCTGTAAGTTGAGCGGCACTGGTGCTGCGAGGCTTCACGCTTCGTGTTACGGAAAAATTCCTCGTGACACTCGCACCTCCGCTCGGACGTCGCTGCATGCCGCCGACCCTCGCACGATCGTCCTCTCGCTGTTGTAATTAATTGTTAATGCATGTTTAATTCATTTATAATTTTTTTTGGTTTAGTTAGGACAATTATTATTTCTAATGAATTCTTCAATCTTCCTGTTAGTTTAATTCTTCTGCTAGCGATATTGTATTGGATTGGTATTCCTTTCATTTATTTGAGTTATAAAAGTTTAATTCTTCTGCAATGCGACAAAATGGAAGTTGAGACGAATTGGAGTTGTCTGACGCTCATTCCGACGCTCGCCTGACCTCTACTTGAATGAAGGGATAGAACATTTTAACATGCTAGATGCATTCGATATTTTCATACTACAAAATACAATAACATCTCAATTTTCATACCACATTTCCTAATTTCATTCTAATGCACAATTAACTTCTCAATTTCACAACATTCTTCGCTCACAGTTCACAACAAAATTCACACAAATATAATTTCATTCTACCTCAAAAATGAATACAAATTGCTAACTACTCTTTGTCCCGCACTTTGAGGTTGGAAAAAATTTTTTGACAAAAGAGATTGACTCTAATAGACACTTTGAGGTTGGAACAAATTTTACAAAATTTTGCATAATCATATCGTAAGTAATATTAAAAACTCAAACTCAAATTAAAAAACTCGAAAACAACTCCAAGATTACACAATTACAGACAAAATTGATCGGCATCGGCGGGCCACATCGATATCAGTCAGCAGGTGAAGTCAGTGGCATCGACGGGCGAGGTCGAGGGATGCGGGCGGCGGGGCGGGCAAGCTCGGTTGGCGGGCGAGGTCGAGGATCATGTCATGGGTGGTGGAACGGGGCGAGCCGCGGGTGAGGTCAAGGGTCGTGGGCGGCCGGGCGCATGAGCTCAGTAGCGGCTGGCAAGCTCGGCCGATGGGCGAGGTTGAGGGTCGTGGGTGGCAGGGCGGGCGAGCTCGGTGGAGGGCGAGGCCAGCGCCAGCGGGCAGGCTCGGTCGGCAGGCGGGAGGGACGAGATCGGCGGCGGAGCTCGACGATGACGTGCGGGAGGCGACCTGCGAAGGCGGTGGTTGTCAAGAGCTTCGTCAGGAGCTGCCCAGTCGTCGATGGGCCAGTGGCGAGAGCGTGCAGAAGAGGAGATCTGATGTCGGCAGGCGAGATCGTGCCTCGGGGGCGTCGGCGTGCGGATCCCGAAGCGGGCGGGGCCGGCCGGCGAGGGCGTGCAGAAGAGGAGATCGCATGTCGGAGCCGTTGAGGAGCGCATCGACATGTGGATCTGGCGACAGCGGCATGGGATCTCGGTGAGAGATCGGACTACGGCGACTGACGATCTCGGTGCGGGATCTCACGTCGGCTGCGGGCGAGAGAGTCGAGAAAGCGGACAGCGATGACGAGGGATCTCGACGAGAGATCGGGCGGCAGTGGTTGGCGATGTCGGCTGGCGGACGCCGATCGAGCGGGCCGCGGCGGTGAGACGAAGAGGAGAGAGGATATGTCGTGGTTTGTAAGGTTATTATAAAAAAATGTAAAAAACCGGGCGTAATCTCGGCCGTTGATCTTGAATCGGACGTTCGAGATCGTTGAAATCATATCAACCGTGGATGATAAAACGAGCGGGCGGGATTCAAGTAGCAAAATGCTACCAACTTAAGTTGGTAGCATAGGAATTAAATCCATTATTTTAACATAGCTTTTCAAGCTTGTTGAAATAATGATAAATTCAGAACATTACTGTGCATCAAGTTTTTGAGCCATGGTGTGCAGAGCATGATGATATAGAAACCATTGGTCTACCTTCATTGCCATCGACCCTCCATTCTCACACAAGATTGGCTTTTACAGTAAAGAAGTTGATCCATCTAAAAATTGAGGATTCATATGGTAAAAAAGCAGTTATGCATGATTCAATCCCTGAGAACCACCTGCTAATAATTTGTCTTACATTATTATTTAATATACTACTAACCTCCTAAATTTTCTGCATTGCCATTTCATTGTTTCCGTATGAACCTATATTGATCAGTTTTGCCTTCAGGCTAGTAATATATATATATATTTAACTTGATTTCTTATCTTTATCCTTAATATTTAAAGTTTAAAAGGATTAAAGAAACAAAGAGGGGACCCCTCCCCATCGGCTGAGAAAGGAAGGACCGCAGTCTATTGGCTGCCAGCCCATGTACAAGCCCGTTTTAAAGCGATTAAAACCAAATTAGTTAACTATTAATAGAAAGATGTTTTTTCGGTACCCACCCCGAGCTCCTCCTGTTCAGGATTATTCTCTTGATCAAAATGGATTCTGGAGTTATTAGGTAGTACTGATCCAACTTTTGGTTTGCCAATCAACTTTTGGTTTCTCATATTGGTGTCTCGGCGCTGATATATATATATATATATATATATATATATATATATTATATATATATATATATATATATATATATATATATAGAGAGAGAGAGAGAGAGAGGGGGAATGAGAGAGAGTTGGTGTCTCGCTAAAGAGAGAGAGGGGAGACAAATTTTGAATTTGAGATGAAGGATCTTGGAACAAGAAAGAAGATTTTGAAAATGAAAATTTTTAGAAATAAAAGTGTAGGAATATTATTTTTGTCTTAACAGATGTATATTGAAAAACTCTTGAAATATTTTGAAATGCAGAATGCAAATGCTGTTAGTACACTAATTATTGCACATTTTAAACTGTTAGCTTCATGTTTTTCACAATCTGATGAAGACAAAAGATATATGTCAAAAGTTCGTAGTACAGTTAGTAGCATTATGTATGCAATGATTTGCACTCGTTCAGATATATGTTATGATGTCATTGTTGTTAGTAGATATATGTCTATCTAGGAAAGAAGAAACTTGAAAGTTAAGTGGATACTGAGATATTTAAGAGGTACTTCTGATATATACTTGAAATTTGATAAAAATTTAGTTGGATTGATTAGCTATGTCAGATTTAGATTTTGCAGGAGATTTCGATAGAAGAAGGTCCCTAACTAGTTATATCTTTACTATTACTGATTGTGTTATGAGTTGAAAAGCTATTTTGCAAAATACAATAGCATTATCCACCACTGAATACATGACCATCATTGGAGTTGTAAAGGAAGCTATTTGGTTGAGATGATAGTTGAGGAGCTTACTATAAATCAGGAAGCTACTATTATATATTGTGATAGAGTGCAATACATCTTATAAAAGATCAAATATATCATGAAAGGACAAAGCATATTGATGTGAGATATCATTTTGTTCGCGATATCGTGGAAAAGTAAGATGTTCAAGTTCAAAGGATTAGCACCTATGACAATACAACATATATGATAACAAAGAGCTTACTTATTGTCATGTTCGAATATTGTTCAGACTTGGCAGACATTCTGCAAAGATAAAGTTAGGCCCATGTGAGCCATTCAACAAAGGAGAGCATGTTGAACATTTAGTTTTTTTTGAAAGTTTTGTAAAATTCAAGTTAAGGTGGATATTTGTTAATGTACTTTGAATTATGTACCATGTACCTAAAATTATAAAAGAAAAAATTATGAAAAAAATGAGGATATGTGCGGAAGTGGAGGACTTGGACTGTTAGGGTTAAGGTTTTGATTAGGTATGGACCTTCATATATGTGAGGGTTCGAGTTTTATCATGATGTACTATCTTTTTTCCTTATAGTGGATTTCTTCTGACGGTGGCTTTCTTTGGCCGTGGATATTTCTCTCTTATTCACATTGATCAAGAGGATTTTATCACGTTAAATCATTGTGTTCATTTTCTCTTTTATTTCTTTATTTCGTTGTCTTGATTATTCATCGATCATCAGTGTTCTATTTCCGACAAATATATTTGGAGAGGAACAACTAACTCGATTCTCCACACGAAGTCAGATCCATGATTTGATACCAATGAAAAAATCACCATGAAAAGAAGAATCACAGAGAAGAAAACAAGAATACCATGATCGACTTCAATCACTTGGAGGATTCCTTCTCATTCTAATTTTAGCAACAAGTAACTAAAAAATACAATTCTCAATCTTTATATTCAAATAAGACACTATTATAAACGTTGTTACATTTATCGGACATTTGATACAACAAAGATAGACAATTAAAATTGTCATGACTGCTAAGCTCTACTGCTTAGCTATGATATGTATAATTACCAATAATTCCTAAGAAAAATTCTACATGTCCATAGCGACATAAAACATTACATTGGATTGTTGTTTCGTCAAAAAAAAAAGGAAGAAGGGTCTCATCTTCATTTCTCCCTCTTTGTCTTTTTCTGCTTTGTTTCCTTCTCCATCTATTCTTCCTTTTTGTCTCTTTCCACCTTGTTTCTTCTCTCCTCCACCTCTCTCTCTCACCTTGCCGATCGGGCTCCCTAGTCCTGGCACGGTGGCAGCTGCCCCTGCCACCGGATTGGCCCGACCTTCGAGGTGAAAGATGAAGGGTCAAGCCTTCTCTATAAGATCCCGACCCTCCCTCCTTCTTCCCACTCCGTTTTCCTACTTCTCCTTCGTACCCCCTCTCACGATTTCCCTATTGTGTCGCGGACAAAGGACGACGAAGAGATGCCGGTAGCTTTGTTCGATGCATGAGATGGCAGCGGGTGGCAGTTGTAGGAAGGAGGATGAACCCTTGCACAACGAACCAGCGAACGTAGGCTTTAAGCTGTGTTTTTCAGGATCTTCTTCATAGGTCACGTTCTAAACGAACTGTGCATGTGTAGCAAAGTTTTGAACCGTTCCATGATCGATTTCTTACCTTGAATGAACCCTTGCATGCTTTACTCGAATGATCTCCACACTTGCCGAATCACTTACATGATGAAAATGGACGAACCTGTACAAATAACTTCTTATCCTTACGATGAATGTTAGAGCTACCCATGCATGACTTAGAAAATCTGATGCTCTGTCAACCTATAGACGAAATGTATGACTTGCTATGTGATGCACCGGCGATCGCCGAAGAAAACAAAACGAAAATGAACTCGACGTGACAAAACCCGGCCCGAGTCATGTCTAGCCGACTCGAGTTCCACCGAACTCGTCCCGAGTCTGCCATTAATGCCGTGCTCGAGCTCGGCGTGAACCAGGAACTCGACCCGGCCCGAGTTCTTCGCGGAGAAGAGGATTGGGCGCGATGACTCAACGTCGCCCGATCGTGATCCCACCCGGTCCAGGTGTAACCCGACTCGCCTTGGGTTCTATTGGAAGATTTTTTAGAGTGATTTAGTCAAACCTCAACCCAGATTCCACTCATACTTGACGCGGATTCTGACCAACAGAACTATGTTTTCGACTATTTAGACCCCTAATCTACATGTTTGAGCTCAAATATGTTCTCATTGTTAATCGTGCTCATTATATCATCATCTTACCCTCCATGATTGCACCGAACCCTTGATTTGTTATGATAGCATGATGATGTTTTCCTTATCAAAGTACAATTAAAGAATGATTATGATCCTGCAAACTTTCATGATGAATGATTACAAATGATGATGAAATCTTATGAAATGAACAAGAATGAAAAGAACAAGCGATCGCTCACCTTTTAGGTCGACCGATGAATGATGTTGAACGGGCGTCTGCCTCCTACTCGGACGATCCCGAATGAATCTAAAGTGAATGAACCTTGATCTTTGGGCATTCGTTACCTTTGTCCCAACCCTGATTTAATAAGCTCTCATCCATCTGATTTAAAGTAAAAGAAGAGAATGTAAAGATGATCTTGGAGCTATGCTCCCTTCGGCTTTGATTAATTTACAAATTGAAAGATAGGTTCACTTATGATGGGAGAAAGTTGTGACCTCCTCGTAATAGGAACTTCTTCACGGGTTACCATTTGCTTATCTAGATGGAGTATCTCCCATATGGATGTTTCCGCCGGGTGAGGTCATCCACACTTTTTGCCCAACGGGGCTAACTAAGGCACTGATCACTCGCTAGCTTATGATGGTCTAGATAGTCGCACCTTATGGTGTTTGCAATGATATTCTCTAAAAAGAATAAAGAGCTCGTATGAAAGTACGAAGAATGAATGATGAACTCGTAAAAGAATCAGAGAAAGAAAAGAAATGAGAAGGCAAGTATGAAAGATAAACACAAAACGAACACGTAAAAGAATCAGAAGAAGAAAAGAAAAGGGAAAAAAAAAATGAAAAGTCATGAATAAAATTTCTCTTCATCTATTTCACTCTACCATATATGTTTCACTCTTATATTGACTACATTTTCCGTCATGCTATTTCTGACAGAACTGATTTATGATTTATATGAACTCGCACTTAATTTTATGCTAATGGTTGAGCTTGCTCCCCTATATGATCCCCACAGGTGTGTGACGGTGATGCGTGTGCGATGATTCCAGCCCGAGTGGTGCTTACACAAGGTTCTAGTTGATTCTGACTTTAGTCGCATGTTTTTTATAATTTATTAAGCGGTGTATCTTTTTGGATGGGACCTATCGGGTCATAGTTGATGGGAGGCGTTTCTATGTGTAGCCTAGTGTTTATATTTGAGTCACCTCTTTTTGGATGGATGGATGGATGTACTCTTTTGGCTTTCGTACCGTGATTAGTAACGAGATCATTCCTCATACTAAGTCACTTTTGGATGTATTTTGCTTCCGCACTTCTGCTTCACATGAAATCCAATTGATGTACTTTTATATATTGGCTTTCGTATTTCATTTAATTGTTGTATCATTTTATTATTTAGTCTTCCGCTTATCTGTCATATATATTGACCATTCTAATCAACGAAAGAGTCAAGAAAGATCAAAAGAAAGAAAGAAAAGTAGCGCACGAAAAAAGGTTCACGTGACGAAGTCGAATTTCGTGGCGCTACAGTTATCCTACATTAGAATTTAAATAGAATGTTTTAAATGTACCACAATTAGGATAAAAAAATTGGGTGACATATCTCTCACAACTTTTGGTCGCACTTCAATGTAAGCCATTTCCTTCGTCTTAAGAGCCCCTTAATTATCTTTTATATCAAGAATCTAATTATTCCTTAATTAATAGATGACCACCTTTTTTTTAAAAGAAAAAGGTAACTGTGTGTAAAGATATTATGCACCCATACCCTGAAGCCAGTCCGACCTTTCTAAGCAAGGCCAAAGCTTGTCGACGGCTACAGAAATCGTAGACCGAACCCAAGGGCAAAGAGCTTTCTGAGCTCAGACGATTTTCGCAAAGTTGTGATCAGGAAAAAGAAAAGCTCAATAGACACCAGAAGAATACCTCAGAGAGGATGTGTGTGTGTCTGAGAGAGAGAGAGAGAGAGAGAGAGAGAGAATATGAGAGATGGGGTGGCATGCATCGCTAAGCCAAGCCCCGTGATAGCTGCAGCTGCTGCTGTCGCCTTGGCATCCTCAAAAACAACATCGCCACCTCCATAAAATCACAGGTAATGTTAGAGTCTTAGAGATGACAAATTAAGCTTAAAAAGGATGCACAAAGGACCTTTGTTTCTTAATTGTACGTACTAATACACTTCGCTGATCAAGTCATGTTTCCAAACTTAATTACACCCCTCTCTCTGTCTCTCTCGCTCATGTGTTCGGGAACAGAAGTTTTTTTCGATAAAAAGTTCGGGGACAGAAGTTGTTAATAAATTAATCGTGGCATCCCTGAGAGTTGACTAATGCCAAAACCAGTGGCAGGAACAAAAACATTGTCATGTCCCATTATCATTAACCTAATGAGCAATGACATGGCTCTCTCTCTCTCTCTTTCTCCCCCCTTCTGACCTCTCATCTGATTCAGTGAGCGTGAGGTTTTTAAATACTGTGGTTTTCTTACCCTAAAGACATTCTCTCTCTCTCTCTCTCTCTCTCTCTCTCTCTCTCGTGTGCGCCAATGCACACGTGAGCCCTCTCAACTGTTTCAGCGAGTGTGAGGTTTTAAATACTGTTGTATTCTTACACAAAGGTTGCTTCGTACTCTTACATCTAGGTTGCCAACTAGGCTAAATTTTCTTGAATGAATTTTGCTGATTTTTCATTGTCAGAATATCAAGAAAGTTCAAGGTTGTAAACGACTTCCGAAAACTACTTTCTTCAATCAAAATATTTCCTTTCTCCGTCCATCTTAAGTATACATGCACGAAAATATTTAATATGAAATTTAATACTTATTGTAGAAGTGAATGACATAAAATAATTTTCTTGAAAAGTGTTTTCTCAAAGAATATTTTTTGCTACACTTATTTTCAATAAAATATATTGCCTCAAGTGCCAATTAATAACTTGTTATTTGTAATGTCCATAAGCCTTAGCCACCGCTATCCATAGGTACCTGTTGTATTATTAGATTAATTGAACAATTATGCATCCGACATGACATGTTTAGTGGTAGTGTTTGACTATATCAAATTATTTTAAAATGATGCATTATAGAGTACACTAAAAATATTTTTTTATGGAAATAAAGTTATGTTTATTCACGTAAACCAGTTACCCTATGTACGAGCTTTATGAAGTTCTCTTATATGTTTATTGTAATTCTTGGCTCAATCAAAACTTTGGTCATAACCTAATATCACATATGAAATAAATCACTGTTCCTAAATACTTAGCTAACGTATGGAAGTACTAGAGTGTTTATGTGTCTTACAGTGTTTGATTGCACAATTATATGAGACACACATTTAAAAGATGGATGATAGAACAATAAATTCAAAAAATTATCTGGAAAATAGATGGGTAATTAACAACCTGAATAAAATTAAAATGGCAAAAAACCATTAAAAGTTATACATAGAAATCACCGTAGAGAACTCAAATTTATATTGAAACATCAGAGGAAGAACCTTACACCTTGATAAATCATTAAATTACATGTATCTTTAATTATATGTGACATGCGAATTTAGTCATCCAAAAAATCAGGCGAGCTAATTAATTTTTATTCGCATGACGACACAATCTACTACGTTTTTAATCTTTTCGTTCCAAAAATAAAAAAAAAAACAAATAATGCTAGTTTCATGGCATGCAGGCATCATAAATTGGACGAGTGCAAATTCCATCCCAAGTAATTTTATTAATATTAATACTATGTTGTTTTTACATCTATCCGAGTTCTAATGATACGGTCAATCTCAACTTAATTTAGGTCATACTTTTCTGCTCAAATCTTGCATTTTTGGAGGTAAAAAGAAATTGTCTAGTTAACATTTTTGTCCCAACTGGAAAAACGTGCAAGATAATGCATGGAACTAAGCAATCTTCTTTAGAATGAAGCTTAAGAAAGCCATGAGAATTTATTGCTTCAGCAAGGAAAAATTCCATTATTCTGAACTGATTACAGAGAAATAGTTAATAGAAATGATCATACAATAGATTTCAAGTCCCATCTTTCTCTCTACTTGGCACTTGACCAACAGATACAAGAACCTCTCTCCTCCCATGAGAGAGAGAGAGAGAATTAATCAAATATCAAGATTATGAAACGCTGCCTCTGATACTTATTCTAGGGAAAAAAGAGCTCCAATTTCCTTACAAATAATGTTGCAGCAGCTTGAAACCTTGATATATATTAATTAGCTAACCTTGCCATGGCTTCTTACCTTGTTGAGATCGGTCATAAGACTGTGGTGCCATGCAAGATTCCAACCCCGCCAAACTGAGGATGCCACCTTGCTGGGAGAAGGCCCTCAACCCTAAGAAGTCTCTCGTCATTTCATCCCTCCCACCACTACCACCACCACCTCCACCTCCCTCTTGAGTCCTCCCATGGCTCCTCAGGAAGACATCCATGCCATTGACCTCTCCTCTTTTTGATCCCAACATCCCTCCAAATGCATCCTCCAGTGGCCCGTTGAACCCGGGAGCTGAAGAGAGAGAGCTCAGCGTCACGTCCTGCAGGAGCGGTGATGGTGCAAAGTCTCCGCTGGTCATCCCTTGGTTCACAGCAGAGAGGCCAAGACGGAAGCCAGAATTGGAAGTGGCCACGACGGATGCGGCACTGGTGGTATGAGCCGCCATTTGGGACACGTTCGGTCGCCTGCTCATGCTTGCACCCAGCTGAGCTGCTTTCTGGAGCAAAGCGGTGGCTGACATGTGAGGAGAAGAGGACGGAGAGGAAGAAGCTGCGGCTTGGTAAGGTGGAGGGAGAGGAAGGTTGGACTGCTCAGCAATGTTTTCGACGTGAGAGCAGTCTTGCTCCAGAGTCCTCGAGGAGTAGATGGACGAAGGCAGCTCCAAGTGACTCAGAGAAGCGGATCCCTGGCAAACAAGCCACTGCGGCACGTCTGGTCCCATGACACCGAATTGCTTCTGCTCTTGCTGTTCCTCTCTCTTGAGCGAGAACTCTTGTAGTAGGCCATGCCCGCCACTGGTCGCCTCTGCTGCTCTCATCAAGCTATGAGGGAACTGGCCCTGGAACATGGACGCCTGCTGGAAAGGGAAGGCGTGATCGTGCGATGCCATGGGCTGAGGAAATATTAGCTGCTGGGGATGTTGATTGACCAAAGGGTTCGCTGTGATGACCCTCGCGTTCTCTTCTGCCAATGCGTCGCAGAAGGCCCTGTGCGTGATAAAGCTGTCCCTCCTGCAACCAGGCGCAGCGAGCATTGGCGAATGCAACTAGAGAGAGTAAAACTAAACAACACTAAACAAGAGGAAGCAAAAGGGCTCTCCGTAATGCACGGTAAGCTCCAAAAAGAAATTAAAAGCAAAAGGGCCGCAGAACATAAAAACATTAGCCATGAGTAGGTCTGTCATGCATGGATAGTTTCCGAGTCCATGCAGGCTGGGAGGCATGCTATTTATGATGTCAAAAATCCGTTCTCAGGCTTTGCCCTCCATGGCCAACAGAAGGTTTGGAGTAGTGCGGGCTTCATTTAATGCTTGATGAGTTCAGTGAAGAGGAGAGTAATGATTCAGGTGTCTGTTTATACCTCGAGAAGAGGGTGCCGCAGTCGCATCTGTACTCCCTCGTGCCGCAGATCTTGGAGTGTGCCTTCCAGTCGGACTGGACTGCGTACTTCTTGGAGCACCGATCGCACTTCCACTTCTTCTCGCCGTGCTTCCTGCTGAAGTGCTTCTTGATCCCGGTGAGGTCGCCGAGCGCCCTGGACGGGTCGTGGTGTACGCACGTCGCCTCCGGGCACACGTAGACCTTCTTCCGCAGCGCCTCCTTGTTGGTCCGCTGCTTCAGCTTCCACGGGAGGTTGTGGCCTCTCCGGTGCAGCTGCAGGTTCTGATCCCTCTGGAAACCTTTGTTGCAGATCTCGCACACGAACCTGTTGGTGGCCATCAGTGTCTTGGGTGACAGCGCGACCACCTCAGCTTCCGGGTCTAGAGATCCAAAGGCCGACCAAATTATGAAACGCGCTGTTAAATGAAACTATACATACAGGACCAACGAACAGATCAAAAGATTCAAAAGACTCAATTTAATTATAATACAAGACCTGGATTTCCCGGTAGATTTCTCTTCTTCTTGATCAGCACCGAGTTCGCCGGATTCATGGAGTTGGCAAAGGAGCACTGCTGCTGAATGGAAGAGACGCTTGCTGCTTCCCCGGACGCAGAGGTGAGGTTGGACATGTTCTCCCCCGCCACTTGGTGCTGTTGATGGATCACCATACGGATTCCCTAGGGAGACTTTTCTCAGCGGATTGGATAAATTCCTCTTATTCTAACTTCTCTTTTATGGATTCTGGGATACCGATGGATATGCAGGAAACAACCAGCTGCCGGGGAGGAGCGCTGATCATGAGCAGCTACAGCAGCTAGAAATCAGTGGAGACAGAAAGGAGGAAGAAAGAGATAATACTCTACACAGTCAAGGGATGCATGCGGTACTTTAGATCCATATGTCGATTATTCCTCATCTACAAGAAAAGAAGCACCATATGCATGGATTCCAAAGGTAG
Organism: Pontederia crassipes; assembly: GCA_030549335.1. Classification (NCBI taxonomy): domain Eukaryota; kingdom Viridiplantae; phylum Streptophyta; class Magnoliopsida; order Commelinales; family Pontederiaceae; genus Pontederia; species Pontederia crassipes. Next base: position 26,853,434 of record CM060185.1, on the reverse strand, counting down.
TGAAAAGGGATGCATCATTTGACATCTTGCAGCCTGACATGCATCTCCCAAGATATCCTATTAGAAATTTGCATGGAGATGCAGTAAGTGGTCCACTAGGAACTGCATGAATCATTTACTTTCCCCATACATGCATTTCATCAAAACTTCTGCCTATCTAAGCGAAAATTTTCGAAAAGCTGACACTAGTTGAGATATGCCACAGAGGGGCACGAAAGTACAAACAAACTACCAACACCTCAATCAATGGATCAAAAATCTTGTACTTGAAGGGGAGGAAGGAAACGATTTATAAGGAAATGCGAAATCAAGCAGTGAAGAAGAAAAACTGATGAATATATGTAGATGGATTATCTAAGGATGTAGGATCCGGATCACAAAGGCAAACACTGCCTAATTACTGCGAAGTGTGAAACTAAACCCTGAAGTGCAGAAGAGCAATTTAAAAGCAGAAGGGGCAGGATCAAAAGGAATTTAGAACAATATTCTCACGAGAGAGAGAGAGAGAGAGAGAGAGAGAGAGAGAGAGAGAGAGAGAGAGAGAGAGAGAGAGCTGTATGGATGAGGGACGGGAGCAAACGTGTAGCCTTCCAGCCATTCAATACAACCCCCACCCTACAGCCTACGGTGACGTTGCACCAGCTGTCCTTTTCCTTGTTCCCCCGCGCATATCTAAAAATTCTTTGTTGTAGACTTCTCAAGATGCTCGAAGAAATCAACATTTGCTCTTCCTTATTATTACATCAGTTTTATTGCTCAGCTTCTTACAGTGGTGTAGTAGTAGTACTGTGGATCACATTAAAGGGACCCGAGAGAGAGAGAGAGAGAGAGAGAGAGAGGTAATTGTACTACGATCCTTCATTTATGTGCATGAGATCATCCAGTGATTACACGCACAGGGCAGTGGTCACCACGGGCTCGCTCCCTTGAGCTGTTGGTGGACCAGCAGTTTGCTCCCTCCGTGACTTGAGTTGGTGCCTTACGAAATTGTACTGATCACTGTTCTTTAAAACTGTAGGTCAATGCCGAGGCAATTTAATGGTTGCAACCATATTTGATGTCATTCTATAATTTTCCAATTCGAGTTTAACTATGATCATATGTAGTACTTTGTGATAGAGCTTTGATTATGATGATCAAACTTTTATACACATCAGCCTTGATAATTTTGTTCTGAAAGGAACAAAGGGTGATAGAGAAATGGTAAAAAATATAAAAAAGAATACAATTCCAGAGCATGCAATGATGTGCTGTTTGATTTATTTGACATTGCAAAGTGAAAAGAAAAGCAAAAGCAAGGCATCAGCTTTTAACACTTACACTCCAATGATTGGCACTTTTATTCAGGTTACTGTTTACAGTGTTCCGTGATCATTTGTAATTTTTACATGAGCAATTAAACCATCTTGCACACCTTAATTTCTACATGAACAAAATTGATTCAGTAGTGAAATAGGGGAAAGAAGGGACCAAATCGCACACAATAAGAATCTTGGAAAAGTAAAGGTGCCATGCTCGTTAACTGTTAACAGTTTCGAAGCCATTAAATTTAAATGCATATTATGATAGAATATTAATATATTTCTATTTGTAAACGATGTTAATTATATATATGAATTAATTATGAATTATAACTCTTGATTAAATTTTCATGACTAAGATCACGGATAACACGATGTTAATAAAATAGTGCATAAGATCTTATTCCTCGGTAATGATATTTGGCAAATAAACATGGCATATACAACGATTCAAAGTTTAAGTACTATAGTCTCACATGGATAAAATATGAATTTGACAATATGTTAACCTCTTTATCTATCAAAACTCATTTTCATTTTGTGTGGGTCGGCAATCCAAAGCAAAAAGTTTCTTAATTGAATCAGGAAAAAAAATTACAACGAAGAAAGCAAGAGTATAATGATATTTTCATTTAACTTTTCATTTTTTTTTCACAAATTTAAGTTAGAGTATAATGATTCAAGAGAAATCAGCATTATATATTTGCATCTTTGCAGGACCGATTATTCTTTTCTATGCATGGTACTCAAGGAAAAAAAAAGATTCCAATTCATTATTTTGCACTTGATCTGCACTCTTTGTGTTATATCAAAGATAAATTATTACTGCTGTAACTGTTACTATATTGCAAGCCTTGATTCAGTCTTTTGAACTCTTAGACAAGCCAAAAAATAAAAATATAAAAAAGGGGATCAAGGATCCAATATTTCACATAGGACCAACTAAGAACCCTAATTTATGTTATCACCATAAAGGGTTCGATCTTTAGTCTCTGACATGCGAGAGCCGGTCAAGATCAGGTCAATTTGGCTCTATTAATAATTAACAGAATCTATCTTTCTTCAACATCAATTAAAATATTCGACTATTTAATTAAACAATTTTCAGCATCTTAAGCTCTGCATGCTGCTGAAACTAATCGATTAACCACAAAAACATAACGCATGCAAACAGCAATGGCACAGAAATCTCGTGGGGGTGAGGCAGCTGCATGCAGCTTTCTATCTTCCCAGCTATATATTTGAGTCTCAAGATCTTTTTCTTTCTTTCTTCTTTGTTTTCTTGTGTTTCACAGGGAAAGAATTCAGATTAGTTTACGCGCCTTTTCGTTGTCATTTTCGATCACTTTCTCCTCCGTTTTTTCTTCTTCTGATAAATCTAATGCCAAATTGTGGATGCAAACATGATTCTCACAGCTCACAAGAATCCAGTAGGAATATTAGTCCTTGTGTCTCTTTAAAGTAATAATGATGCATTGGAGTGACTCCTAATCTTGATGAGGCTTTCCGAAATTTTGCTTCAATTGATGCAGGAAACAAACAAGGTCACAGTACCAGTTATTTGGATGCAAGTTGTTGGAATCCGAAGTTTAGTGCATTGTCATGTATTTTTTTTTTGTCCCAAGAGATTAATATTGATCAATTAGATGTATATATACATATACATCTCCATGACTCCATCTCCTCCATCATTATTTACTAACTATTCAAAAGCTGCTATTATATATATACCACAAGAACAAAAATGGCGATAATATTACATAGTTATGAGTACAAGCATATGTAATGGCGAAAAGAAAATGATGGTTCCTATGTATGCAGAATAATTTATTGTTTCATGATGTGTTACGAAGCCACTAAGTGATCAAAGTTTAGACGTATAAAATACGTACAAATAGTAAAAGTACTAAAGATAGTATCTTATCTGTAGCTGAAAAGATAAACATGAACAATTGGTTGATTTTTTTTAGGGAAAAATAGAATTATGTATGTATTAAATACAAACATCTTACAAAAAGCATAAGTAATGATGAAAGGACACCTGATATAGATCTTGATTAATTCTAATTAACAAACAAATTGCTGCTTCGAAAAGCATGCTTTTATTTATTTCGAAGAGGATTGTGAATCTTTAAATAGTGCCGGGTTCAGTCGGATGTAGACACATTACGTGAACAATTAGGACAACTAAAGCTCTGTTCCCACATGATATCACTGCAGTAATATTTTTGACCCTATTTGTATATTTATTTGATTCTTTGATTAATCTACGATTTAATTGCGTGCCGCTAGCATGATGGTTATTGTTTCTTTTTGCATGTTCTTGTTAATTTATCAAGGTTGACAAAAAGGTCCATGTGGACTAGATCTTATCCCTATCTCATTAAATATTAATTTATAGCACCATTAAAATATAAACCATCTTTTAATTAAATTTCAGGATCCATTAATTACGTTTTAATGTGTGTACTAATTACAGTTGTGTCAGTTGTTATAAATTAAAGTTGTGAAACGAATAATCTTGAATTTAAGTCCCACCATTTGGTTAGAGAATTTCTTAAAAAGAATAAAAAATTTTATTACGGAGAATATTGTATTCTAACTATATTTTTATTTTACCTCTTGTTTGATTGAAAAGAATAAATTTAATATTTTAATAAATAAAATATTTTATTATAAATAATTTATAATAATAATAATAATAATAATAATAATAATTTATATTTATATTTATAATAATAATAATAATAATATAGTTAAATAATAAAAAATAAAAAGATGGTGAAAAAGATGAATAATATCTTTATTATGATGTTTTAAAAGAGTAAAGATATTATTCATACTGTACGAAAAATGATGATTTCATATTTTTCTAGATAGTTTTGTCTTATTCCGCGTTTGATCACGATAATCCTATTCCAAGTTATGTTTAGTTATATTCCCGGTAATACAATGATATCCTACGCTTTATTCGTGAACTAAATTCATAAGATACCACGAAGTAAGGGTTAATATTTATTTGAGTGATCAAAGAATTTGAAGAAAGGCGACATCAATGTTGAAATTGTTTACTTCCTGTCAGGGTAACCATAATTTTGATTAGATCCCATAACAGTAGTCGTTAATGAATTTGATATTAAAAGAAGTATATTTATCATTTGCATTCCCTTTTATTTTCCTTTTTCATGGTATTTCTCATAATTACCAGTTACTATACGACAATATTTTCTCTCAGCTAATTCCTAGGGAAAGAAATTTTAGATCACTGCAGACACATGTAGATTGCTAATTGACTTGTATACTTGCAAAAGGTGTGAATTATAGGATTAATTTTAAACCTGGGCGACTAGAATATTAACTAATTCATTATCCTATTTCTAACAAATAAAAGTGATAATGTTTCATTATTTCAATTAAAATAAAGAATCTCTTAGATGGAAGATGTGTTACTGTACTACTCTTCGAATAAGAGATCTCTCTCGTAACACCCGAGAATTTCTATGTATAATTAAATTATTTATTTAATTTTGAAAATTCTTTTTAAAATAAAGGATAAAAGAAGTTATAAAGAAAGAGAAAGGTTGCTTAAATTAAGGATAAAAAAGAATATTAAAGATAAGGTTCACAAGTTGAGTTGGGATGGGTTACAAGTTTACAACTTAATTCATATTATTAGCACTAATTATCCTGCAACAAAATATTTCCTCCACTTTAGAACACTATATCTCTCTCCTTGGTATACGCGCAAAACTTGTTCAACCTAACAATTTGTTCGTGGTCCAAAGCTCTATCAAAGGACGTCAAACTTGTGGCGAATAGTCGCTGGACCTCATCGAAAAACGCACAAGTAGTATGCAGTAGAGAAGGTAACATAAGATATCAGATTCACTTTTTGATATGAATTCTTAATAGAATAGATAAGGTGATAGATTGATCATAATCCATTTATGTTCCCTATGATGCATGGATAGTGAATTTTATGTCAAAAGGGATTGTTTACATAAAGTTATGATAAATTAAATTTTAGGAAGAAGGACATCGGACTTCTGACAAGTCGAAACCCTATACCCACAAAAGAAGAACCCATCCTGGGTTTTTCGGTAAATTAGCATACCCAACATGGTCTTGTTTTGAATTTGGCCTGGATTCGGAACAAACTCAGCCCGAACTCTCAACAATCTTGGTCTGAGTTCTATTGTGATAGTTTTTCAAGAAAGCAAATCCATTTCGCTAACCCGGCCTCAGTTCGGATCATACTCGGCATGAGTATTGATGTTAATAGGGACATATTGATGACATCAACAAATCCGACACGAGCCACCCTCGAACTTGACCCAAGTTCTGTTAGGATTAGAATAGAATGACCCAAATTGAACACAACTCAAATTCCAAAGAACACAGTCTGGGTTCTGACTTAACCTGCCATGGGTTCTAATGCACCCCACTCAAATTTGCTGAATAGATTAAGGTTTTAGAGCTATCATAATTGTCCTGATGTAAAATATAATTTTTTCTTTATGATGATTGTGCTAAATTGAGAATAGTAAATATGTTAATTAGGTCACAAAATAAAACTTTTTTTGGCATTTATTGTTAACCAAACAGAATAGAAGGTGGGTATTAATAGCCCCACCACGCAAAGTTAAAATGGGTATTAATACTCTTATCCCTATAATAGAATAATGGGTATTAAGAAACCCACATCCGTGAGATATGTAAATTAATCTCATCTTTTTAGTGAGTTTGAAGTATCCATTTTTGTCCGAGTTTGATCCATCTTGACCCTACATGAAGGTGTCATGCTTGCTCATAATAAAAGAAGTTGAGCTCACCTTAGGACAACACATATAGATGTCCTAAGAAATTATTAAAGTAAAAGATGTACTGAACATAGAAAGAACAAAAAGAATAATTAAGAAAGAACAAAACATAATACAAAAAAAGAATAGAATAATGGAAAATAATAGAAAGAATAGAATATAATGATTTTATCATCATGCTAAAAGCTTACTTATTTTTATTAAGCTTTCTTATCCATTTGTATTGATTTTATGTACTGAGTTTTATATTCACTGATATTCCATGTCGCTATATTTGAATCCAGGGACAGAGCGAGAATAAAATGTTGAGGGGGGCCAACATATAATCCATGATTAAATAGAAAATAATTTCAATGATAATATATGATATAAAGTACTATATAAAAAATAGAAGAAAATTATTTTAAATGAAAAAAAAATGTACAAGTGAATTGATTACAAATTATTTTGTATTTTTTCATACGAATAATACTCTCATATTTACTTATGTAGTTTGAAATCACACTCAAATAAATTGTAATAAAAAATAATATCATTATTAGTTTGACGAATTTTATTAATGTTACTATACAATATTCGCCAATATATTTGACTTTATAAGTTGAGTTTGGATTTAACATTCGTTCTTTTGAAAAATTCATAGGATGATCTTTTCATCTATATAACAAGTTTTGACACAGTATTTAAACAAATTAAATAATTTACAATTAAAAAAATAAAGCATATTCAAATTAGTTACTAGTTTTTCATTAATGAACCATTAATAAATTTATAGCGCGTACCTTCATTATATTTTACAACAAAGCTATCCTTGATATAATTGTTTTATACTATTTGATATTCTAGAACAATAATATTAATTATTTAGCACAAGAAATAAATTTGAGTAGTTAATTCTGTTAAATTAATGACATGACTGCACATCAAAGTAAAGTAATTATATAAATATATAACTAAAACCGTCTAATTTAATTAAAAAAAGTTAAAATATATAACACCTGAATTCCGCGCCTAATTTTCTCCTTTCGTTTTCTAATTTTTACTGTGCCGAAGTCTTAAAAGCTAAAAGCCCAAATAACAGCCCACATGAATCGTAGATATGGCAATTTTTTAGGGGGAGGGGGGGGGGGGGGGGGGGGGGTAGGGGGTATTATAACTTGAGATAAATATTTAATATATCGAATAATATAAATAAAAACTTAAAAAACTGAGAGGGGCCAACGTAGTTCCGTCCCTGTTTGAATCCTATAGATAATTAAATAGGCTAGGATGGAGACGTGTGCAACTTGAGAGGTTCCTGATGACGTCATTGCACATGAGATAAAGTCTTTTAGATTTCTGATTAGTTTATGTTATTCTATTTTATTGCTACTCTAATGTTATAGAATGATTTGAAGGGTCATTTGAGAACAAATTGATATGTTAGCTTCATTACTCTTGTTGATGATAGTCATAGTTAGTTTGTTGTTTGTTATTAAGACTAAGGAAAAGAGGTAAACAATAGCTAACATTGGCCTAGAAGAAGTTCAACTGCCATGTGAAAAAAACTGGTCTAAAGTCCATAGTTTGGATCACACATAGTACAACAATCATTGTAATTAAGTTATACTTATATCATCCTATTAATCTAAAGAGTAATCATACACATTACAAATTATTGCTAATCCAATCGAGTATCCTATTCATATTATTAGTTTACAATAATGTAATCAAGTTATACTACACAATCAAGAAGAGTAAGGGAGGAAGGGGTACCCTCAATGCACAGGGGCAGCGGCAGCGCGACGGTAGGCAAATGGCATACCACAGGCTCGGGGCAGCAACTACAGGCAGAACACACAGGGGCAGGGAAAGATGGACGGCAGACGGCAACAAACGATGGTGGACGGCAGCGGGCGGCAGGCGGACTGCAGGCGGGAGCGGACGGCAGGCAGGGGGCAGGGGACAGCAGCGGGCGGCAGGGGGTGGCACGGAACGGCAGGCAGACCACAAGCGGAAGCGGACGGCAGGGAAGGGCAACAATGAATGGCCGATAAATAAACAAAATCACTAAGAAAGAGGAAGGGGTACCGGCGACACGCAGGGGATAGCAGACGGACGGCAGACAAGCAGCAGGTGGAGGAACAGCAGAATAGCAGACGGACGCAAGCGGTAGAACGAACGGACGCAAACGGCGGTACGAACGGACGCAAGCGGCAGGCGGGCGGACGTAGACGACGGAGGAACGCAGGCGGCAGCGGACGTAGGCTTCAAGCGAAGGAACGCAGGCAGCAGGTAGCGAACATAGGCAAGTGGAGGAATGCAGGCAGCAGGTGGACGGATGCAGGCGGTGGAAAAACGGACTGAGGAACAGAGGAACTAGGGCACGCTTTTATACTTTTTCGAGCGACAAAATATTTGTCTCTAATATACATTTTCCAAAAATTTAAAAAACAATTATAGCAACAAAATATATCGTAGCTATTTTGTCGCCCATTTGTCGTTAAAATTTGTTAAAAAAAATTCTCACGAATTTGTCGCTGATTTCATCGCAATTTTTTTTGTCACAAATCCATAGCAAAGTTATCGCAACTAGCGACGAATTTAGCGACGAAAATTTTGTTGCAAATTTTTATCGCTAATTAGCAATTTTCTTGTAGTGATATACTGCATTATTTTACACATAACGTTTTGTATCGATATCAAAATGAGGTGATTTTTAATTCATTGAAAAATTAACAAGATTATCTATAATTTCATATTCATATGTTAATCTATATATGAATGAAACATATTCAAATATTAACTTCAAGTTCAATGCATAAAATAATTCATTTCGAATTGAACTTTTCTCACACTTTAAATATATGACTTTGATTATTCAAGGTTTGTAACATCAAAATATAATTAGATAGATAATAAAAACTTTGTTCCAACAATCTTTCCTTTTTTATGAAGACAAACTGAGAAATATGAAAAGTATATAAGTTGGAAAGAAATGATATCAAAGTTGAAATTTCACTCCCATAAAAATAAGATTTCCTTAGAACGGTCTAAAGATCGATAAATCGAAGTGAGGACATAGATCAAGGAGTTGGACCAAACTTCGCCAATATATCATGCCTTCTTGTGTTTGATCACCCATACTTGCTAGTTACTATTACGAAGTTTCTGGTGATCAATTTTTTGAAATTAATTTTGAGATCTACGATTAAATTTTTATACGACAATTCACCTCCCTCTTGGTACTTTCGATCCCATATGATCAAAGTATGAAAATGTTACATTTTTATACGAATGCTAGTTTTAGGCCATATTTGAATAGACCATCATTAAATGAAGGGGAGGAAAAAAAAGGAAAAGGAAAAAGAAGATAATGGGTGGTAAGAAAAATGGAGGAGAAAGAAAAATTAAAATGATGACATTTAAATCTTTTTGAAAAAAAAGTTGTTTAAGAGTTGTTCTCCTTTTTACTCTTCATTCTAGAGTTGAAACAAATCAAAATCAAATGTAGAAAAATCCCTTCCATTACGAATTTGTTTGTGATCAATTTTTCAAAATTAATTTTGAGATTTACAATTAAATTTTTATACGACAATTCACCTCGCTCTTATTCGATCCTATACGATGAAAGTACGAAGATGTTACATTTTTATAGGAATGCTACTTTTAGACCATATTTGAATAGACCATCATTAAATGAAGGGGAGGAAAAAAAAAGGAAAAGGAAAAAAGAAATAATGGGTGGTAAGAAAAATGGAGGTGAAAGAAAAGTTAAAATGATGGCATTTAAATCTTTTCAAAAAAAAAGTTGGTGTTTAAAATTTGTTCTCATTTTTACTCTTCATTCTAGAGTTGCAACAAATCAAAATCAAATGTAGAAAAATCATTTCTATTTCTCTCCATCTTCCACTTGTATATTCTGATGTACTCAAAGTATAATTTATAATGAAAAGTGAACACAACGCAAGTAACATATCCAAAGTATTCTAATGTGGCATAGTTTTGGAGTCGATTTTTAATAGTCTGTATGCACATAAAAATATCCTTAATAGGTTTCATTTATATTTCATTGTGAAGTAGAGGATTCATTCAACTCTTTTCAGATACGCAATCAGTGATGATGATTATTGCGCAAAACACCACATATTCCAAGCGGCATCTTTAAGCCACCGGAGCACAAAACAAAGATGTGACGCTACTCGCTAAAATAGGCTTATGCAAAGTTTCCTTTTCTTGTTTTTTTTCTCTTCTTATTTTCTCCCGTGGCTTTAATTGTTTTTTTCATCCTTATCAAAGTAATCTTGATCTAAATCTTAATATTTTACGATTTAACGATGTTTCTGATCTCGATCTTATAATTTTATATGTAAAATCTTACTATCCCATCTCATTAGATCAATAATTATTTAAATATTAATTAAAAATATATTTATGATAATAAAAATTAATTTATATGAAGTTTAATATATTTTTTATTTTTAATATATTTTGATATAAATTTGTTTAAGAATCGATAAAAAATTGATCTACTGAGATGTAATTTAATATTTAAATATAAAAAATTATAAAAAAATATGTTTATTATTTTTAAAATATTTTTTTATCAATAAATAGAATATCCTCGATCGGAGATCCGACCTCTAAAATTTGAATCTCGACTATCTTATATCCCTACCATTCAAATTCTGATTCAGAAGCATCATCAACGGAGAGCTGCAGGTCCCGGAACATGCTGACACAAAGCAGTCATTCAAAAATTTTCTACAGCTATGGACCATGTCATGTCTAAATGTCGGAATCTCATTCGTTTCACAGGCATATGAATCTTATTATTAAATTTGGTTTGGGCATGCCTCAATTTAAGCTTCAATTGATACTCCCAGATTTTTAAAAAAATATCGAGACATGATTTTTTACATATAAACAAAAATATCTTATTATTACTTAGACCGATTGGTTACCTATAAACAAAAATTCACTTTACAAGAACATCGCGACAGATTTTTTTTTTTTTTTTTACAAAATTCATTGGCACGTTACATGTACTGGTCCATTTATTATCACACAAATTACTAATATTTATTTATTCCCACCCAAACGCACGATAAATAATAAAAGAAAACATTACCTTCTTGTTATACCCACTGGATTCCTCTTGTGCCCACGCCTCACCTCCCCTATTTACAAGATCGCCACCCCCCATCCGTCCTCGCTGCTCGATTCCGATCCCCGTGAGCGGGAGATCTTAGAATTACGATACTGCCCTCGATCGTCCGGCGACATCCGACGTCAGCCACGGAGGACGCCGACCTCCATGAGACGTGGCACGAGGCGGCCCCGAAGGTGGAGCCCCACGAGACCCTCCAGGCCCCCCACGGCCGCTCCGCCGATGAAGAGCGCCGGGAGACTGCCGGTTCCGCCGCCAGCCACAGCTGCGGCCGTCTCCTCCTCCGCGCCTTCCTCCAGATCGATCGCGGTGGGGTGCACCCCCACCGCCGCCAGCAGCCGCTTCATCACGTGGCTCATGCAGCAACCCCGCCGGCCGAAGACGACCACCGGGCTCTCCCGTATCACCCGCTCGATCATCCTCTCCGGCGCCTCTCCGCCGTCGATCGCCAGCCACGTCGACCTCGCCGCCGTCGCCGTCGCCGTCGCCATCCGGTGTTCGGCACGATCTGCGAATCCCAATTCTTGGTCCTTTTCTCCTCCGGGATCGATCGAATAAACGCAGAATGCCAGTCGACACGGAACATTTAAATAGAATAGAGAGAAAAAAAAAAAGAAAAGCCGTCGTCGTCGATGGTGTCGATGGCTCACATGGGAGGTGATGTCACAATGACGGTGACGGTGACGGCGAGTGGCGTCACCGTCCGCAAGGGCGCACCGTCGGACCTGTGACGTCATCTTCCAGCACAGAAACGTGGAGAAGCGCCGGCCGTGGGATGTGGGATCGGCGGGTCCCGTCGATCAGGTGCGTCTCCGCCACGTGGGTGCATTAACTGCCGTTGAACCCGGGTTTAATGCTCCGTGCATTTAAGAGCGCGCACAGCACGACGTCGGCCGAGGGATCGAGTACGATGGACGGCCCCGATCGATGATGACATTTTGGTGGATTTAAATCCGAGCTCCCAGGGTAATCCAGCAATATAAAACAACTTTTAATTAGATATTATAGTAAATAAATAAATGCGCACACTGCAGATAAAAAATAATGACCTCATTATATCCTATTTTTGAAAATAAAAGAGATTCAAGTTTCAGAAATAATTTAAAGATAAAAAATAAGTCCGTAATATAGAATTAGATACGAAAAATCGTGATAATTTAATCAAAATTTATGAAAATAATCTTTTTAGAATTGCTTGCAAAAGTTGACGTGAAGGGCTGAGGTGGCAATCAAGCACTCAATTAAGTAAGTGCAAGGAGAAATTAAAGGAAGCAAATGGGTTTCCTTCCAAATCCCGTCTTCTTTTGCTTTTGAAAAAAAAAAAGGTATGGAGCCGCATGCATGCATGCATGCATGTTGCTAATGATAATAATTAATAAAAGTTACAATTTGGCGAGATAAGGTTAAAGGAGGAAACTTGATTGGCTCGGGGCCTCCAATTTGCTTCTAGATATTGCGCACTTAGTGCATGTCGCCCATCATGTTGTGCGTGCTAAGGCATATGTGATCCGAAGATGACGCATTGCCTTATGTTAGGCATACTATACTATTGATGCAAGAACATTTGACTAGATTGGAGAGAGAGAGAGAGAGAGAGAGAGAGAGAGAGAGAGAGAGAGAGAGAGAGAGAGAGAGAGAGAGAGAGAGAGAGAGAGAGAGAGAGAGAGAGAGAGAGAGAGAGAGAGAGAGAGAGAGAGAGAGATTACATGTTATTCACGACAAGTAAGTATCTCTGGTTGCAAATTATTGAATCTCTCTAACAGGGTGGAAAAACAATTGTTCTTTCACAATTTCTCAAGTATTGATAATTGCGACGGATAGGCAATTCATAAAAATAAATAAATTAATAGTGATTGTTCTAAATATGAAAATCCATCGGAGATATGTGAATAGTATATATTAAAATATAAATTTTTGATGATTTTTTTCTTAATAATTTGTAACATGTTGAAAATTCATAGCAAAGTCCATCAAAATTTTGAAATTATATATTATTAAAGAGATTAAGTAAGGTGCAACCAAGAAAATTGGTTGCAAGTTGCAACCGTTTAATCTGCGCTATTGAACTGGATGTTTTAATTTTTTTAGCCGGTTTGCCCCGGCTCCCCATCCCCCTAAAATTCCTTCCCCCAAGTCATCTATTTTCAAAATCAAATTCCCGCTCAAGTGAAACCCCTCTGGCGCCGCTGCTCGACGAACTCCAGCATCGCTGCTGCTCGACGACGATTCCCCTCTCGAATGGTGCCGCTGCTACGATCTGCCACCTCCAACTACCCCTCCCACCAAACAACTGTTTGCTCTTGCGTGACTCCAGCGACCTCCGGCGCCGCTGTTGCTCCCTCTCGAACTTTGGCACTGCTGCTACTCCCTCGCATGCGACCTTCGTTGTTGTTGCTGCTCCCTCTCGAACGAGGGCACTATTACTCCCACTCGAAAAAATCTGTTGGAAATTTTAATTTCTATAGTGAAACTCCAAATTGAATGTGGTATTTACATATACCCGATTCAAATTTTAAAAAATAGAGATCCTAATCATATTCTAATCAAATCTCAAAAGACTCATATTCAAAGACAAATTAAACCATATTGATTTTCTAAACCTGTATGAACCCCTATTCCTCTCTTCTCTCTTTATCTTTACATATGAACCTTTCATCTTCTGTAACGCTCCAAAATCGACCAACGCCACGTGGCGAGGATCTATTCGAAGGCGCTACGAAAACTCATAATCTTGACTTAAACTTGATCAAATCTCAACTAAAACAATAACATGCCAATTATAAAAGCAAGAAAGAAAGATAGAAATATAATAAAAGTGAAAGTCCCAAAATATTACAAAGTCCATGATATCCATAATGTTTGGATTACATCAAGTTCAAAATGCGGAAATAAAGATAAAGATAACTAGACCCTCTCTTGGTTCATGTGCTTTAGCATCGCTGGTCGCGGCACATGATCTCGACACCATCACTGATCTGGCCCTGTGGAAATCAACACATGGGAGGAAGTCCTCCCGTAAGCTATACAGCCTAGTGGAGATCCATAAGTGTACAATGCATAACAATAACTAGCAATTGACAGAATTAGTAATCACTTGCAATAGGATCACATTTAAGAGCATAAGATCATTCGATTCAGATGTCGATGGATAAAAGAGATAGAGATCATGAGTCAATCTTATAATCATGAAGGATTTCAGTAATCATGCTTGATCAATAATCATATTCCATTCATCTTGTTCATATTACATTTTCATGCTCCTTGGGCTCTTGGGTGCCCTCAACTTGTTCATACTTCTTGGGCTCTTAGGTGCCCTCAACTGGTCAATATATCTTGGGCTCTTAGGTGCCCTCAACTTGGGGGATTTACGCCAGAGCAACCCAATACAGCTTCGCGCGACCAATGGGGGATCAAGCCATGACTCAGGGAGTAACCCGTCCAATGAGCACTTAGCTTAAGCTCTGACCACCACTCCTATAAACACGTTCATAACTTTCTTACTTAATCACTTTATCTCTTTGCCATATTTGCATATTATAGTAGGATTGGATCATAGGATAGATCATAACAAGGTTAAGGATTCAATCACATAACATGTCCAAACAGTAAGGAGTAGCATAACACAAGCATAGAATAAATCACAATCACATCTGAAAACAATAAGCAATCTGGACAGGAACTGGTCGACCGATCCTCACTGGTCGGTCGATCGTTCCTCGGGCACCGGTCGACCGATGTCTCTGGATCGGTCAGCCGGTTGGCCTTCACGCAATACAGTGGACAAGTTCTACACACCGGTCGACCGATATCTCTGGATCGGTCGACCAATAACACTTAGACTAGAAATGGGCTTCGATCGGCCGATCGGTACAAGGCTCTGGAGGAATGATCGGTCGACCGGTTTCTATGGATCGGTCGACCGATAACCTCATCACCGATCGATCGATATACAGGATCGGTCGACCGGTCTGTATGAAAACAGACTCGGACAAAATTGTGATAATCATGATTTTTGACCTAAAAATGCAATCAAGGCATGAAATCAATCATCTAAGCCTAGGGGATTAATACAGAACATATCTAGATCAAAAGGAATCACAAACATGGAGCAAAATATGATAATACAATCAATCAATCATCTTTCCATGCCCTTTTCATCATCAAGAACATATCATACGATAAGAACCTAATTCCAATCCATTGCTACCGTGTTATACAAGGGGATTTCGATATCACCCATCTTATTTCGTGGTTGCTCCTAGCTTGAGCTTTTCCAATCACCAATAACTCTTCTTAATGATCTCCACCTAGGAAGCAATCTCATTGGAGAGAAGAAGTGAGGAGATGATGCTAACACCAAAAAGGAATGCAGAAATGAAGAAAAACTAGATGAAACCTTGCTGGAATCCTTCTTTTCTTGCTGAATGATGTGCTTTGGGGGAAGATGAGAGAGAGTGAGGGCAAGAGAATGATGACTAAGGGAGGGTTTTAGGGCAATTAGCCTTTTTATAAGGTAGTTGTAGGGCTATTAGGCTAATGGGCTCAATAATTGGGCTAAGATAGTTAGTTTTTTTCTAACTTAATTCCATTTTTTTATTTATTTTATTATTTTACTTTATTTTCAATTAATCAGGGTATTATATTATTACCCCCTTAAAAGAAAATTCGTCTTCGAATTTTGCACTAAGTAGAGGTCTTACCGAATAGATGCGAGAACTCCTGGCGCATCTCTGACTCGAGTTCCCATGTGGCATCATCGCCGTGGTGATAACGCCAGGCTACTCTGACCATAGGCACCTCTTTATCCTTCTAGCCCTGTACCTTCCGTTCCACCATATGCGTCAGATACTCTGCGAAGGTCAAATCCGCAGTTAGATTTGGCTCTTCGATTCGTAATACATTAGCAGCATCATGCTTGTATTTTTTGAGCATGGAGACATGGAACACATTATGCACTCGCCCATAGGAAGGTGATAATGCTAGCCTGCAAGCTGCTTCACCTACTAACTCTAGTAACTCAAAGGGTCCCACGTACCGAGGGCTGAGCTTCCCTCGCTTACTGAACCTCATCACTTCCTTCATAGGGGACATCTTTAGAAGCACCTGATCATCAGCCTGAAAGATATGCTCACGTCTGACCTTATCCGCATAACTCTTCTGCCTGCCCTGAGCTATCTTCATCCTCTGTTTGATCAGCTCCACTTTCTCTGCATATTTTACAGCCTCCTTCACCTCTTCCTTGCTCATGATTTTCTCTTCACCTGCCTCACCCCAATAAGCGGGTGAACGACAAGGTCGGCCATATAAGGTCTCAAAGGGTGCCATGTCGATATTGGAATGATAGCTGTTATTATAAGCAAACTCAATCAGATGAATATGCTCATCCCAGCTACTCTGTCAATCCAGTGCACAAGCTCGCAACATGTCCTCTAATGTCTGTATAGTCCTCTCAGACTGCCCATCTGTCTGAGGATGAAAAGCGGTGTTGAAATTCAGCCTAGTGTCAAATGCCTCCTGCATGCTCTTCCAAAATCTGGCAGTGAATCTTGGATCTCGATCTGAAATAATCGATGCTGGAATGTCATGCAGTCTAATCACCTCCCTAACATACAAGTCCAATAGACTCTCTACCGACTGCTTTCACCGGATGGGGATGAAGTGCGCTGCTTTAGTGAATCTATCCACCACCACCCATATGGCATCATGACCCTTCTTAATCCTGGGCAAGTTGGATACAAAATCCATAGTGATATTATCCCACTTCCACTATGAGACATCTAGAGACTTCAATTTTCCGTAGGGTCTCTGATGCTCGATCTTCACCTGCTGGCACATTAGACATATGGATACATACTCAGTTATCTCCCTCTTCATGTCAGGCCACCAATAACTGCGCTGCACATCTTTGTACATCTTAGTGCTTCTAGGATGGATAGTAAACTCAGACTTGTGGCACTCATCCATCACTTTCCGTCTGATGGCTGCATCTGTGGGAACCCACAATCTATCCCTATACCGAATTCCTCCATCTGCTGACACCTGAAAGTCCTTCGGCTCCTGCTGACATCTCTTCAACACCTTCTGATACTCAAGATCCTCCTTCTGAGCAACTATGATCCTGTCAATCATACTAGGCCTCATCTGATGCATCATCCATATCGCTCCATTATTGCCAAGTCTAGGACACCACTGGTCTAACTCCTGCAACATCTCATACTCACTTACTCTAATGTAAGCTAGTGAACCTTCTCATTTTCTGTTCAGTGCATCTGTCACTGAATTTGCTTTATCAGGGTGGTAATTAATAGCAAATTCAATCCTTCAAGAGCTCCAACCAACGGCGCTGCCTCATGTTAAGATCTCTTTGGTAAAAAATATACTTGAGACTCTTATGATTTGTGAAGATCTCAAAAGTCTCCCCATAAAGGTAGTGCCTCCAGATCTTTAAAGCAAAAACTATAGCAGCTAACTCCAAGTCATCCGTGGGGTAGTTAACTTCATGCTTCTTCAGCTGGCGTAAAGTATAGGCCACTACTTTACTATGCTGCATCAGCACACACCCTAAGCATGTCCTACATGCATCACTGTAGACTACATATCCTCCGCTGCCCGTCGGAATAGTGAGGACATGTGCTGATGTCAGACGATCCTTCAAGGTCTGGAAGATCTGCTCACACTTGTCAGACCAGATGAACTTCTCTGCTTTCCTCGTGAGGTTTGTGAGCGGTGCTGCAATCTTGGAGAAGTCTCTGATGAACCTCCTGTAATAACCTGCTAATCCCAGAAAGCTGCGTATCTTGAAAGCATTCTTCGGCCTCGCTCAATTAGTCACTGCTTCTACTTTTGCAGGATCCACTGAGATGCCCTTCTTGAAAATTATGTGTCCAAGAAACATGATCTCCTTCAACCAAAACTCACACTTCGAGAGTTTGCCGTACAGCTTGTGTTGGCGCAGAGTCTCCAACACTCTTCTGAGATGCTCCTGATGCTGCTCCGGGCTAGACGAGTAAATCAGGATGTCATCTACAAATACTATGATGAACTGGTCCAAGTAGGGTCTAAAGACCCTATTCATCATATCCATAAATGCTGCAGGAGCATTTGTCAGTCCAAACGGCATCACTACAAACTCATAGTGGCCATACCTAGACTGAAAGGTTGTCTTCGGTATGTCCTCCTCAGCGACCCTCAACTGATGATAACCGCTCCGCAGATCGATCTTGGAGAACACGGATGCCTTGGATAACTGGTCGAAGAGATCATCAATGCGAGGTAGTGGGTACTTATTCTTCACCGTCACCTTATTAAGCATCCTGTAATCAATGCAAAGCCGCATTGAATCATCCTTCTTCTTCACAAACAGTACATGTGCTCCCCACGGTGAGACACTCGGCCAAATGAAGCCCTTGTCTAACAACTCCTGGATCTGCTTCATCAACTCCAGCATCTCGGCCGGTGCCATGCGGTACGGTGCCTTGGAGATGGGTGCGGTGCCGGGTAGAAGCTCGATCTTGAAGTCCACTTCATGCCTCGATGACAATCCTGAAGTATCTTCAGGGAAAATATCTGAAAACTCATGCACTACATCTATCTGTTGCAGTGCGGTGGCTGGGGCATCGGTCTTCACCACACTTGCCAAGTATGCACAGCATCCTCTCTGGAGCATCTTCTGCGCCTTCATAGTAGAGATGATCACTTTCTTGCTTTCTGATGGAGTACTCCTAATAACTGTTTTTGGCTTGCCCTGTGCACCTATAGTGATCTTCTTCTGCTTATAGTGTAGAGCTGCATCATGGTAAGAAATCCAATCCATCCCTAGGATGACATCATAGTCTATCATCAGGATGACAATAAGATTTATAGAAAAATTCCTCTTTTCCACGGTGACAGGTACATTCGGAATGTACCTAGTCATGTGAAGATCTCCCATGGGGGTGCTCACCCTCATGGCATGAGGCATCTGCTGTAAAGACAAGCCAAGGACTTGGGCGCACGACTCAGAAATAAACGAGTGCGTGGCTCCTGAATCAAACAAGATAACAGCAGGCATATCAGCAATAGGAAGGGTACCTCTGATAACATCATTATCATTCTGAGCAGCATTCGCCTCCATGTGGTGTACCCTGCCTTGGACTACGGGGTTTGCGCCTCCGGCACCCTGGTTATCACGACCCCTTCGAAGAAGCTGGGAGTAGTTTCGGGCAAAATATCCAAACTGCCCGCACTAATGCACGCACCAATCCTCATGCGACATTCACCATCATGATATCGCCTGCACTGAGGACAGGGAGGCCTCTGTGGAACTACTGGCGTTGGTGGCTGTGGCTGATGTGGAGGAGGTGGCAGCTGTCTCAGAGGCTATTACATGTAAAGTAAGTTAATTTCTACGCTATAACACATCCTAAATTAACATCTTGAAATCTTTATACCTGACGCTGTGCTGGTGCTGGACACTGATGAGGTGGAGCATAGCGTGGGGCTTCTCTCTGATAATAATGTCTATAGCGGTGATCGCGACGATCGTCCCTCCTGAACGGTCGGCGATCTTCAATCCGCGGTTGCTACTGTCCTGCTGGCTTGGCTGGGGCTTTTGCTTGCGCTCAGCCTGGTCCCTCTCCATGCGAGTAGCTAGTCTCACAGCCTTCTCTAAGGTGTCACAGTCCCTAGACATGACCTCAGTCTTCAACTCCTGTTGCAGTCCATTAGTGAACTTATTTGCCCTGATGCGTCCCACAAAAGGCATAGGACAGTACTGCTCCAGCGTGACAAACTGGGTGTGGTATTCCACCACAGTCATAGTTCCCTGCACAAGCTCCAGAAACTCCTCATGTTTACTGACCCGTTCATGCTCAGGGGTGTAACGGTCAGCAAACGCCTCCTTAAACTCCGCCCATGATATCTCCTCCTCTTCCAGCCCTCTAAATCTGGTGGTTCTAGTAGTCTTCCACCATCCCATGGCAGTATCTGTGATCATGTGAACCGCATACAACACCTTCCGCTCCTCAGCACATCGCATCAACTTAAATATGCGATCCAATGTCTCTATCCATTGTTCCGCCTTAAAGAACTCCGCCTTGCCCTCAAATTGTGACGGATGAAGTTTCAGAAATGCCTTAATAGTATCCTCGGGTTCCGCTTCTCGGAGCTCCCGTGTGCGACGTCTGGTCGCGGGCTGGCTACCTCTAATTTGACTGCCTCCCATTGGGTCAGTCTCATCCACGTACTCATCCAATACTTGCGCCTTCGCGTTGCGGCCTCGTCCTCGGCCGCGGGTGGGGGTGCGGCCTCGACCACGACCCCGTCCCCGGCCTCGCTGGGTTAAGATCTGTGAATCAGTGATTGGGCCCTCTAGGCTCTCTAGCGCCTCAATAGCAATACGAGCCGATCCGGCCTCTCGCTCCTGGATCCTCTCTGATCGTCTCGACATCCTTATCCTATAATCATGAAAAAAACATTCAAAATCAATACCATATAATAAACATGAATTTGACTTACAGTCCTCTTTTGGTGGAGAGTGTGGCGACAGCTTAGCGATAGCACATGAACCTCTCTTATACCATACCATACAATAAGACGTCAAAAGAGTCCGTATAGCGGCTCTGATACCATAAATGTAACGCTCCAAAATCGATCAACGCTACGTGACGAGGATCTATTCGAAGGCGCTACGAAAATCCATAATCTTGACTTAAACTTGACCAAATCTCAATTAAAATAATGGCATGCCAATTATAAAAGCAAGAAGGAAAGATAGAAATATAATAAAAGTGAAAGTCCCAAAATATTACAAAGTCCATGATATCCATAATGTTTGGATTACATCAAGCTCAAAATGCAGAAATAAAAATAAAGATAACTAGGCACTCTCTTGGTTCATGTGTTTTAGCATCGCTGGTCGCGGCACAAGATCTCGACACCATCACTGACCTGACCTTGTGAAAATCAACACTGGGTAGGAGGTCCTCCCGTAAGCTATACAGCCTAGTAGAGATCCATAAGTGTACAATGCATAACAATAACTAGCAAAGAAAAATCCCCCTCCATAACTGACACGCTTTAGGGAATATATATAGAAATAAATCCTGAGGGTTTGACAGTATTAGTAATCACTTGCAATAGGATCACATTTAAGAGCATAAGATCATTCGATTCAGATGTCGATGGATAAAAGAGATAGAGATCATGAGTCAATCTTATAATCATGAAGGATTTCAGTAATCATGCTTGATCAATAATCATATTCCATTCATCTTGTTCATATTACATTTTCATGCTCCTTGGGCTCTTGGGTGCCCTCAACTTGTTCATACTTCTTGGGCTCTTAGGTGCCCTCAACTGGTCAATATATCTTGGGCTCTTAGGTGCCCTCAACTTGGGGGATTTACGCCAGAGCAACCCAATACAGCTTCGCGCGACCAATGGGGGATCAAGCCATGACTCAGGGAGTAACCCGTCCAATGAGCACTTAGCTTAAGCTCTGACCACCACTCCTATAAACACGTTCATAACTTTCTTACTTAATCACTTTATCTCTTTGCCATATTTGCATATTATAGTAGGATTGGATCATAGGATAGATCATAACAAGGTTAAGGATTCAATCACATAACATGTCCAAACAGTAAGGAGTAGCATAACACAAGCATAGAATAAATCACAATCACATCTGAAAACAATAAGCAATCTGGACAGGAACTGGTCGACCGATCCTCACTGGTCGATCGACCGTTCCTCGGGCACCGGTCGACCGATGTCTCTGGATCGGTCAGCCGGTTGGCCTTCACGCAATACAGTGGACAAGTTCTACACACCGGTCGACAGATATCTCTGGATCGGTCGACCGATAACACTTAGACTAGAAAGGGGCTTCGATCGGCCGATCGGTACAAGGCTCTGGAGGAATGATCGGTCGACCGGTTTCTATGGATCGGTTGACCGATAACCTCATCACCGGTCGGCCGATATACATGATCGGTCGACCGGTCTGTATGAAAATAGACTCGGACAGAATTACGATAATCACAATTTTTGACCCAAAAATGCAATTAAGGTATGAAATCAATCATCTAAGCATAGGGATTAATACAAAACATATCTAGATCAAAAGAAATCATAAACATGGAGCAAAATATGATAATACAATCAATCAATCATCCTTCCATGCCCTTTCCATCATCAAGAACATATCATACGATAAGAACCTAATTCCAATCCATTGCTACCATGTTATACAAGGAGATTTCGGTATCATCCACCTTATTTCATGGTTTCTCCTAGCTTGAGCTTTTCCAATCACCAATAACTCTTCTTCTTAGTGATCTCCACCTAGGAAGCAATCCCATTGGAGAGAAGAAGTGAGAGGATGATGCTAACACCAAAAAGGAATGTAGAAATGAAGGAAAAACTAGATGAAACCTTGCTGGAATCCTTCCTCTCTTGCTGGATAATGTGCTTTGGGGAAGATGAGAGAGAGCGAGGGCAAGAGAATGGTGGCTAAGGGAGGGTTTTAGGGCAATTAGCCTTTTTTATAGGGTAGTTGTAGGGCTATTAGACTATGGGCTCAATAATTGGGCTAAGATAGTTGATTTTTTTTCTAACTTAGTTCCATTTTCTATTTCTTTTATTATTTTACTTTATTTCCAATTAATCAGGGTATTACATCTTCTCTCTTGTTCAACATAAGGAGGATGAAGGATCTAGTTCGAAGGCCAAATAAAAATATTAAAAAACTTGACTCAAGGCAAAACGTATGAATTATTTCTTATGAATACATGAGTATGATGTTTATCATAAATTAAATTATGCTAATTCGATTAATTAAAGTTGTTCTCTAGAATTTCTTTCAAAACCCTCCAGTTATTGTAGAAACCCCTAGATAATGACCAAAAGAAGGTTTCACAGTCCTTGGAACCGATGTCATGACCTTTGAAAATAGTTTCACAAACTATGAAACCAATTTCTCCATCCATGACACCATTACTGCCCACTGGCACCCACTTCACAACTCCAAAAACCACTGTCACGATCTGTAAAACTGATTCATGAAATTCTCATTACTCATGACACTACAAGAAAATCACGATTTTTCGACGGGCAATTTTCGACGGTTCGAAATTCGTCGCAATTTGCGACGGATTTTTCGACGGTTTCATTTTCGACGGATTTTTCGACGGTCATGACCGTCGAAAATGATTTATATTATTATTTAATTTTTTGACGATTAGGAACGTCGATATTTCCGACGGATATCCATCCGTCGTAATTTTTGACGGATTTTCCAACGGTCACGACCGTCGAAAATGAAAAAATAAATTATGCAATTTGTTATATTATTATTTAATTTTTCCGACGGATTTTTTGACGGTTACGACCGTCGGAAATGAAAAAACTAAATTACATATTTTTTATATTATTATTTAATTTTTCGACGCTTAGGAACGCCGATATTTCCGACGGAAATCCATCCGTCGCAAAATTCGCCGCAATTTCCGACGGTCGTAACCGTCGGTAAATGTATAATAATATCATATGAAGAGTATTTTATTAATATAACTAGCGATGGCCCAAACCGTCGCAATTACCGACGGTTTTGACCATCGGTAACGATTACCGACGGTTCAAACCGTCGGTAAAATAAAAAATAAACATTATATATAACTAAGTATATTTTCGACGGTCACAACCGTCGATAATTTTAAAAATAGTTAATATTTACGCTTTTGACGGCCGGAGTCGTCGGTAATTAAAATTTCGTTATCCCGCTTTCTTTTTTTCTTTTCCCGCTTTCTCTCATCTTTTCCCCTTATATATAATTCCTCCTCCTCTCCTCTCTCTCTCCATCCTCTCCTCTCCCCCCTCTCTCTCTCTCCCCCTCTCCCTCTCCCTCTCCCGACCCGCGCCGGCGATCCTCTCCCGCACTGACGATCCTCTCCCGCACCGGCGACCCTCTCCCGCGCCGGCGTCTCTCTCTCTTTCTCTCTCTGGCCGGAGGCCGCTGTCGATCGGATCCGGCCCCAGTGGCCGGATCTCGCCGTTGGCGGCCGGATCCGGCCGTGGGCGGGAGGCCGGATCGACCGCATGGAGGCCGGATCGGCAGCCTGGCGGCCGGATCCGGCCTCCGGGTGTTCGGATCCTGCTGCTTGGCCACGGATCCGACCTCTCGCGGTAGGACCGGCCGCCGGGCGGCCAGATCCGGCCCCAGCGGCCCGGATCGAGCGTCGGCGGTCCGGATCGGGCCCCAACGGCCCGGATCGAGCGTCGGCGGCTTGGATCGGGCGCCCAATGACTCGGATCGAACTCCGACGGCCCGGTTCCGGCCCCTAGTGTCCCGGATCCGACGTCGACGGTCGGATCTGGCGCCAAGCGGCAGATCCGGCCCCCAGCGGCCGGATCCGGCCCCCAGTGGACGGATTCGGCCCCCAGCGGCCGGATCCGTCGCCTGGCGGCCGGAGCTGGCCGCGGCCCGATCTGGCCGCGGCCCGATCCGGCCGCTAATTTTTTTTATATTTAAAAAATTTTTTGCGACGGTTGCGACCGCCGAAAGATCGACGGTTGCGAGGACCGTCGAAAGTTTCGACAGTTGAGACTGTCGAAAACTTTTGACGGTTCGAACCGCCGGCCTTTTCCGACGGTTGCAACCGTCGAAAACTTTCGACGGTTAGAACTGCCGGGATCGACGGTTCCGTCGATATTTCCGACGAATTTTTTTCGACCGTCGCAAATCGATTTGCGACGAGCATTTTTCCGACGGATCGGTTCTGACTGTAAAATCATCGGTAATTAAGTTACCGACGATTTTCGCACTAATTACCGACGGTCCCGACCGTCGGTAACGAGCATTTTTCTAGTAGTGTGACCTCACAATCGACCGTCACAATCCGTGAAAGTAGTGTACCATCCATTAAGCTTATGTCATGGCCATGACATCATTGGACGCCATTATGGTCAAAGCCACCTCGCAACCTCTGAAGTACATTCACAACTTGTGAGCAATGGCCACGGTGTTAAAAGATTGGCTGAGCAATTTTCACCATATATATTCTGGCCTTATTTGAATTTTCTAATTTCTTCCATAGCCAAAGATCAATCGAGCATCCCAAGTATAATTAAATAGGTTAATTCAACAAAATTTAAAAATTGAGTATCTTTAAGGGGATATTTTCTACAAGTAATACTTCTAATTTATTGATAATACGAAGTTAAATTACTTAAATCCATCATATTACGTGTCTTATTTATTTTATTTTAATTTGTAGATAATCTTAATTATCTAGAAATGTATTGCATGTGAAGTAACAAAATCTATATTGATTAAGAGAAGAGTGTCGGTGACAATATGATTTTATCTCATTTTCACTTTTACCATTTTCAATCTTAAATAAATAAAATATGAAAGAATATAAGAAGATTATATAACAGTAACAATAAATTATTATCATAGTTAATAATATTATTTTGTATAGTTAATAATAAATATGATATTAATAATTATTATCATAGTTAATAATAAATAAATTCATTCGCACTCAAAGTATGGTATCGAAAATATGTAACACAATACATTGAATTGTAATAAAAGACAAAGCACATAAAAAATATCATATTGCTATTGATAGAAAAGTAACATATCGTTTAAACAAAATAAACTATTTATTGTATAGTTAATATTGTCATTGATCTAAAGTATCGTATTATCATAATAAAGTGCCTCGTTCATTATTGGATCAAACTTATTACATTGATTGTGTTAATATTAATTATTGAACATCGTCAACGTTGTTCATCGGAAATTGACATATTATATCTGATTATCAAATATTGGATTATGCATGATTTATTACATTATAAATTTCGTTTTGATTTTTATTATCTTTCATGCTAGACACAAAAATTCATGGAACAATTATTTATCCAACATTTGGATCCTACGGATGATTGATCATTTAGGAGAGGATGGTGGCATGCTATGAGGTTATATTGCACATGAGTGATAGCCTATATGTCTTTTATTTTCTTCTGATACATGATTTGTCATAGTCATTGGGTTAGTTACATTGATAGAAGTTAAATGGAATAAACTGTTACAATATTATAATTTATATAATGGAAAATAGATATTTCTATTATATTTGATTTTGGCTTCTAAGGAGAAAATATGACATTTTATATTTGAAATGGCTTAATGACAAATAATTGAAAGATGACATATATATAACATGTGATGATTGTAGTTTGTGCGTGCATGCCTGACTACTATGGCAGTGCAGTTGCCATCAATCATGTAGCCTGCAAGCGTAGAGTTTGGAGAGAATCCAGCGCACCATATAGTGGGTCGTGTCATATCGAAACGGGTCGTATCGTGTCAAAGAGAAAATTTTTCAAACTCGCACGATTCACGTCCGGCGGGTCGGACGACCTTTTTTCCCCTACAATTTTAGCTTTTCCAATTTTTTAATTTATTTTTTAAATTATTATATAATATAATTAGTATTATTAATTATTCTATAATTTGTGACTTAGTAAGTAGTGACTATTTTAATTATTATATAATAATAATTATATAGTTAAAATTTTAAATACATTAAGTTATTAATTCATAATTAGTAAGCAAATAAATTTATAAAATGAATAATTATATAATAAGTTATAAGTTATAACCTTATACATAAAATTAATTGATAAGTATTTAACAAATACATATTAGTAGTATACTAGTATAGATAGTTAAGTACTAATTTACTATATACTAAGTTATAACTAATTAATTAGTATTAAAGTGATAATCAAATAAAAGGCGTCCTTTAAAGTTCAAACTTTAAATTATTACTTAACGAATTAGTACTAAAGTTAGAATTAAAGATGCCCTTAGTTCAAACTTTCTAATTTCTAATTTACATTTTATATAGTATAATTAGTATTATTCTATAATCTATAATATTTGACTTTAGTGACTACTTTAATTATTATATAATAATTATATATTTAAAATAAATTCATTATATAGTTAATATATTATTATATAGTTAAAATTTAAAATACATTAGCAATTAGGTCATTAATTCATAATTATTAAGTAAATAAATTTGTAAAATGAATAATTGAGTAATAACTAATAAGTTATAAATTATAACCTTACACATAAAATTAATTGGTTAGTATTTAATAAATATATTTTATGTATAATTTATTGTATAATACATAATAGTAGAATATCATATTAGTATAAGACTATAATATAAGTAGTATACTAGTATAGATAGTTAAGCACTAATTTATTATATACTAAGTTATAAGATGGATTCATAATCTTATGTTTGAGTATCTACGATTCTACATCAAACCAAGTTATGCAATCTACAATGAATCATGAATGCAAGAATTATGATTTTTAAACTCTTATTGAGGAGTTGAGATAGAATTCTTACAACAGCCGTTATTTAGACCCATTTCGAGTGAAAAGACAACATTACTCGAAATGGGTCTACAACGACTACCATGAAAATGTTGTCTCAATTACTCAATGAGAGGAGAGGAGATTGAGAGAGAATGCGAGAGTGAGAGGAGATTGAGAGAGAGAGAGAGGTGAAGGGAAAGAGGGGGTTCGGCAGGTTTTTATAGGCAGAGGAGTGAAATAAAAATATTCTAACACGGTCCACGTTTCTTTTAACATGACCCGGATTGTCCTCCTTTATCGCGTCCGTGAACTTGTGTTCGTGTTTGTGTTGTCAAATTATAGCAACATGGGCCGTGTTTTTTAAGTGTGGGTCATGTTGGTGCGTCGTGTGTGGTCCGTGTTGGTGCATGAAAAGAAATCGTGCTAAAATGACTCGTGTTTGTGCTGGGTTCGTGTTCATCGTGCCCTGGTCGTGTCATGCCTATAGTGCAAATGTACGATTCGGTATAGAATGGCACGAACACGGTCCATTTTTCGTGAGTGGGCTATGTTTGTGTCGGCATGACAAAAAAATTCATCTATTGTTTTTTGTCTTCATTATATAAAGTAATTTATAAATCCATATTTTATGAATTCAACTACAAATTAATATTAGCTTGAAAAAAAATTATCTAACATCTAATTTTATTAACAATCAATTTTTTTTATTTCCTCCATGAGAAGATGGTAATAAGATGAAAAAGATATGATCTTGATGAGAGAAAAATAAGAAACACATTAAATATTGTTAGTACTATTTCTCATAACAATGATTAGCTTAGTTGTTCCATTGTTTCTTCCTCTTTTTTAAGTAGTGAGAATTTATTGAGCCAGATGGTTGAGAAAAAATGTTTAATTCAGATGGCTTTACCTTAGCTTTTTATTGGATTTAATCTTGCTAGTTGTAGAGGGACTTATGGGTCTATTTCGGATGCATGTTGCGGTCCAGTTTAATTGGCAACTTCGGTTTGAGCCTTACAACACAATTATGCATAAATCTAATCTAATTTGTGGTATATAAGAAAATGATATTTCCAAATTCGTCATAAAAAATTAGCTATTTTTGTAGTTACTACTAAATTGTGAAAATATTATCTAATTCCCAAAATAAATTTGAAAAATCACTTAATCCATTGTCAACTTTTGTGTTAACATTTATTCTTTATTTGTAACACGAGTCATTATGTCAAAAAAATATAATAATACAAGAATTGGAAAAGACAAGGTTAGAGAAAAATAAGATAGGATTTTGAGAGAAAATAGAATAATATTTAGGAAAGAAAAATGAAAGATAAATATAAATGGATAGTAAGAAGAGATTAGCGTTAGATTTAAGTAAAAAAATTATGAGTCCTAATCAAATTGTAACTTAAAATCGAATCATGCAATGACTTTAAATTGGTATAATCAACAATAACGAGGAATTAATTGGCTCAAAGGTAAAAAGTTTTCAGATCCTTTTCGATATGAAACTATTAATAAAGTAAATTAGGCTATTCACCTTGTTGCACATTACTTGATCACGAAAAATTGCACCCATGTATGCTGCACCAACCGACAATCGATTGTCGCACCTTGCCATCACAACTTCATCACGATTGTCACACATAGTGGTGACTAAGACATCTCACCTTAGGGTTGCGACCATCGAGAGTCACTCCACACATCATATAGGTTGGGCCATGCCCATAGTAGCGATATGCATTATCGCACCATGCATGGGTGCGACAAACACTATTGCGCCAAGTTGTCTTCGCGATTTGTCATCACTCACCGTCGCATCCTAATAACTCACCCTTGGTGAATGTGTTGTCACTTGTTGCACTATGCATCTTTGTGAAATGCACACAAGGTCGCACCTCCATTGGGCCCAATGTGGTTGCGACTTGTACCATGGATTGTCATAACTTGCACCATGTGACGTCACATCATGTGCTCAATCGTACCTGCTCATTGTGGCTTGAACATGTTGCACCACTTCCATCATATTTGTTTGCACTATTATCATGTATTTCACCCATGTCCACCAGGAATGCATCTTGGGTTTCTCCCTACCCAGCTCAAGTTCTAACTATTCGCATGTACCCACATTATTGGTTGATGGTCCATTACTATTTTGTTCTTCTTATTGTTGACCATATAAATTGCTTCTGCCCACATTATTTGATTGATGGTCCATGACCGTTTTGTTCTTCTTATTGTTGACCATATATATTTGCATCATCAACAATCGTAAATGACGTTGTTTGTAAATTACCTTTGAAATATTATTAGTTAATATTCATGAATCGACATTAATGATCATACTCGTCTCCATTATTTTTTTCTTGAATTCTTATTATCCATATTCAACTAATATTATCTTATTGATTATTAGTGACCCTTATACCCTTACTATTATTTACTTGATAAATTGAAGTTAAAAATAATTAATGATTATGTTTATAAATTACCTTACAGATATTATTATTCCCTATTTATTGATTGATAGTAATGATCATACTCATCTGGATCAATTTTTATCTCGAATTCTTATTATACATATGCAACTGTTATTATCTAATTGATTATTATTGACCCTTTTACCCTTACTATTGTTAATTTGATAAATTGAAGTTAAAAATAATTAAATAGGTTAATAAGATAAAATTCAAAAATTGAGGGTTCTCATGTGTAATAGTTATCAAATGAGTTAATCACACTAGAAATGCAAGTCCTATAATGCTAGGGGCAATTAGCAGTCAAAGACAAAATACATATAACATTGTGCCTACTCCACCCAACAACTAAAAGGGTGTCAAAGTTATCGATTTTTAAACCTAAGTTATCACAATAATTATACGAATATTTATGATTCTCATTGACTATTAATATTATCACATTGATTTTATTGACTATGATTATTGATCATTGTTATCTTGAGTCATTGAAAATTGACTTATTAAATTTTTTGTTATTGATGCATGCAAAATAAGAGCAAATATACAACAAGTACACCAGATGGTATCAAGTAATAGACTATTAAACTTGTGAATACTAATCTAGATTCTTATCTTTCAATTTAGTTTTTTAATTGATAAAATAAGAAGATTTGATTACGAACAAACTTAAATTAAATTGAGGACAACTAGAGAAAATGATGTCTTTAATGTGAGAGAAAGTTAGAGTTCAAACTTTATATTTCCACCGTTATTTTTTAATTATAAATTAATCAAGTGTAGACATCATGATGAAAAGAAATGAATAAAAAGTATATGACTAGAAATATTGAGCACTTAACTGCTACGCTAGTTGAGACTATGATTACAACACAATGGAAACTAGATCCAATTCAACCCACTCTCAACTAACACACATTAATACGAAAGGATTTTATAAAGTAAAGGACTAAAAACAATTAGTATTAGCTATCCTAGATATAAGTAAGCTAAAGATGTGAAAAACTCGATCAAAATGATGCCCACATAGGGTTGTGAGTTGATTCTATCACTTAAATCCGCTTGAAAATCATCCAAGAATTCATAGTCCATCAAGGAATTCTTATAATGGAAACCTGACCCGATTGGTTCCGCCAAGTATGGGTTATAGAGTCGGGTGGAGCCCAACTTGTTTCGACTCATTGTGACATAATACTGACCTAGTCCAAGTTTTTGTATAAGTGGAACATTAACATTGTTTTGATAGTTTCACATTCTTTCAATCCAAACCACTCTGTACCTACAAAATAATCGATCATGAGAATAAAGTGGATAGATTCAGAGTTAAAAGAGAAATAGATCCATGCAATGGTAAAAATTTTAAAAAATAATCTAAATAGCATATGCAAAACATATACAAAAATGCATGCATCAAATTTTTTCAAGCTTGAATTCTTACTTGTCCTCGAGCTGTTGGATTCCAAAGGGCATCAAGAGGGAGGGGGGATTGAATTGGTGTTTAAAAATGAAATCTATCGATTTCATAAAACACGTCACGGAAGCTTAAAATCAATTCTTCAAAGCTTTTAAATCAATGCTGTTGGAATAGTGCCCTTTTGGGCACATGTGCCGCACATACGCACGACCCATTAGGGCGAGGCGCATGCCTGCGCAGACACATCATCATACGCGTGATGGACGCGCGTGATGCGTTCTGCCTAACTTGTTGCCCAAGTCTCCTCACCCTATAAAAGGGGACCCATAGCATAGGTCCCAAACACACTTTCGCAGAGGTTCCGTTCCTGATCCCGAGGTGCAAATGCGTTCGTCAAGAGTTCGTGGAAAAGCCCCGACGATCCGCTTTCGCTGCAAGAGGTATTCCGCAACCTCTAGAATTTATATCTGTTATAAATTCTAACATTGGTATCAGAGCTTTTTTAGGTTTTTCTCGAACTCGTGATTGCACCGAAAAAATAATATTTGTTATTATTTGGGATCTGCGCACCTCAGTTGTATGACAACAACCAAAGGACAAAATAGAGTTTGTCATCACAAATTTATGAATGAACCTAGACCATAATATAATTTTCGGATTTATTTTAATATTTTTGGTGAAATTTCAAATTTTTTTTGCATATGTTGCAGAAAAAAAAAGAAAAAAAAAGAAAATTGTTTCAGTAGGCACACGGCCCACTGGAAAGCCTAATTTGGGTGTAAAAGAGTTGCACATATGAGAAGTGGCAATTGGGCTGGTTGAGAGGTCCAATAAATAGTTTTTTTCTTTTTTGATTTTTGCCAGGTTTTTAAAATAATCTGAAAATAGAAAATATCTATTATAAAATCTCGAAAAATCATGAAAAATTTGTTATTTCCTCAGACTTTTTATGTAATATTGCATGCAATTTAATGTTATCAAAAGAAAATCATTTGTTGATTTAAAGCATTAAATTAAATTATTAGATTTGCATGTCAATAAATGTGTTATCATGCATGAAATAAATATCTTCGTTTATGTATGTCATAATGATATTTATTTCTGTGATTAAGATTTTGATTATGTGTTAAAATCAAATTGGTATGTCCAATCTTGTTAAGCATGATAATTTGCCTTGAATTTCAAATTAATTTGAAATTGGTTAAATTAAAATTAATTCCTTTTGTGAGAATTAATTAAGATGGCGATATTAATTTTGGCCATGTGCTGAAATACATGTTTCATGCAAAGCCTATGATAAA
Organism: Pontederia crassipes; assembly: GCA_030549335.1. NCBI lineage: Eukaryota > Viridiplantae > Streptophyta > Magnoliopsida > Commelinales > Pontederiaceae > Pontederia > Pontederia crassipes. The sequence continues at coordinate 26,820,579 of CM060185.1, read as the reverse complement.
ATAATTAGTTGGTCTAATTATACAAACTATAGGTAATTAAAGAATACATGAAACATAGGTAGCTCTTTTGTAGGACTAAGGCACCTTGAAATTTAAATATTGTCACAATAACCAACGTCTTTCTGTTGAGTCGTGCGTGATCCGAAATGCATGTCTAGAAAGGTTTCGAGGAACTGGCCTGGTGCATGGTCAACGCAGTCTCCAGAAATAGGGTTGATGTGTGACGGTGGGAGCACAATTTTTTCCAATGTGATGTCGAGGCGAAGGATAGTGCACGATTATTTAATTGGCACCCCTCGGGGAAGAGCTCCCGTTGCACTAGTCATGATTGTCCAGGTCATATTAGAAATAATTTGGTGCATCACACGAAATAAATTTCGGTGATTTTGAATTATAAGTTGATTCAAAATGGATAGAGTAGAAAATTTTGAATTATGTGTTGATTCAAAATTCAATCATTTAGATAAATTTTGTCGCATTGTTAAAATGATGAATAATAATATTTCTTGGAGATAGTGGGAGATGAGTGGAAGTCCAACAACCTCTCGATGTCACTACTTCATTAATATTGTTATTTCATTTTTTTATGTTATTTGCGGACAAAATTAAAACATGCATAACACTGATTTCTCCTAATTTTTTGTGACCAAATTAGACCATGGGTTCCAAAATAATAATTGCTGACCTGAACAAGAATGAGAAGCTCAATGACGAAAATTATGATATTTGGCACCGTAAGGTCCAATATCTTCTAGAATAACAAAAGGTCTTGAAGACCATTAACCATGTTGTCACTGAACATGCACCCGGACATAATGCCCAACGGCAGAGGGACATGGTGGCCTATCAGGCCTGGACAAAAAAGAATCGTATTGCTCGCATTACGTTGCTGAGCACGATGAATAACTTCCTGCTGTGCGAATTCGAAGTCTATAAGACAACATTCGAAATGTGGGCGGCGCTCCGCAATAAGTATGGGGTCACTACGACCACCAAGCGCCGGATGCTCACGGTCAAGTTTGACTCCTATCGGAAGCGACCAAAACATACGATGAGGGAGCATATCCAAGAGATGTCTAACATGATCCGTGAACTCAAAAGTGCGGGACAAGTGCTCGATGACGAGCAACAGGTGCAAGCTCTGATCCGCTCTCTTCCAAAAAGTTGGGAACATATGCGTTGTAATTTGATGCACAATGAAGGTGTCAAAACTTTTGACCAAGCTGCTCACCACATTGAAATGGAGGATGAGGCCCTACAAGCTATGAATCAAACCTCTGAAGCATTAGTTGCTGACAATGGTGGACAAAGAGTTGTTTCCCAATCCAAGAGAAAAAGGTCGCATAAGTCACAACCAAATAATAAGAGCGAAAATGCTGGACAGAAGAAAGCCCAAGGCCACCAGCACAAACGTGGAAAACGTGGCGACAAAGTAGACATGAATAAAGTAAAATGCTACAATTGTAGCAAACATGGTCACTTTGCTCGTGATTGCACTGAGCCAAAGAATGTTTGTCCTGACAACAATTCTTTTTCTTATGTCTCAAGTTGTGCCTTAATTGTTGAAACTCATCCTTCGTGGATTACAGATTCAAGAGCCACCGACCATGTAGCGAGAGATCGCGGGGTCTTCGTGGAATTTCATTGAATAAGTGCGGGGAGCAAATAGATTTACGTTGGAAACAACGAAAGAGTTGAAGTTAAAGGCATTGGATCGTGCAAGTTAGAACTTCGCAATGGCCAAATACTTTACCTTCACGATGTTCTATATGCTCCAACTTTTAGATGAAATTTACTTTCTGTGTCATCATTAGACAAACTTGGTTATGTAATAAGTTTCTAGAGGAAACAAATGACAATATCTTATGATAATGTTCTTCTATGCAATGGTTTTTTTCAATAATGGTTTCTATGTTTTAAATATAGCATCTGTTGCTAATAGTTATTCTTTTATATCATCTGTTGATGTGAATGATAGTGCCAACATTTGGCATGCCAGACTAGGACATGTTGGTCAAGATCGAATGAATAGACTTGCTAGAGAAGGTCTCTTGGGGTCTCTCGCAAAAGTTGATCTTCCAACATGTGAGGAATGTCTAGCTGGTAAGAAAACAAGAACATCATTTGGGATGAGAAAACGCGCCGAGTACCCATTACAATTAATCCATTCGGACATATGTGGTCCGATGAATGTTCACGCAAGACACAGTTTCTCTTATTTCATCACATTTATTGATGATTATTCACGTTACGGTGTTGTATATTTGATTTCTCATAAATCTGAAGCATTGGATTGTTTTGTACGATTCATGAACATGGCAGAGAATCAAGTGGATCGCAAGATTAAAGCCTTGCGAACCGACCGTGGACGTGAATATCTCTTCGACTTATTCAAAAAGTTATAGTTAGGCAACTAATAGTACTGAGAACTCCACAACAAAATGGTGTTGCGGAAAGATGGAATCGTACCTTATTTGATATGGTCAGATCCATGATGGCGCAAGCTAATCTCCCAATTTCATATTGGGGAGATGCGTTATTGACTGCAACCTACATTTTAAACCGTGTACCATCGAAATCCGTTTCTACCACACCTTATGAACTTTGGACAGGTCGAAAGTCTGACCTTAGTTATTTGCGCCCTTGGGATTGCGCAGCCTATGTTCTAAACAACTCTCATAAGTATGGGAAGTTGGGTCCTAGAGGGCAGAAATGTATCTTTATAAGATATTGTGAAACCTCTAAGGACTATGTATTCATAGGAGAAAGAGAAGATAATACAGTAACGAAAATCGAAAGTAGAGATGTGACATTCATAGAGAATGAATTTCCTAAGCAAGGCGAGATAAACAAGGGATTTCTCATAAATGTAGAGGAAGATCCTGAGTTGATGGCTCAAGCGGATCAACCAGTTGAGGAGTTAGTCTCCTCTATCCCACAGCTTGATCCGAGTGGGAGAGATTCACAACCGTCAACGGATGATCAACCTGAAGGTTCTCTTCGACTGAGTACTAGAAAACATGTTCCACGCCGACATTTTGAAATCGAAGGGCTGCATGAACATGGACCACATGAGGTCAACATAGTAAGTCTGGAAGATGAACTTGAGCCAAAATCTATCAAAGAGGCTCTCTCGTCCTCTGCTAAGAAAGAATGGATTAAGGCAATGGAGGAAGAGTTAGGGTCCATACAAAAAAATCAAGTTTGGGACTTGGTTGATCTCCCGCCAGGCCGTAAGGCAATTGAGAACAAATGGGTTCTCAAAATTAAATGTGGCGTGGATGGATCAATTGAGAGATATAAAGCCCGCCTAGTGGCGAAAGGTTTCACCCAATCTGCGGGTGTTGACTATGAAGAAACTTTTGCACCAGTTGTAAGGTTTGCTTCAATTCGCCTAATATTAGCTATAGCCGCACATATAGACTTAGAATTACATCAAATGGATGTAAAAACTAGATGAGGAAATTTACATAGAGCAACCTCAATGCTTCATCGTAAAAGGAGAAGAGCGCAAAGTTTGCAAGCTGCGCCAGTCCATTTATGGATTCAAACAATCATCTAGACAGTGGTATCTGAAATTTCATCAGTCAATCGTTTTGTACGGTTTTAATATGATTGATGAAGATCACTGTGTGTATGTTCATAAGTCCGAGGATAATTTTGCTATCCTGACGTTATATGTCGACGACATTCTAATAGCTGAGAATAATAGAGCGACATTCTAATAGCTGAGAATAATAGAGACTATGTCATTACCATTAAGCAATGGTTGTCCTCCATGTTTGAGATGAAGGACATGGGTGAAGCAGCATACATACTGGGTGTGAAAATTCAACGCGACCGTTCCAAACGACTCCTTGCCTTGTCGCAGGAATCATATATAAAAAAAGTTTTGGAACGATTCCGCATGGATGGCTGTAAACCCATTGACACTCCTATTATGAAAGGAGAGGTTTTAAGCTTGGACATGTGCCCAAAAACTCCAAAGGAACAAAAGGAAATGTCCAATGTTCCTTATGCGAGTGTGGTTGGCAGCCTGATGTACGCTATGATGTGTACTCGATCGGACATATGTTTTGTCGTGGGTCTAGTTAGTCGATATCAGACTAATCTGGGATGCCAACACTGGAAGGCGGTGAAAAGAATAATGAGATACCTCAATGGTACTGCAGATCTTGCACTGTGCTATCATGGAGGAAGTCTATAACTTGTTGGATTCACCGATGTCGATTGGGCTGGTGACGTTGATAAACGTAAATTCACCTCCGGATACACTTTTTTGCTTAGCAATGGTGCTGTTACTTGGAGTAGCAAGAAATAAGATTGTGTGACATTGTCAACTATGGAGGCTGAATTCATAGCTTGTTCAGTGGCAGTACAAGAGGCCTTATAGCTTAAGAGATTTCTTCAAAACCTGAGGATTTCTGAGAATGCAATGAAGAAAATGATTCTCCACTGTGACAATCAAGCAGTCATAGCTTATGTGAAGGACGATAAATACTATTGCAAAGGAAAGCATATCGACACAAAGTACAAATTTGTACGAAATCAAGAAGTCAAAAAGGAGATTTCAGTTGAGTACATATCAACGCACAAAATAGTTGCTGATCCGTTCACCAAGCCATTGTCAAGAGAGGCATTATTAAGACATGTAAATGCCTTAGGGCTGCATAGATTATAAATGTAATGATGTACTCAAATTTTTCAATGAATAAAAGATTATTTTTCTTGATAAATTCATTGCTGTGAAGTTTGCATGTGAAAAGTATGTCGATCAGGTCTAGATTTGTTCACTCACATGAACAAATGTTTCCGACGCTCACGAAGATAGCAAGCGGAATGAACTATGTGAGTCATAGTGTGATTTAACATGTGTTTTAGTAACTCAATGTCTCCTGATTTAGAGAGAGAGAGGCCAGATGCGAGATTCAAATTTGGCGCTATTGATTAGCGAGCAATTTGAAAACTTGGGTCAGGCGCTAAAAGTTAGCGACTGGACTTAAGTCTGTGCGGTGTGTAATTAAACAGAGCTAGACATACGCTCCTTCAGTGGGAGTCTCCATTGCAGTACTTGTGTTTAATACCAAGTATGCAAAGTCGACCTAGAGAGACATGATGAATTGATTAGTTCAATGATCATCATGGTGTGAGTCTCTGACAGATGTTTCATCTGCACGTGCCCTTAAACTCTTGACTATGTCTTAAGAAAAGGAATTAGTGCTTGCTACTTTAGCATGGTACTCAAAGGTGAAAAGTAAAGTAGCCTGACGAGCCATGTCTAGGAAAGCATCTAGTTCACTACTAAAAGACATGAGGGCGAGAGAAAGAACTGTTATGAGCTGCATAAAGCTTTCGCATACAATTGGCCAACTATTTTTTTGAAAATAGTGTATGTGAAAGATAGTTACCGCGGAGCAAGACATATGTTGTCTTAGTTATGCTGCAAGACAGATTTAGGGCATAACAAATTATATTATTTGAGCATTTGTTGGCTCATATGTGAGCTATCATGAATCCCTAACGGGCATGACATACGCTCTTAAGATAGTTGAACGATTGAACCTAAACAGGTATCTTTCTAGCTCCTATAAAGAAGCGTGCTTATACTCATGGGTCGCACGGCACATTTACAAATTCTGGACTAACGTAAGTACAATGCCCAATGCGGACAAGTGGGAGATTGTTGGAATAGTTCCCTTTTGGGCACATGGGCCGCATAAAAGCACGGCCCATTAGGGCGAGGTGCATGCCTGCGCAGACACATCATCATACGCGTGATGGACGCGCGTGATGCGTTCTGCCTAACTTGTCGCCCAAGTCTCCCCACCCTAAAAAGGGGACCCATAGCATAGGTCCCGAACACACTTTCACAGAGGTTCGTCCAGAGTACTTGTGCTGTGGCAAAGGGTTCCATTCCCCAGAGGTTCGGTTCCTGATCCCGAGATGCAAGTGTGTTCGTCAAGAGTTCGTGGAAAGCCCCGACGATCCGCTTCCACTGCAAGAGGTATTCCGCAACCTCTAGAATTTATATCTATTATAAATTCCAACAAATGCAATTCAAATCATATTACAAACACAATATGAGAGGGAGAGAGAGAAATCAAACACGATAACATAGGTGATTGTTGACGAGGTTCGGCCACACCTTGACCTACGTCCCCACTCCAACTTTTCGACCTCGAGATCACCGAAGATTCTACTAAAATACTTCCTTTGTTCCAAATGGGGTAAGAAAGAAAGTCCTTTGCACAATCACCTTTTCTTCGCTTCGAGAGGCAAGGCAAACCTTTCTTCCTATGAACCTAATCTTTTCTCTCGCTCAAGAGATAAGATTTGTTGGAACTTCTTTTACACAGGAACTCACAATCTTTCTGAAAATGGTTTCTCTCGTTTACAATAAAATTCTCACAAAAAGAGAAGAGAGAAAGAAAAGAAAACTTAAAATGATAACTTCAAGGAAAATATCTTCTTTTGATAATTTGAAATTTTTCTTCAATACTTGGATGGATGTTATTGCCTTTGGCTTTGGCACTATTTTCATAGCTTTCAGCATGAGAAAAATTCGTCCAAAATTTATTCCACAATTTTCTCCTTCAAATGTAGCTATTACTGTTTATTTGACTCGGTGGCCGATTGACCGTACATATAGATCGATCGACTGGTCTATGTGACCGTTGCACGATTTCTTCAACTTTTGCACTTGATCGGTCCACCAGTCCGTCGACCAGTATATCGAGTTGTATCATCTCGACGTCGACTGGTACATCTCATATATTAATCGGCCGACCGGTATCTCCAATCGGTCGACCGGTATAGTCTCGATCGGCTTTCTTTACTTCGATCGATATGTTGACTGAACTGCACTTTTTTTAGCATAATCTTTTGCACAGTTATCCAAATTAGATAATCTTGAATTCTATGGATAGCTAATATGATTCTCTACAATTTTGATATTCATCATTCATAAAAAATCTAATATGACCACAGTCAATTATTTAATTAAAGTGTAGTGCATAAAATTGTCTCTTTTCTTTAAAATTTTTCAGCATTTAACTTTCTTTTGAGCTTTGTATCATCAAAATATAATTTTATAAACTTTGCTCCAACAATATCCCCTTTTTTATGAAGACAAACCAAGAAATATGAAAAATATATAATTTGCGAAAAAGTTGTAAAATCTTGTAAAATCAATTTTACTCCTACTAGAACTTAGCTTTCCTTATAATGATATTTACATTAGTACTAATTGTAAGTCACTCTTCATATAGAGTTATATTCATATCATATTTCTCCTATATTTCTTCTCTTTTTGCTTCATCAAAAAGTGGTTTGCACATGAAGGACATAAGAAATCATATGTGCATGTGCAAAACAAATAGCTCTCCTAAATTTATGACTATTTCAAAATTGAAATCAAATTGATGGTTCTGAAAGTCACAGGTTTCAAAAAACATTTGCGTTAAGAATTAAAATATGGCATAAAACTTTGATACAACAATGATGTCAAAATAAAGTTGAAACATTTTTTTTTAAAATTTTGAGTGAAATAAAAAAATAAGTGATATTTTTACCATAACCTTCAAGTCTTCACATTTTCAAATCCACTTGTCCTTTGCTCTATAAGTGAGGCACACCTGAAAAATAATTAAGTAATCTTTGGTACCTAAACTTCTTTGGGTCCTACTTTGTTAAACAATGTTCTTTTTGGAACCCAAATCATGTCATGTCATGATGATTTTCTTTTTTTTGCATTGATATGCGTAATGACCATAAAAGTCACATGTAAAACATTTGAAATGTGATTTTCTATTAAAGGAATGATTAGATTTTTAATAAGAATTTTTTAAAAGAGTATTTTCCTTTTTTAATTCTTCTAAATAGCATGTTAGTTTTACAATTTCACATGCATGTGTAATTTTTAAAAAATCAATTTCATTTTTCAATTTTTCATTTTCCACAAAATATGTATTATTTTCTTCTTTTTTGCTTTCAATCTCATATAATAATTTCTCATTTTCCTCTTTAAGTGAGAAATATCTTTTTATAAGGGAGGAAAGTTCTTTATTTACATCTAAACAAAAGTTTTCTTCGAAAGAGTTTGATGAGTTATAATTTGAATTTGAATGGCTGAAAATTATCTCATCGTCATGTGCCATTAAGCATAAGTATGCTTCGTCACTAGAAGAGCTTGATGAATCATCTATTTTACTTGACTTTTCATATTTTTTCTTTTCCCCTTTCCGAGATGTCTCTTCTTTGTATGATTTATATGATTTTTTTTGTTGACTTCTCATTCTCTTCTTTCTTTTTATCAACTTGAGATACTTATCTAGTTTTCTTGTGTAGCGTGAGAGTTTCTTTTCGTCCACTTTCTCTTCACTTGATTCTTCTTCTTTTGCATTTGTTTTTAATGCCAAAGTTTTCTTCTTGGGGGCTTTTTCTTCTTGATCTTCTTGGATTGAGATCTCATAGGTTAGAAGTAAACCAATAAGATCATCAAAATCCAATTTGTTCAAACCTTTTTGTTCAATCACGATCCACTTTATATGCCATTTGGAGAAGAGAGATCTGAGAAACGTTTTCACTTTTGAGTGTTAGTTCTTGGCTCACCCAAGGAGGCTAAGCCATTCAAAATATCGTTAAATCGTGCGATCATATCATTTATGAATTCATTAACATAAATTTTGAAAGAATCATATTGGTTATTTAAAATATTTAGTTTGGATTCCTTAACTTTATCAGTTTCTTCATAAATAACAATGAGCTTCTCCCAAATTTCACTTGCACTTTCACAACTTAAAATCCAATTAAACTTTGTTGAATCCAAAGCACAATAAAAAATATTTTTAGCTTTCCAATCAAGTTTTGCAAAAAAAAAATCTCTTTCGTTATAATCTGTAGGTAATTGTTTATGTAAGTAATAACATTTTTCAACAATGTTCTACATATCAATGTCAATGGAACATATGGATGCTTGAATCCTAATTTTTCAATATGTAAACTTTGATGCATTTAAAAGGGGACGATGACTAATTGATTGTCCTTCGATAAAATTAAATCCACTTGATGTCATAGCTCTAAAGATGGTTAAATCTTAAAACAAGATGATTAAATCTTGAAACAAGATGATAAAAAATTAAAACAAAAGCAACCCGCTCTCATACCAATTGTTGGATCTCAAAGAGCATCAAGAGGAGGGGAGGTGAATTGGTGTTTAAAAATAAAATTTATCGATTTCATAAAACACATCGCGAAAGCTTAAAATTGATTCTTTAAATATTTTAAATCAATACAATTCAGATCATATTACAAACACAATATGAGAGAGAGAAAACAAATATGATAACACAGATGGTTGTTGACGATGTTCGACCACACCTTGGCCTATGTCCCGCTCCGACTTCTCGACATTGACACCGTCGGAGATTCCACTAAAACACTTCCTTTGCTTCAAATGGAGCAAGAAAGAAAGCCCTTTACACAACCACATTTTCTTCGCTTCGAGAGGTAATGCACATCTCTTTTCCTAGGAAACTAATCTTTTCTCTCGTTCAAGAGGTAAGATTTGGAACCTCTTTCACACAAGATCTCTCACAATCTTTCTAAAAATGGTTTCTCTCTTTCACAATAGAATGCTCACAAGAAGAGAAGAAAAAAAAGAAAACTTAAAATAATAACTTCAAAGAAAATGTCTTCTTTTGATATCTTGAAGTTTTTCTTCAATGCTTGGATGGATGTCATTACTTCTTGCTTTGGCACTCCTTTTATAGACTTCAGCATGTGAAAAATTCGTCCAGAATTTGTTTCACAATTTTCTCCTTCAAATATAGCCTGTTCATTTGACCCAGAGGTTGGTCTACTGCACATATGGACGGGTCGACCGGTCTATGTGACCATTGCGTGATTTCTTCAATTTCTGCGCTTGATCGGTCGACCAGTATAGTCTTGACTGACTTTCTTTGCTTCAACCGACAAGTTGATCGACCTGCACCATTTTGAGCATAACATTTTGCACAGTTATCCAAATTAGATAATTTTGAATTTTATGGATAGCTAACATGATTCTCTACAACTTTGATATTCATCATTCATCTAGAATTTAATAAGACCACAGTCAATTATTTAATCAAAATGTAATGGATAAAGTTGTCCCTTTTTCTTTAAACTTTTTTAACATTTAACTTTAAATTTTCAAGGTTTGTATCATCAAAATATAATTTTATATGTCATTAAAACTTTGTTCCAACAGAAGCAAGCTCCAAGGTAAAACTCATGAATAGTAACTAAAGCATTACAATATCCACTTTATGACTAATATTTTTATAGTACCTTCTTTTACAAGAACAATGCCAAAGTGTCTATTCACGATCCAATTTTTGAACCTCATTGAATTTTTGGATCTTAAATAATTTAAATTTATTCTAATTCAGCTCCGTGAAAGAACATATATGGCTTATCCAATAATAACATTAATATTGAAAGCAAAAGTACATACTATGCTTATATCTACATTTGTCAACAGGATTAATGTTAAAAAAAATTCATGCTTTCATGGCTGATAGTAATTGACTTCTAACCACCTTGTAGCAAGCTTTTGACCGTTAGATCTTAGACCAGTTTGCATTAGTCGTCAAGCAAGAATCTCTTATAGGTGTAATTGTTCGAACAAACCAAGGTGCTAAATAACACACTTATAATTTTCTCATTTTTTAATTTTGTCACTCTCTTTTTTTCAGTTTTATTTTTCAACACATTTTTATAAGCTTGCAAAATATTTTCTATTTTTCAAAATCTGATTTCAAGACATTTTACATCAATATCACTCTTCACCTTATGAAAAACATGGAGCTACTCAAAAGACAGTTGCCAAAGTAATACTATCATGATTTTATTAGTCTAACTTTATTTAAAATGCTCATATTTGTGTGAAGATATGTCAAAGGACATCAACTATTTTTTGGAGAAATGAAATGCCTCAAAGTGAAATTCTGGAGGTTCAAATGTTTGATGTATGGAGAATTGATTACATAGTATTCTTTTAGAACTCATTTAGCAAATTCATCTTATTAGCTATCAATTATATGTCTAAGTGAATTGAAGCAATCCCAATAGTGATGATTCTAAGTCTTAGATCAAGTTATTCAAATATATCATTTTCTTCAGATTTGGAGTTCCAAGAGTAGTTATCGGTAGAGGAAGCCACTTTATTGAAAGAAGCTTTGCGAATATTCTAAGCAAGTATGGAGCCGTATTTGATGAAAGTCATAAGGTTTTAACACGTTACCATCCTCAAATTAATGGCCAACTTGAAATTTCTAATAGGGAGATCAAAATCATTTTAGAAAAAAATTGCGTCATTATCTATGAAAGATTGGATCAATAGACTCAATGATGTCCTTAGGCCTATAGAACAACTTATAAGTTTCTAATTAGTGTTTTTCCCTACAAATTGATTTATGAAAAAAACATGCACTTACCAATTGAACTTGAACACAAGGCATATTAATCAATTAAGGTTTTGAAGTATTACATGAAGTTACGTTAGCTGGATACGATAGATGAAATCAGACCAAATACTTATCATCTATCTATATTATATTAAAAAGAAGATAGTATGGAAGGAGAGGATGACATTTGGCATCATAATATGGTGACATATGTCTTGAATAAATTTTTGTTTTATAAAATATGCATGTATTACAATACTAATTAACATGTATAGTGATGAGATTGTGGTGTTCGTTCAAGTAACTAACAATAAATAACTATTAATCTGACATAAAAAATATATTGCCATGTGTTTCATAAACACTACACATATTACATTATAATACTATAATTACCCATATATCATTTTAAATATTTCGAATCCGTTATATATATATATCTGAAATAAAAATATGAACGTAGTCATAGATTAAAAAATGCATATATTATATAAATCTAATAATAATCTATAAAAAATATAATATATAATAGGAATCGTTTGTTCATTTGGTAACTGCTTGACAATTCTTTTAAAAAAACTTAGTTTGAAAGCTATTTGGAATGCAAATTTATAGAATCTATGAATATTAATTCTCTAAAAAATTTATATATTTAAATAAATAAATACACATCTTAACTTTAATTTACTATTCATAATTGTATTACATTTTTAATTGACCAAAGAAATAATAATATGTATACTATACTATAATAGTTTTTTGCAATATCTATATATAAAACTAATAATATATTTATATAGTTATCTTTTTTTGTACATATTTTATAAAGTTCACGAATTTTCATAACCGCATAGAATGATAGAATAATGATTATATTTATATAAATGCATAACTGAATGGAATCATGATTAGTTTTCGGTTAAAAATTTTTGCCCACTATAACTCTCTAAAACATATGTTATAAATAACAACATGGATAGATCACCCTTCAGGAGCATTTTCATTGTTGGAGATGCATAATGTAAGAAGTTTTTTCTTTTCTTTTTAGATAGTCAAACAGTCCTAAGTCGATATTTTTTCAAGATTTATTATTTTGAATATTGTTCATAGAAATGCACTATAATGAAAATAATTCATTAAAGTGTATGCAAGGTAAGTATATTATATTCATATTTTTTCCCTCATGTGCTGAATATTTTTTCTTCTTTTTTTTTACATAAGAAGACGTTGAAGTATAATTTAGTTGGTGCATTCTCATTTCTTATATTCACTAACAAAGTAACAATTAATAGAAATAATGACCCTTAGCTATCGTTTTATTTTGATATTGTCTTACTTACCCACAAAACCTTATGTAGTAGTACAATTAACAAAGTAACCTTATGTTTTATTTATATTTTAAAAAGGTAAACATAAATATCTTTTATGAAATTCAAAATTTTACCAAGAAGATGGATAATATGATTTTTTTTCCATTTTAGAAATATGATGGCTACATTTAATCATGATTGAATGATTTTTATTCTAATTAACATATACTTATTTTCTATCTATGCCACATTAAAACGATATGCTACATTATAAATAATTAAATCATAATTTATATGCTAATTAGCAATTTAATTATATATTTAGTATGAAATCATAAAAAATGAAACTAAAAAATAAAAAAAACAATATAACTAAATATAGCAAGTTATGGAAGTAGTTTGAAAACTTGATGACCGGCTTCAAATTTTTTTGTACTATAAATATCAATAGAGATCAAAGGAAGATTTGTGTGTATGATTCATATCCTCAATTAGATTTTGTTAAATATTGATTTACTTGCTCATAAGATAATTAAATTATCTCTGATGATTATAAATTATAACTAGTTATATAACTATATAATTTTATTACAATACTGGATGATAAGTATCTATAACTGCTTAATATACAAAAATGATATTTAATAATCAATTAAAAGAAAATAACTTTTACTTTAACTAATAAGGTAACCATATTTTCTAATGATATACATGCATATAAGATATTAATTTACAATTATTTTTTATGATTAATTATTAGAGTTAGTTACAAGATAATAGTAATTATATAACCGTATAATTTTATTAGAATAGTGGATAAAGTATCCATAATCTTCCAATATAAAAAAATTAGATTTAATGATCAATAAATAAATTATTATATGACATTTTATTAAAGATGATTGGTGTTTTTACTTATTTTGATTATATAAAAAAGACACCAATAAGTGATTTAAAAAGTAAAATGAAATAGTTTTATGAAATTTGATGTAGGCCAATAAGATGAATTATATAATTTGTCTAATAAAATCATAATTTATATGTTAAGTGGGAAGTTAATTATTTTTATTAATCACTAATAATCAATTATTTGTCTAATAAGTAATTTTGTCAATAACTTTTTTATTATTTTTAGCATTGTTTCTGTACAAATTATGACTATGTGAATAGAAATAAAATCAGACCAATGTATGATTAAGTGAAATTATGGCAAAGATGAAAAAATGAATTGACAAGATGAAAAAATATTATTTATAGTACCGCTTTGATGGAGTTGTATCGACTATTGATTCATATCATTTTTCTAGACCATGCACACACAATCATGTTTCATGTTTTACTCCATGACATTGTTTAGTTGCCTTGTGCTCCCCAGGTGGATTCAATTGCGTTAATTAGGTGACAACTCCTTTCATGATAATGATTCAGTGCATTATGTTGCTGCATAAATTATACAAATATAATACAATGTGTCTACAAGTAATCACATAATTTTGCTTAGACTACATTTGGCCAATTTTTTGTTCTATAAAATAATTTCTTTTAAATTCTATCAGAATTATATTCCTTTTGATTTATTTTAGGAAATTTTCATGATTGTTTAATTCCTATTCATTATAAAGAATGTTTTTTTATTTGTATTTAAGCATTATCATATCCATTTATAGAATTTTTTATATGATTACATTCCTTCTAAAAATATTATTAGTGTAAAAAATCAAACATTTTTGTATTATATTATTTAATTCTATAAATATAGCCTCAGTATGAGATATTTTATTATATTCTTATTTTTTGGAATTTTTTTATAATTAATTTTTATATGTGTGTTCAATGCATGATTTATATTTTCTTAGACCATGTACTTATAGATTGGAAAAATTAAATTTATATAAAATTTTTATTTATCAATAATTTAATGTCAAATAAATACAAAGATTTTCTTTTTTTATTATTATGACTGCGACCATGACTTTTATTCTATAAAATAGTTCCTTTAATTTATGTGACAACATGATTCCTTTTAATTTTATTTAGAATATTGAAAATTATTGATTATTTTTTATTTTCCACATTTAATTTGTTCATATCAAGAAGTAATTGAATATAGAAAAGTAATTTTACATCATAATATTTTTATAATCATATTCTCCACACATCTTTTCGTAATCATATTTTTCTATAAATATAATTCCTTCTTAAATATGTAAGTATTGGATTTAATTTGTTTTAGAATATTGTCATTACTATCTATTTTTATGTTTATTATAAATAATATATTTTTAGCTGTCTTTAAGTGATGTCATATTATTTTTTAGCATTTACTATATTATTTTATTTATTCTTAAAATATTATTAGTGTACAAGGGTGAAAAAAAATTTCATTAGTGTTTAATTTATGTCTTCTTATAATATTTTAACTATTCTATGATTATAAATAAAAAATAATATTGAGCACCTATCTAAAATTATCAGTGCATATATATAGGGACGGAGCTAGGATTCAAAGTTAGGGGCCAAAATGTAAAGAGTGGAGAGAAAAAATGATATGTATAAATGCATATATAAATATGTAATTATTTTAAAAAATAATTAAATTAATAAAAATATTTTAGAAAAAATGTACATTATAAAATAACTTATAATTATAAATTTTATCTGGTTTAGATAAAATATAACTTTTTATTATGCATCATGAATTTTTTTTTGTCATGTTCATCTTGCAAGTTGAATTTTATGATAAAATAATATAATTATATTTAACATTATATATATCAAATAATTAACTTAAAAAAGTTAAATGAAAATATATGTAAGTAATTTTTAAAATAATATACTAAGTAGTTTGATTTGTTATGGAAATGAATCAAACTTATTGGTTATATTTTCCATAAATGCACATATTACAGTATAAATCTTTTCATATATACTCGTAAATACAAGAATATATTATATTTATGTAGATTTCATAAGAATAAGAGGGCCTCTTAATATATTTTTAAGAAAAATATATGGTATATTATTATATATAGTATACTTCAAAAAATTAGGAGGGGGGCAACCATAATTTCTTTTAAAAAGCATATATAATATATCACTATATATAGTATAATAAAAAAGTTGAGGGAGGGGGGAGGGAAGACCCTTACATAGGTCGCATAAAGCACATGTTTCATGCAAACTCTTATAGTAATGTATATATTTTTAATATGTTTCATTCACAAAATGTTTGTGTCAAGTTATTTCATTTAATAATTGAATTATATAATATCAAAAGATAACACATTTTGAATTTTGAAATTGATTGTTAATATTTTATGTCAATGATATTATATTTCATAGATAAAATTATTTATTAGCAATATAATAGATGTATTTAGGCGTTACTTTTATTTTTAAATTTAAATAAGAGTCAAATTTTTTTTATCTTAATGATGATGAAATTAATAATTCGAATAGATGTGTTTTACATATTGTTGTGGTCATTATGGTCCAATCATGCATGATGAATAATGATTGGAATATATCCCTACATTAATATACAAATATTTTATTAGACAATTCTATTTTATACATGCCAAGTTGCATATTTTTTAGCACAAAAATATAATTGCATGTCTAAGTTGAAAACTCATAAAAAAATAAGGATAATTCAATATTTTCATGAATTTATTGCTAAGTATTCATCGTATATAAATTTAACATGTTTCCAAATAATTGGAGTAGTGATTGAAACTAATATAATATATGATTATATGTATCATGAAATTCACATAGATATAATATATTATTTCTCTAATATACTAATAAATTACTACCTCACTTAAGTAAAAATGTTATTTTCTTTAACTAAGAAGAGAAGAAAAACATGGACAAAGGGTATTTGATGGACTAATATATTATTTCTCTAATTGGTACTTATCGTATTATTTAAGTAATATTAAAATACATAATTAATATTTACTTATTTTATAAACATACAATTCATCTAATTTTGCATCATCCGTGCATCACGCGGGCCATCACACTTGTAACTCTGAATATTATAAAGAAATGACTAAAAGATGACATTATAACATAATTATGAAAAAGAAATTCAAGGAAGGAGGCTTACATTGTATAATCAAGACTTAAATTGATTCTTAGAAAGCTGAAAACCAGATGTTTGGGGATATTTAAAGTACACAAAGTTTATCCCTTTGGAGTTGTGGATTTCGAGAGTAAGGATTCGGATTTTGAATCGAATGCAATATTGCTTCACATTTTTGAACCCCTACTGAAGAGCCTTGAAATTGTCCACCAGTCTTGATCTAAGATACATTATGAATTGCATTATCTACTCCCTCCCCCCCCCCCCCCCCCATACATTCGACTTGTATGAATAGCCCTATTTGAAAGATTCTACAAACTCTAAGTCTACGACCTGATCTGACATCAAAGCCCGCCACTAAATGTTGGATAGCTCTCTATATCTTATTGCCCAGAATCATTTATGCATACAAATGCCTTGTCACTTGCTTGAACCTTACTGACTAGCATCTTAAATTGTTAAAAATTGATCTTTATATTACTTTGCATTGGTCTTCTTTTGCATGATGAAAAATTTCTTTTCATGATTTTCTTCAATGAAAATCCAAGCGCCCCTTCCTAGTAATCTAGGAAGAACCGGCGGGGAATATTGTGGGACCCCTATAAAATATTAATAAAGACTGTTGTCTTCCCAGTTAGGGGGAAGACAAGAGTATGTCCTCTAGGCACCACTAGCACCCTATGTCTAGTATTTTAGGAAGAAAAGCTAGGGACTG